>JARHVA010001227.1:1732500-1867500 GCA_037957365.1 Torreya grandis | reverse complement strand
TTGTATTTCATAGTGAATTATTAGAAATTTGAGGACCTTATGTTTGGTGCATCACCTCAAAATTTATTTATTAGTTTTAGTTTCCATATTTCTCTTTTTGAAGTCAAGCATGTTGTATATATGTTAGTGTAGGTGTTGTACTTGGGATTTAGCCAAAAATCTAGAGGTTTGGTCTGCTTAGAGGTCACCCATAACCTAGGACCAATCAGATTTTATAACTCAATTGAGATAGGCTTGAAGACACCCTCTCAAGGGTAAAAATTTGAGTTATAACATTTATTGCTCACACAATGGGACCTAAATGGAAAGAGGGTGTCCAAGATTGATGTTGGTCTTTGCAGTAGAGAAATTATAATAACCTTATTCATGCCACATCTAGCAATTCCAACAGGTTATAAACTCTTGGTGAGTCAATTTACATGCCAAAGGTGACTACAATATCGAAATTGAAAGGTATCCCTTTTGAATTTTTTGAATTAAATTTATATTCAGTAAAAAGAAAGATGTTCCCTCATACTCTCCCTTATACCAAGTCACCTATAATAAAGATTTATATTCATTTATATCCAAGTCTTCCTAAGGTGGGTAGTATGTCTAAAAAATTACCCTTTGTTTCTTTCAATGGTGGTTCTCCCTTTAAATTTTCAAAATATGATGACCTAATAGTGGCTAGTTTCAAGAGTGTCATTTATTTTAGTGGATAAAATACTCTTACTCCCATTAAACATAGTAGGGACATGGAAAACTTCTTCAACATCCATAAAATTACACAAGAAAATGTGGCCATTAAGTTGTTGGAAATTATTTTTAAATTTATGTCTTTGGAGTGCCATATAACCTTATCCCCTAATTCTATTGATTCATGGGATGACTTGGGAGAGTAATTTAGTAATATATTTGAAGATAAAAGTGATCATTTGTCCTTGGTCGAGTAATTGACCACCATAAAAGGATCCCCATAAGAATTCATGTAGGATTTCAAATATATATTATAAAATGCATGAGATATGTTCCCAATTCTTGTAATATCCACTCCAATCTATGCATTCCTATATTACCTTAAGGCTTTAAACATTGATATAGCGATTATGATTCAATCTATGGGTGGGAATACCTTACTAGATGCATATGAAATTGATATAAGAACTAAGAAAAATTTGATCTAGGCTATAAATATTGATCCCAAACCCCCTATGCCTTTGTTTCCTAACATTTATCCGCCTACTCTAACTCTTGCTCCAATTCCTACCATAACTAGTCATGAGTTGGATGTCCCTAGTCAAGAAAGTAAGCTAAATGGTGTGGAAGGGATACTTAAGGATATTAAAAATAAATTAATGGAAATGAATAGGAAACAAACTTAGTTTCATAGGCCTTATCAAGCTCCACACTAATTTCATCAACCTTATTAATCAAATAGGCCACCCTTCCAAGGAAATGCTTGAGGACAAGGCCAATCACTAATGTTAGACCATACACCAGCTATAACCCAAATGCTACCTCCACTTCAAGAGATTTGGTTCCCAAAAAAATAATATAATGTAAGTTAAATGGTGGCATTCTCAATGGAATCAATCCCATGATCAATTTATCAGTCAATATAATGTGTTTAATCAAACTTGTGTGTCATAGTATAGAACAATGCCTTCCTAACACATGCAAAAGTTTAAAATCAAGTTATGGATATTTGAGAGGAAGGTAAATCAAGTTATACAATTTTAAACTTTCAAGAAGAGGATTTTTATGCATTAAATCAAGTGGGTATCTCAATTAGGGTGGCAGATAGTTTTATTGCATCCAACACTAGGTCTAAAGGAGAGTAGTTGAGGAAGCACAAGAGAGTGGGAAAGGTTCAACTTCAATTACCCTTATGATTCAAGGGATAAGAGATCCTAATATATATTATAAGTCTCAATAATCTTAAATAAATAATAATGATGAAAGTACCTTTATACACCAAAGCAGGTAGGCACAAAGTGATGTCATAGATCCTAAAGGATAACAAAGATTAGTGTTCTTTCTCTCAACATAATAGATCAAATGATAATGCTTCATGTAGGTATGCTTATGTGGGACACTTTATCTATTATTTATCAAAGGGATATGCTTCAAGAGGATATATCTAAGCTCGTATCATCATCAGGATTAGTAAAAAGGGGTACTATTGTGTTCACAAATACATCTAAGCCTAGTGAGTCACAACAAGGTAAACTAAACAAACCTCCTCCCTTTTATGTTTTAGTGATCATTTGTGATTTTTTAATGCACAATTGTATGATATAGATTATGGTTAACACCTCAATCATGCTAAATTAAATAGTAGATAAGTTCAACCTCAAATATGAGCCTAATAATAAAGGTGTGATACAACTTGATGGTTCAACCACTAAGACAATTGGTGTTATCAAAGATTTGAGTTTAAATCTTCATTCTTGTCTTAATTTCTCCATTTCATAATATGTGGTTATTTTTTATTTTCAAAATTACTTTTCCCTTTGCTTGTCAAGAGAGTTCATGGCAAAGATTGGTTGTTACTTGTCATGAGATTGGTCCTACATAGCTTTTAGGATAGGCTATGGCATGAAATACACCATAAAATTAGAACATATCTCAAGGATTTACATTAAGCTATACAAAACAATTGTCACTAATTTTTATTGTACTATCATTCATGAAGATTATCACCCAAGCGACCAAGATCGAATTTTTCCTCCTGAAGACATTTGAGATCTCTTCCTTCATGAATGTGTGGCATAGAATCATGAGTTTGACCCATATATAGGTGTTTAAGAGCTTGTTATTGGTGTTCATTATTTACATCAAGAAGGTATAACCATACCCTCTCTTTTTAAGGTTAATGATGATAATAATGGTTTTTGGAAAATGATATTTTTATGTATCAAGAATTAAGAATGGATTAGGGACAAGTATTATTCTTGTTTCTCCATCAAATGAAAGGTACTATTCATCCATTATATTTCAATTTAGTTGTAATTCAATTTAGCTTAATATGAAGCTCTTATACATGGGCTTTAATGGGAAAGAAAGAAAATACTAAAGTGATTACAAGCTATTAAAGATAGTGAACTAGGTTTCCACCAAGTAATAGATAATATTACAACCAAGAACACATTGTTGAAGTCCTACAAGCATAGAGTGTAGGACCTTAGTGAAGATTGATTTTAACATCCAATCAGTTTCAAGAGAAGAGAACCAACATGTTTATAGTTTGGCATCATTTGGAACATAATTTGACATTCCTAATGATGTCAAGAATCCAAAAACTTAGCCACACATAATGGTAGTTATAAGGCCTTCAATACCAGATAATGGTGTCGACTGGAAAGTGTTTGAAATTAATAAATAAATATAATGTTTTATCCAATAATAGGTTGAGTTTTCTTACAAAAATTAGACCAAGTTTCAACCCTAAAATGGGGACCAAATTATGGAATTTTGGTCTAATAAGTTTCTTAAAGGCCTGACTACTCTTGAGAATATATTCAATGAAAGTGATCCAATGAGGAGAGATAAAATAAACATGTATACAAAAGAGGAACAAGTGGTTATATTCAAATATAAACTCCTAAATCTTATAAATGTATGTACTCTAGCTGAGAACACTACATTTATTCAGTTATGTAGAAAATATTATGATGTATTTGCTTAGGAGTATAGTGACCTCAAGGGGTTTGACCCTTCATTAGATCAACACACTATATAACTTGATCCCAATGCTAATCCTCTAAGGAAAATTCAAAGGCCCATCAATCCTAAATTGAAGATGCTAACAAGAAAAGAATGCACAAAATTAATAGATTCAATAATTATCTTTCTTTTCAAGCACTCTTCATGGGTTACTAACTTAGTTCCTGAGAGAAAGAAGATTGGCAAGATCAAGTTATGCATGTATTTTAAAGACTTGAATAGGGTGTCATTGAATGTTTACTATCCTCTACCTTCAATGGATCCAATAGTTCAAGTAGTTATGGGTTCTAAATGTTTCTCACTTTTTGATGCATATTCAAGCTATAACCAAGTGTTGGTAAAAGAAGAATATCAATATAAAACAGCCTTCATTACTGAATGGAGCACATATTCCTATAAGATAATTCCATTTGGGTTGTCCAATGTAGGTGCCACATTCGAAAGGGCCATGGATATGGATTTTTAATATTTTATCAATGAAATGGTACTAATATACGTTGATGACATAACTATTTTATCTAAAGATGCTAGTGACCACTTGAATCATCTAAGGCTAATGTTTGAAAGGTGTAGGAAATATGGATGTTCTCTCAATCCCAAGAAGTGTGTTTTTGCATTTCATGAAGGTAATCTACTTTGCCCTATTTTTTTAATAAGATTTTGTTATATACCCTGATAAAGTGAGTGTCATATTAGCTTTGTCATTGGCCAAACATAAGAAATATTTACAAAGTTTTCTTGGGAAGATCAATTTTATTAGGAGATTCATACCAGTATTTGCCATTCTTATGAGATCAATAACAACTATGTTAAAAAATCATCAAAAATTTGTTTGGACCAACGAAGGAAAGGATATTTTTCAAACCATCAAATAAGTTATTACTTAAACACCCACACTAATCAATCCTAATTTTTATAAGTAATTATTCTTGTATTATTTTGCCAATATTGACACCATATATTCTATGTTAATGCAATATAATAATTAATTAATTGAACATCCTATAGAATTTTTTGATTAAGGATTAGAATGATATGAAGAGAGGTACACATATGTTGAGAAACTAGTATTTGTATTTATAATAAGCCTTTATAAATTTAGACATATGGTGTATAATAATAAAATACATGTCATGTTAACTCATCCAAGCATAAGAGTATTCCTCCTTAATAAGGAATTGAATGAGAAAAGAGTTATATGGATAACTAAGGTGATGGAGTATGATGTTGAGATCAAGGCAACTAAACTAGTAAGAGGGAGATGACTATGTGATCAGTTAGCATCAGACCTTAAATAAGAAAAATAGATGGTTTTAGCATTGAAATATGGTCCTAATACAGCTATAACTTCATCTTCTCCAATTTATACACAATAAACTACACGGTTCCTTCAAACAAGTGAGTGGCTTATGGGTCTAGATCAAACAATAAGGATATACTTCATATTTCAAGCAATACCTTATGTTCTTATGGATGGGGATATTTTTATGAAATACCTTGATCAAATTTTGATAAGATGTGTGGAAAGAGATCCAGTTGATAGGATTCTATAAAAATTCCATGATTGAATAGTTTGAGGCCATTTTGCACTTGAATATACATCTACAAAAATAATGAGAGATGGTTACTATTGTCCTAGTCTATTCAATGATTCATATGCTTGGGTTAGGATATGTCAAAAGTGTGCACTCTTTCTAGGAAAACAAATACTTTTATCCCTTCCTCTTAATACTATTTATGTTTAACATGCATTCATGGAGTGGGGACTTCACTTCATTGGAATGATCAATCCTCCCTCTAGTTTAGGCCACAAATGGATGCTTTTAGCTGTCGACTATTTCATAAGGTGGGTAGAAGTAGTGGCCCTCAAGGAAGCTAATAAAAATTCATTTCTTGACTTTTGTGAGATCTTAGTGACAATGTTTGGGGTGCCTAAAATAATAATTTATGATAATGCCATGGATTTCAATGGTGTAATAACAATGTAATGGGTTATCCAATATGGTATCTACTTGAGTACTTATTTTAACAACTACCCCTAAGGTAATGAGATAGTTTAGTCCACTAATAATATCTTAATAATAATTATAAAGAGGATAATATAATATAATCAAAGGACTTGTCACACTATAGTTAAGAGAACTATATGGGCTGATAGGATCACCCCAAATATTGCCATTAGTAACTCACCCTTTATGCTTATTTATGGGAGAGAAGCTAAGTTTCCCATTTCACTTGAATCATTAGCTCTTGAGTTGGCACATAATATTAAGAGAATGGATAAGGATCCTATAGAGATAATATTGATAGATTTAATTTCCTTTGAGGAATCAATAAATCATGCTATACACACCATGGAATGTCACCAATCACAAGTGAAAATAAACTTTGAAAAGAGAGATATCTCAAGAACATATCAAGAAGGAGATATTATCTTGAAGTGGTATGATGATAGAGAAAAGCCTTGTAAGCACACTAAGTTTTATGTATTATCAAGTATACCCTATGTTATCATTTCTTGGAAAGAACAAAATGCCTTTCAGCTTGAAAGAATCAATGGAGATGAGTTGATTATCCCATTCAATGTGATACCCTTGAAGACAAGATATTGAGGTCAGTTTTACAAAATTGTACATATTAGAGTTGTTCATTGTGTTCCCTAAGTACTTCAATCACAAGTGTGTATCTTTTTTACTTTATGTTTTTTTCCTCCAAGTGTCTTATGACACATGTGGTATGGTGTTTTGTCTTGTGTTTTTCCAATTTAGTTGGTTTAAAATTTGATGCTAAGTCTAATTCTCAATTTGTCCCAAGTTATATTTTAGTCATGACTCTATAGCCCAACAAATCTACCAAACTACTAATCTAGATGCATAGAAAGCATGTATTCCCATAAGATTGCCAAATGTGTTAGCCATATTTTGGCTACCATAGACCAATTTAACAAAAAAATTGTCTTGTAAAGCCTTCACTTTGGTTTTCAAATTTTAAAATCCTTCATAAGGCATGGTTAGCATTGTTTAAGGTACTTTTGACAAGTCTAAGGTATGTGTCTTCCTAACATTATACTTGTCTAATCAAAGTGTGTATTGATCAAGTGGTTGAAAGAGGGTCAAGGGTCGAAAAGAATTTTTCATTGCGTATAGTTCAATTCAAATTAATTTAATGTGCCTCATGGTCTGTACAAGTACATTAAATGAAGTCAAAAATCCATTTCTAACCTTGAAACTCACTTTGAAATACTTGTTTGATCATTTATAAAGTTAGAGAAAGGATTATTGTAAAAAATTGGTAGGTTTTTAGAATAAAGGAGTGGCTAAAACTTCATCCAAAAATTTTATAGGTGTGAGGAATCTCATATAACACTTATCCATTTATCTTAGTTAGTTTTTAAGTAAAATATGATAGTTCTCAAGCCAAAAGGAGAGGTTTTCAAGAAGTTCATAGCAGTTGTAGAGTGAAGATCACTTCCATATAGTCCTATAGATTCTTACAGCCCATAAAAGTTCAAATCCATTTATGTGAGGATGTTTGAAACTCAAATAGGGAAAATACCTATTCATCTTTCCCATCACTCTCCTTGGCAGCTCCGAAAGGAACTTTAGTTTTGAGATGATATAGGCAAGAGATAGAGTTAAATGAAGTGCATTTCATGGCTGATGGGGGTCATTGTACCCTTAAAATCCTTGTAATTAGTACTCATATTTAGGTCACCTCTTCTATGAAAAATCTCCAAGAAGTCCTAGGACTCAAAATGCTCTCTCATTCCTCACATCCAACAATTTCTAGTAGTTTCTAAGCATGAATGAGATATTGAACGAAATGGATGATTGGAAAATGACATATAAAACTTAAATATACATTTCACAATTTTTTATAGTATTTAATTTTCCTATGTGACCCTTATAATAAGTAAAAACTTAATTTTGAATGAGTTATAAACATAGATAATAAGTCACATGCAAAGTTTGATCAGTTCTAAGGATTTTATCACCCTAAGTGATCTTTAAGTAGTTCAAATAACCTATTCCCCATTCCTCATAATAACCTATTCAAGTTATCTATCAGTTGGTATCCATCACTTCAGGTGGTCTTTGAAATAATTCATGGTAATATGCCTTGAATGAAGAGTGACAATCATGTAAGCAAAGTGTACATAAATAGAGAGACTATGGAGAAGCAAATAATGGCTCAAAAAATGATCTCCCAATGGGAATTAAACTATTAAAAAACATTATGATAAAATAAAGTAGGTAAAATTCATCTAGTTTCATCATAAATATACATGAGAGTGGGTTTGAACCTATTTACAAGTCTAAATGGTCTCCTCATGCTTGTTTGACAGAAATAGGGCTATAATGAACAAAGGATGGA
The DNA here is from genome assembly GCA_037957365.1 of Torreya grandis. Classification (NCBI taxonomy): domain Eukaryota; kingdom Viridiplantae; phylum Streptophyta; class Pinopsida; order Cupressales; family Taxaceae; genus Torreya; species Torreya grandis. The sequence goes on along the minus strand of JARHVA010001227.1, from coordinate 1,859,418 downwards.
TGTCGGAGGGAATCCAAGGAGAAATGAGAAGAAGAATAATAGGAATTTAATCCATAGAAACATGTTTATGAGGCTAATATTTTATAACTAAGCCTATTATAATGATTCCCAACACTCAAAAGGCTTAGAACATCACCTACAAGCCTGAGTGTATGAAGGTGAAAAACCTACAAGTTTGAGTTGTTTCAAAATGGGTTGAAATTTACTAATAGGTAAATAAATTATATGATGTTTGAAATACATATTTATCTCATGGGAATGTTGAAACTGACATAAATTAAGTATAATGTAAACCTATAAGTCTACAAACCTATAGGTCCACATGCTTAACCAAAGATCAAAATATAGTATGAAGGGGAGTGTGGGGAGTTTCCAAAGAAAATAATAACTTCATAAAAGTGTTAAATAAGATTATAAACCATTGGAAACACCCATTTATAGTGAAAAAATAACTCATAAAGTGACTGATGGGATTAAAGATAACAAGAGGTCTAATTAAGCCTAATAAGCCTAAATGTTTATACACATGCTTGTGTATGAAAATATAAGGGAGACTTTTGATTGTTATGTGATATTAAGGGGTTTAAATAGAAATAAAAAAATTCATGAAAATAAACTTTTGGTATTGTCCTATACCACCAAATTTCTAAGACTTAGTTAAATAATAACTATTCTCAGGGTGTAGATAAGAAACTCAAACAGTGACCTATAGGCCTCTTAGAAGATAGACTTGAAGAAGTATAATTGTGATGTGAATGAGAGGTATAAGGAATATTGAGGTACATATAAAATAATTTTAAATACTCTTAAAAAATATGTATTATTTGGTGAAACATGAAAAGACTAGACAAGACTATTAGGTTCAAGTAGGCCAATTTGCTCACAAACCCTCATGAGGGAACAAAGTATGTTTAAAGATATTTGAGGGGTAAAAATGATTTAAAATTTTTAGGATAGATTTATGAGAGATTTATAAAACCAATTTTATTTATTTATAATATAATAACTATAATTGAAAGGCCCTTTGGACTCAATATCACTCTCTCGATCCTATAAACAGTCTTTGATGCCCAAGATGTCACTTTGTGAAGCTCTAAACTTCTTAGAATTATTGCATGGTGGTAAAATACTTTGGGAAGTTATGAATAAGGTATTATAATAAATACTTTTATAGTTGGGTCTATTCTTAATCCTCATACATATATGAACAATCCTTAAGAATGGAGGTATCTATAGACCATGTGTTTACCTTGTGAAGGAACTTGAGGAGCATTTTTTTTTCTTGAAAATGATATGAAGGACTTGAATGGGAGACTGATATAATAGGGGATGTTAGTTAGGTATCCATACTTCTATATTTTGTAATTTTTTCTTGGATTAAAACCTTTTTATTTATGAACCATCATTAAGATGGTAAACACCTAAAATGCTTGCTAAACTTCCCTAGAAGACACGATGAGAGAAAATATGAATTAAATGACTTAAAGTGGAAAATTTTGGGTTGAAAATTATTAAAATTATCCTCATAATTCACATGGTCTCCTGAAAAACACACTTGGTATAATGTGTTAAGGGTACAATGTATGGAATAAACCTAAAAAGCTTAATTACAAGCCTATTTATGAGTGTGCAATGTGGTGTTAATCCCTCAAATCAGGTAGAGTGGATTTAAAATCCTAATGATAGGTACAATAATATATATACACATCTAAATATATTTTAAGGTGATATATGAACTATTCTTGTCAACAATTTGGGCTAAAAAAGATGATAACACTAATTTGTTGTCCAAACAAATTAGTAATAGACCTATGGAGCACTCTTGGAGAGATTTCCTACAATGTATTGAGTTGTCATATGATTTTAAATGCATTGAAAAATAATCATCGATCATTTTAATCTATGACTTTATTGATAAACTACTTTAATTACCTCTTGGCCTAAACATGCATCTAAGTTAGGGTTTTAGCCATTTATTGGTTTACCCATCCATACAAGGTTTAAAATCCTCAAATTTGCCTTGTAACATGGTTAGGTCATGTGGAAACTAAGAAAAACATTTATTTTAGGCTTCATATGTGTGAATGATTTATATAGAAAAATCTAAATTTCCTAGGCTTAGAGACCTAATTGATGGCTAATGGAAAGAAGAAACATGTAGATTAAGTACGCTTGAATTTGTTGTTTGATCATATTATTTTGCACAAAGTAAGAGAGGATATATGTGTACTCAATTTTTTTTTCTAGGAGCATGTGTATAAATTTATAGACAAAGAGCTTTATTTGTTTTGAGGGCTACAAGGAAATAGAGGTAAGTAAGAACCTTGGGTTTGAAATGAAGTGATAGAGAGTGTATGAGACACTCAATGGATTTAATTCAGGTTTGTGAAGGTAGATAGAGGTGAATCATGGATAAGGATTGAAATCATGAAGTCAAAAAAAATATTTGAGGAAGGTGAACCAAAGAGAGCTAGTGAAGATTGTTTGCTTTTGAGGATAAAATTAAAGTTTACAAGATTTATATAAGAATGTCATAGAATCTCCTCAACCATGACACATGTTAGTTAAAACCTTTATAAATATTATTTATGGTGTAAATTTTTATCCTAAAAATAAAGGATTTATATTCAAGAACATAAGATTTCCAAAGTAACCTCCTACACCAATTTACAGAAGGAAACTCATAAGCAATTGGTCTTAAGAGTTAAAGAAATAAATTGACAACACATCCTCCATGGATTGGTGTCCCTTTTAATCTATTTTTTAATTATTTTTATGATAATTAAAATTATGGATTTCTTATAATAGTTTCTTTCTCTTTTCCTCTCTCTTATTGCTATAAAACAAGCCTTGAATAGTTAAGAATTCCTCATATCAATTATGGATAAGCCCTACTAAAATTAAGTATTGTATTTGCCTATCAAAATCAATTAAATATGGATATTATATATTCATATTTCATACATTTATGTTGAGTGGATTGTTTTGATGAATGGTTAGTGATAGTAAGTGTTCTTTCTTTCATTTATCCTTATTATTCATACCTCTATATAAGTTTGTATTCTTTCACAGGTCATAAGAAGTGTTATAGATGGTTTACTTAGTTATAAAACTAATAAGTCAATAGTGTCTTTTGTTATTACCTCTTATAAAATCATCTTAAACTATTAAAACCTTTATAGCCTTCATATTGAAGCACTATTGTGATAGGGATTATTTTGAAATAGTATAGTCAGATTGTAACATAGTATTTCATAGTGCATTCTTAGGAAGCTGAGGACCTTATGTTCAATGCATCACCGCCAAATTTATTTGTTAGATTTATATTTCATATTTACCTTTTCCAAGTCAATCTAGTATTATAGTTTTTTGTATAGGTTTTGTACTTGGGAGCTAGCCCAAAATCTAGAGATTTTGTCCACTTAGAGGTCACCCATAACCTATGAACAATCCCATTTCATATCTCAATTGAGGGGGGATTGAATATACCCTCTCAAGTGTGTAAATTTGATATATGAAAAATACATATTAAGGGTAGTAACCTTATACTATGAAACCCCATGATTATGCTTAGTCATACCACAATCATTAATTATATGACTTTTTAGAAAACATTTTTTACAATGAAATGGAACATATTCATAATCCAGAGTTTGTTTCCAAGTCTAATCCTAAATTATCAAATTAATATATGTAGGATGGTTTTCTAAAACAGTAAAATAAACTAAGATATGGTGAAAATTAGAATTTTTTAAATGTGTTGTTGAAGAGTCTACAACAATATATTCCCCAAAAGAATTCCGTATAGATTGATAACAACACTTAGTCCCAAATTAGAAAGGAATACAAGGCACCCTTACCCATATCAATTTTATATTGAATGATTATATAAGTGGGTAAAAGGAATCATACCCAGGATTAGACTATATAATACTTAGATTCCATGTACAAACCATATCTTATAAAATTTCCTTCTTATCCTTTACTAGATTAGAAGTAAAAAATAAGAAGCCATTGGTGCAACGAAAGAGTTCCAATTTTCCTTATTTTAAGGGCTTTGAGTTATGATCAATCCATGCTTGAAGCTCTAAAAATGAAGTAAAAACACTAATAAATATGCAAATCACACCTCTACTTAACAACATCCACTCACAATTAAGGAGCTTCTTCACATGCTCCCCTTCAAAAGTTATTGAGAGCTTGATTTGTTTATATACTAGCCTAATTATGTATTTTATCATTTCAAAAACATGCTAAACAATTGGGTTGACCCTAAGGAAAGGTTTGACTATTAAAAATAATTATTTCTGGTCAAGGGTTAGTTCAAATATGATTAATCTAATATCGATTAGGGATACTAATTGAATCTAATATAACTAGCATATGTTTAAGTAGACTAAACTGAGAGTATGGAGATGTTTGTGTAGGATATTTATCAAGTTTTAAATGGACATTGAGGTTATATTAGGTGAATAATAGTATAATTTAAGGGTCAAACTCATAAGGTAGGTGTGAGATAATGGAAGATTGTGATTATTTTTGTGTGGTCTAGTCATGTGTGGTGTATGTGTCACAAACTTGTCATTGTCAAGTAATTAATAGCATATTTTAATATTAAAATATTCCCTATTTTATTTAATTAATTGAAATACTAGAGTAAAAGGATAAAATTTATTTATATTTTTACAACACACTTTAAGTTTGGTATGAATCCAACTATGATGGTCACTCAATACAAAAACATGAAATCATGTGTAGATGATGGCCATAGATTGATAATTTTAATTTGAAATTGTTTTTTTAATTTTAAAAAGAAAAGTTAAGATTCACTTGTGTTGGTGAAAACCATGCTTCCATTACAACTTGTTGGTAATGATGCTTCCTTGTTCAAGAATTAGAGAAAAGTTTTCTTCCATGTTGAATCATATGGAGAGTTGGGGTGAGTTTGTCACAAGTTTGTATAACTATGCAAGTTATTAGGATGAGAATACAACGAGTCAAAAATATGTGATGTACTAATACAAATAACTATATAACTAAAATATGAAAACATTAAACTAGGTTTACTCAAAATATTAAAATCAACCACTACAAATAGATTATATATTTTTTTGTCAAGTTATCTACATGGAAAAAAATCATGATAAAAAAGGAATGAAAACTTTTCATGCCCCCATCATAAATGCAGAGTATAATAAAAAATCAAAAGAGAATATTTAATGTTTGTGGACCCATCATGACCACAGATTTGATAAGTGTGAGGTAGAAAGATAACCATTTGATATTCAACTCTAAACTATGTGTTTGTGTATGCGCATGAACCAATATCATGCCTCATGGATATAAAAGTTTGTATATGTGCATGAAACATTTTCATGCCTCATGAATATGTACTAATTGATATATAATGTTATGCATATATATGTTAACTTTTAAAACATATATCTCAAATGAATATGTATGTATAAGCCTCTAACTCTTAACCCTTTAAATTATGTGCATATGCACCCAAGTGTTTATTAATATGTTCTCAAGTTTCTATAAAGTGAGCACATATCCATGGTAAATACCCTTTTAATATGTATAAATGTGTCAATATCTATCATGTTACTGAACCGTATGCTATTTTAAACATTTTGGATCTATGAAATCTATACTATTATATGATTTTATACTCATGGAGGATTACATTTGTAAGACAAGCCCACTATAGTGCCCCTTTTTTAGGTTGAGGGATGTAAAAGGTACATCACTCATCTCAAAAGAAGAGATAATTATATCACTATCAAGTCATATATTTTTTGGAAATGAATAATCCTTACAAAGATGACTCAAAAATATAAAAAACTTGAAGTTACAACATTACTAGAGGTTGTTACCCCATTTCCCCCATCTAATGCTACATGATCACCATATAAATATCATTTTAAAATTATATTTAAGGAGGATATTCAATTCAATATTATCATTCCTTTATAAATAGATTATAAATTGGATGAAAATAAGGGTTGGACTATGGTGTGTATGAAGAAGAATGGAAGAAACAATAAATCCCACATAGATTTGGAGTAATAGTTTGTTGGTCCTTGTTGGGGTTTGTTATCACATTATTTTTTTGAAAGATTATTTCTTGTTGTTTTATGGGTGTTTACTATGTTTCATCTATTTTCTTGCTATGATTCATTTTTTGTTTCATTGTGTGAGCTTATATACCCTGTGTGTTTTATTTGTTTTATATTAGGTTGGTGGGACCCTGTTAAAACCACTTGTGGTTATTTTGGTTGGATGAGTTTGATTCCTTTTTTGATTTCATGTTTACCTCTATGAGAGGCATTCATCATGTGCCTTTACTGTAAAATATTTTTTTCCATTTTTTAAGGTTATGGGCCTTATTAACACCCTCACTTTCGGTTCATAGTTTGGGCTCAGAAGTATTTTCCCTTAATAAGAAAATGATTATTTTATCATTATATATATAATAAAAGATATTATGTAATATCATGTGAAAATGTGGGTAATGTGTTATCATAGTTATGTATATGCCAATTCAAGCATGTATGTAACATATTTAATGCATGGCATATAAACGTCATGTTTAGATAGATGTGTTTTTAATAAAGCATGTAGTATAATGATATATATCATTTCACCAATCAATTTGGAAAGATAAAAAATATAAAAATATCAAGTGTTAGTGTCACACATAAATCCAAGGGTTGCACATAAATATATCTTAACAAGCAAGGTTGAGGGCCACACACAAGGGACATCAAATATGTCATATCCAAGAAGGATAACTGCCACACTCAAAGGACATAAATATGACACAACTAATTTAAAATATCCACACATTATATACAAGTGAAATTATATTATCACGTAAGAGATTAATGATCAAAAAGTAAGAGAATTAATCTACACCATCCATATTTATCAATTTCACATTGTAATATAATAACATATCAATGTAGTAATGTGTAATATATGAGTAAATAGAAAGGAATTTTTAAGTGTATTTGGTATCTCAACATGGTATAAATGTAACATAAATATATAAACTACAATAGTGAAAAAATTGGAATAAGATGCCCTAGTATGGCAAGGCCACTGGGTGGAGGAAAGTTTAACATTTGTATGTACACATGTAGCTTGTATGCCTTAAATCACAATAATATAACATGAAAGTAATGTTTATGAAAATAATATTCCATATATGAAAAATGTGATAGATAACATATCTATTAATTTTAATCCAGTAGTCATATCATGTTCAAGTCGTAATTTTTGTATTTTTTAATGTTTAAACAAAAAAAAATTATTGGATTTTTTAATTTTTGGAATATTTTAGGTTGTAAAATTGAACCAATGGTCACATTTATGGTAGGATCATTTCAATTTATTATACAAAATAATTTAAAAGTACTATATCATCAATTGTAGGTACCACTTTTGGGCATACCAAAATCTGATAAGAAGTCATGTGGTGTGTAATAGATGTCATGATTATTGATCGTCAAATTTGATGTATGATGGGTAATATATGTTTTAGTACTTTATGATGTCCAATGTATAGTAAGAGAATGTTTAACTATTTGTATTCTCTTAGGAACACATTTAACTATCTATAGTTTTGATTGCATATGTAGTGTAGGCTATGATTGCTCATGTAGGACTTGAAATATTCTCTGATGTGATCTTCAGTCAATAGATAGTTGTCTAGTTGGACCAAATATGTTCCTTTAAACTCAACGTATAGATAAATAATGTATATGTGTCACAAATTAAACTTAATAATGATATTTAATACGTGTAATAACCAATAATGGTGGATGTGGAAATACCAATGGCTATATAGGATACTTATACCACAAACTTATAACAATGACTATTTTGTTGGATTTTATATACTTTAAAATTTGGTACACTATGGATGGGACTTCATGGTTTTTTTACATCTAATGGCATCCTAAAAACATTTTTAAAATCCTCTTACTCTATATAACTCACAATGATGTCTCTATCATGGCAAAACCTACCTGAATAGGTAATATTGTTTCCTAATTAATTTTTGTTTTTGTACATATGATCCTTTAACTTCTTTTGATGTATCCAATAAATCATATTGTTTATACCTAAGGTAATGAAGAATTTTCATCATGGAAATGTTTTTACATTAAATTTTTTCGATTATGACATTGTGTATGGGTTGTTTATCACTATGGTCTTATATGAAGAGCGCATGAAAATATAAATTGTTATCAATTATCTCATTGTCATCAAAAATTATCATAGGCCACTATGGTGAAGTATAAATAAGTTTACAAATAATATAATATTGTATAATCATTCATTATAAGTATGGTATACATGTTGCATGCATCAAATACCTTTGAAGTGTCCTTATTTTTTATCATCTCATGTTTAGGAAATGGATCATTAATTATCATGAACTTTTTATTTCTACTATGTTGTGGTTTGGGTTCCTATTTAGTGGTGACTAAGTTGATAATGTTGTCACAATAATTTTTTTATCTTATGTGTAAATTTAAAGAATATGTTTTTGAATTTTTAGGAATATTATGATAATATTAATAACATTTCCATTATAGTTCTTTGGTTTAGGCATGTTTGGATTAAGATATTGGTGGAAAAGTAATTGTGAGAAGTTTACATGAGATTAATTTCATTATAAGTATATGAATAGGTGATGGTAATCATGAAAACCTCATCTTTTATTGAGTTATAAATTTTAATTAGTTTATAGGTTGTGACACTGCATTAATTTTAATCTTTGGGGTATTATTTATATCAGCTATTTTAACCATGTAGCTTGGCTTCCTTCTAAACGTCACAGTTGAATTATTTATAGGATTGGATGTATATTTTACATTGTTCAAATCTATTAACTTTAATTCTCTATCCCTCATTAAGTGGCATAGCACATCAGTGTATTTGAATATATTAAATATATTTTTTATGGAGTAGCTCAAGTAAGTTTTGCATGAATATTTCCTGTAATAATTTTTTGGCTATAGAATTAGAAAAAAAATATATCAATATATTATAACAAATTCATAATCATTTATTATTTCATTGGATACGTGTTTGAGATTAATAGTATGTGAATATGATAGCTTCTCATCAATGTTGATGGACAATGAGCTATAAATTATTTGGCCAACAGTTTTAATGGTCTTATGGATTAGAAAAGAAGATCATATAACCATCACAATGCATAGTCCATGAGACTTATTATAAATATTTTGGTCAATATTTTTTTAGTGTGTGCATAGTTCAAGCATTTTGCATGGAATGATCTAAGGTGTTGTCTAGGATTACCTTCAATTGCATGGAAAACCTCTTGGTAAAGGGTAGGATGATATATTAAGGGATGATTAGCTATGAATTAAAGTGTGTGAATCTATGGAATTATAAGTTTTTGATGCACCTTGATCTAACTACAACATCTTATCTTACATATCTGTAGTAATTTTCTCAAGCGAATATGTAGTAGGTAAGGGTAGTAATGGAACACGCATAGTAATTATATTGTGTAGTAATCAAGGTTAGTAATGGAACACACATAGTAATCATTGGAGGGATATAAGTTTCAAGAGTATGAATATGTATGGAAATATATTTGAGTCCTGGTGTTTCTCCCAAACATTGAGTGGATGCCACCTTGGTCACTAGATATGTGGGTGTACTGATAGTACCATTAATAAAGGTATAAACACTTGATGTGAGAGTAAAATATTGAAAGGATTATTTGATAATAATAAATTAATATTATATTTGTGTCGAGATGTAGCATGGTATTATTGATATGTGCCTATAAATACTAGGATCAATTAGATAATTATATCGATGTCTTTAGGATATTGAAAAAGTTCTTAACGAATATTGAACAAGGATTTAATTATGACATGATCTACCCTATTAATGCCATTAGGATAAAAAAATTATCCCTCATAATATTGATTATTATGTTGATTTTTATTATCTTGATTATCATGTTATAATGAAGGCATATCAATACAATCATATCTTCTCATAAATTCATGAACATTTGAATCATAATAAATAAGAAGAAACATTCATTGCATCCATTTTACCTAAATTATAAGGAATCTAATTTTAATCTATATGGGTCTCACTTAACATAACATTTTATCTCAGAGAAACATGGGAACTAAAATTATTGTATCTCATAGGACATGATCATGCATGTATGCAAAAGGATAGGACAAAATTTGAACACAATTTTTTTGTATGAAATAGAAAATCAAATATGAAACCTAGGATAAAAAATGTGAAACTTAAGATGTATGGATCAATAGGTGTATGGGTTCACGAAAATGTTTTACCTTAATTTGGATTAATGAAAATAAGACTAAGCCTAATAGGATAAAATAATTGAGAAAAAAATAGTTTGCTAGATATGGTATTTAATCATAGATTTGGATGTAATATAATTAAATTAATTCCCATGATTTGGTAAGTGGCACACGTTAAAAATAGTGAGTATGAAAAAGGGACGAGTATGTAATTTTTGAGGCCTATAACTCTATAAACCAAAGAAAGTGTAATGAGATGATTTGACCCCAATATCCCTTGTTTGATTATTGATCGATACTTACATATTTAATACTCTAATAAGATAAATTATGATACACATATTTTTTTGATTTAGTTTAATTGTAAAGTTGTGATCCTTTTATATGTGTATGCACATAATGATTTATATTTGATAATTGACAATAATTTATTCACTCTTGGCTTGCCCAAGTGCTCTTGGTGATATGTTTTCAATATGGGAAGAATATGGATTTTTTTATCAATGTAAAATAGTCTATAGATATATACTAGATAAGTACCAAGTCCATTTTGAATGCAACCTTTATTTGTTTATATATGAGTCAAATTTGGTAATTTATCATGGCACCAACATGCTATAAAAATGGAAAATATTTGAGGAAAAGTTTTATTTTGAATAAATAGCCATTGTTGCAAAAACCCATCAATGCATAAACAGGCCACATGAGATTAAAAAATTAGTCTTAAGGAAGTAAATGGAACAAGGAAAGAATAATCCATAAAAAATATTCAAGTCAATGGGTATCACCATTCCTTTATTCAATGATACTTTTAACAATGACAAAATATGGTTCTAAAAATTAATGGAATTTAGGAATTTGCTGAGAAAGATATAAACTATAAGTAGAAGATGGCCAATGAAAGAAAGGATTAGTATTTATATTACCATCAAGTGAGTTTTTTAAATATTTAAGATGCTAATATCACATAAAACATATTTTTTTGGATGAGATCAATTGGAAGGACTTACAAAATTTAAATGAGGAGTTTGTTTAGGTGATAAAAAATGGGAACATAATGAATTATGAGTGACATGGAAGTATCACATACCGGTTCAAGTAATTCTAGTTACTATTTTGAAGACTTTTTTCTTTTCTTGGATGATCACCCCTTTTTAGATGTTTGCATTTTATGCCTTTTCCATGTTTGCATTAGGATGTGGCTTATTTCAATGGTATGTTGGTTTTGTCCATATATTAAAAATGTTTATTTGTGATTTGTATTTCTTGACAACACCTATATTATCTATTTTATTATCACATTATTTTTCTCCTTGAATTATGTTTTATATCCTTTATGATTAATTTAGGTGGGTTTGAAGAAGGATATAAATATATATTTGCATCCAAAAGTATGTTTGAATCCTCAAGAACCATGACTACTTTTCTATGTAGTATAAATGCATCTATCATGATGGTGTGAGAGGTGGATAAAGTCCTAGAGATAGTTTTATAAGGGTTTTACTCTACTAGGGTATTTTGTCTCCAATTTTTGCAAGCTTATTTATTATTAATCATGTGATGACATATCATTTAAAAATATTATATCTCAATAAGTTTTATATTTATATACCCTATTGAATGTGACATTATTTCATAATTTGAATGTTTTATTGTGGAGTTATTCCTTTTTTAGAATATCTTTGTTATTTTATTTGATAGCCATATTTTATGTTATTTTATATTGATCTTGTGGTTTTCCAAATTTAAATTAATTATGTTTATTAATTGATCCCAAGTTTGAATATTACACATATTAAGATCATTGGTTAATCTATATAATAATATTGAATCAGTGAGAATAGGTTGTGGCATCAATTTTTGGATATCATATTGGGTTAGAATTTAATGGGTTGACCAATATCCCCATACATATGTGTGTGCGTGTGTGCGTGTGTGTGTGTGTGTGTGTGTGTGTGTGTGTGTGTGTGTGTGTGTGTGTGTGTGTGTGTGTGTGTGTGTGTGTGTGTGTGTGTGTGTGTGTGTGTGTGTGTGTGTGTACACAAAGTATAAAAAGTATCCCTTAGTGCCCCATTATGGATGTGCACTCATTTTAAGGTGGATGGATCAAACATGGAATAAAATAATCTCTCATTTAAGTATATTCTCATGATCATGTTATGAGTAACAAGCAAGGAAGCTTCACAATCACATGAAAACAATGTATTCCTATTCTTTGTCATAATTATTTATGAAAAGAGTTTATGTTATAACAAAATAACATGATGGAATGAAGTATCTTCGAATAAATTCCATATCATTTCTAATTAAATTTTATTTCTTGAGAAATATAAAATTCTTTGGAATGAATTAATAAACTTTCAATTTGTTATCATGCTAAAGGTCACAATAAATATTGTTTATCTCTATTTTTTAATACTTACTGAACTAGTTAAAAAAAAGATGAAAATTATATAGAGGGCTATTACAATATATTCATCTTGTGTTCCCTAATTCCTTTTACATATATATTGGACTCCCCTTCCTTGAGAAATGACACATGTTATTTTTTTTTTTAATTATATAGGGATTACACCATCAAACTAGGATCGAATTGTACACTAGCCATTAGATATAGAGTATCAGGTAACCAAGAAAAGATTATTCCAATAGAGGGAATCACTTGAATATGGATAATTAGACTCAAACTTAAACCATGCATATTCTAAATGGAATACATGTGTAAACACCTAATTATATGAAATTTTATGTCTAAGATCGAAGTGAGTAAATCATAACCTTTTATTAATCTCTTAGCTTTAGTTGAAGCCATTGGAATAAATTTTGAATTTATAATATAGTTACAATTAGAATAATATTATGATATTGTTCACTTTTAGTAGAGTTTAATCCACTTAAAATTGACTATGTTCTTTAATGGATTATGTGTGTGACCCTCAGATCATGTACCTTAGGGATTACTCATAAGATTAAAAGTTAGATATTGAAAATTATTTATTTATTTCTAACATAGTGACCCAACCATTTACAACTTGTGTTTAATAGTTGTTGAGTGAAATGGGATAAAAAATTATAATTTAATATGAGAGATCTTTGTTGTTTAGATAATAACCTTTTTATTTTAGGTTAATCATTCATAATGATCACTAAGGAAGGATATTTATCTTTTGATTTATGTTGTTTTCACCTTCTCCCTTAGGCTTCCATGTGTTTAAATAAATTTAGGTAGCTCATTTTTGTCACCACCTAATGATTGCATATGATTATATGACTCAACCCAATCACTTCTCCAAAAGAGACAAAATGGTTATCGTTCACCATTTACACTCAAAAACTCATGAAGTATGTAACAATGTGAGTCCATGATTATGACAAATGTCACCATCATCTTAGACCATATGTAGTCCCCTTCCACATAAGCCTTTAGACTAAGACACCGTGCATGGTTCTTCACTTATTAAAATAAACCTATAATGAATAACTACTATGATTAATTTATGGAAATATTATGCAAAATAATATGTATTCAGTCATATTTGGCTTAAGCCTTAGTCGTTATTAGAAAATCACGATGATCCTACCACATGGTAAAGATCTTTCCATTCTAATCAATGTGGTTGATGCTTTATGACATATGACTTGTGGCCACCCCATGAAGTCCACAAATGTTCAAACATGTGATAGTAGAGAATCAAATTAGTCAATGATCTATTATATGATTGAGGTAATTGGTTATGTCAACATTAATGAGTCTCTTAAATTACACAGTTGATTTATATGTATGAGGTGATTTTTTATTTTTGTGATTGAAATTAGCTGGTGATGAAGTTAGTTAGTGATGAAGCCACACAATACCCAACTCGGAGTCATGACCATGAACCTTCTCTGCCAAAATTTGTTTTGGTCTCAATAACGTGGACCCATGTGAATGTATACTATGACTTAATCTATTTGAATTATATAATGACTTATGGCCACATATATGTGTAATAAGCACTCTACGCACAAAAATAACAAATAAGACTATAATCAAATATATATTTATTTATATGTCATGTAAATATTAAGAGTAAAGACATTTGGTGGCCACATGTATAGTGGACCCAATATTGCACCTATGTCAAAATTAATGTCATTTTCACTAAGAACTATATGATTTTATATATGAGTATGCAAACATTCTAATATTTAAAACCCAATTTAAATTTGGGCTCATATCTATTAAAAATTCACATATGGATAAATATGATATCTAGAGGACACATAAAATTTTGATTAGAATAAATAGTATTATGATTAGTTAGAGAGATGCAACCACTTGGATTTTGTATATAAAAATTGAATATAGTTTGAAGACATGAATAAATAATGTAATATAATCCCTTACCTCAAATGTGATGCTTATGTCATTGATGAACTCTATGAATTTATGAAATTCCATGGAACCGTTATGAAATGAATTCTAACCTATATTTATGTAACATCCCCAATGAATTAGTGGTGATATTTTTTAACTATGTTGATGTCACAATAATTATTATGTGATTATAACCACTTCATCATAATTAAAAAGTGTATTCGATTAAATTAATGTGGACATTTTTATACAAAGTCTACTTAGTGGTTAGTCTCTTACATTTTAGTTGAGAAGTAATTTTCTAAGATTGCAATATAGTATAAATAATAAATTTTAATTACAGTTATCTTAATATGATTTAAGGATGTTTTGTAGAATTATAAAATGCTATATCTATTGTGTTGATGTAATAGTCAGCTTGTATATCTAGTTTTCAACAATAAAATTTGATCAATTTGATTTTAACCATATGTATATTAACTAATTAGTATTTACTAATGTAGAATTTCAATCAATTAGTCATGATTTTAATGTTATACTATTAATTATATCAGTATTTGTAGGGTAATGTTGTATAGATAACTGGGACTCTAGAATATATACATTGAGTGATGTTATTTTTAACATCCATTCTCACCATCATCCTAATTGGACTACACCATCATCACCATCAAAATTCCAAAAAGAGTCCTAAATACATGCACATAAATATATTTTTTAATCTAATTAAATTTAGTTGTCAAAATATATATAGAGGCTTTACAACATGAATCATAAAAACATGTTATTAAATTATTTTTAAGTTGAATAAGACAATATATTTCTGTTGAATACATAGATATTAAAAAACATGTTAAATATATCCAAGAAACTTGACAGCTTTAAAGTACAAACAAAATAATCTCTTCATGACCAAGTAAGAAATTCCACTATTATAAACACCTTGAAAAAATGACACCTAATTAAAATATTTTATATATATTTATTTATTTTTCAATTTTTAATCTAAATTAAATTTCAAATTGCATAGCTTAGAACCATTCCCAACCATTTATAAATGTTGAAATATGATATGCACCATCATAAAATTTGACATGGACCATCAAGCATTTTAATATTTTTTTAGAAACCACCTCTAAGGGGTTCTTGTATTTTCTAAAATTCACCTAAGACTTATATTGAATGAACCAAATTTTAAAAAAAATAAAATTGAAAATAAAATTATGAATTTCCAAACTAATTTTTTATTGATATGTTTTTATGAAATTGTAATGAACCAAAATATTCAAACAAAATCTGTAAATAAAATTATGAATTTCAGAAAAAATATAATATAATAATTCTAATCTATATTTTAGAACTTTTTGAATAAAAAACTTGTCCAAAAAGTGGAATATAGACTTCTGAGATCTATAAGGAAAATTGATTTACAAATGAAAATTTTTACTATATAAAAAAATATCAATATGTTTTGCTTTATATACCAATAGTCAAACACAATCTCTTCGGTGAGGTACTCACAATTGTTAAGACAACCAATTGAAAATCAAAAGTATATATTTATAGGTCCTCAATATTACACATTTTTATTAAAAAAAAATTAAATAAATCTTTGCATACTTTAGGTAAGGAAGCCTCTCCAAAAACAATCATATCCTTGTTTTATTGCTTTATTTCTTGTAAAACAATTCATAGTATTTTCATGAATATAGTTTTTATGTTTTATTTTATTGTAATATAATTTTGATTTATTCTCTTTCTATTTATATTACAATAGTTTTATGCTTTATTCTCATCCTACTTCTTAGAAGAGATTTATTCTATATTTTCATTTTATTTATAAGAATAAACTTATTCCTACCATATTTTTATTTTTAATTTTGGAGTCATCACAAACACCCAAACTTATCATTGGCATTGCATTACTTATGCATTACCACCAGACCATGGCTTGATTGATGAGACACTTACTCAAATTCATTGATTGGTGATTATAGAAATAATAAATTGGCAAAGTGTAGGCCATGAAGTTTTTTGTTGAGAATAATTTAAATAAATAAGAATGTATATTATTTGCATAAACTGATGAATCTTAAATGAAGTAGATAATAAACCATAGTTCATTTTAAATATGTTTAACCTTGAGCTTATACTTATTAGTAAGGCACAGTTTATCAAAAAAAAATCATATAAAAAATTGAGTGACACATATAAAGTTAAATATAAATCTATCTCATTCCACAAGAGAATCTCATACTCCCATGCATGATGGCTAGACTGTCACCTAAAAAATACCCTAGATTTTTATAATGAAATTGTCTCTTATGTATATTATTTGATTATCTCAGGTTGACTATCAACAATTATCTTTAAAAGATAACCATGTCATTGTAGGACCAAGAACATTTTTAAAATTCCCCCATGCCATTAGCCTCACTAAATCCAAGAAAATGACATCATGACCTTCACCTTTGGCTTATGTAGGGAAGAACAACTAGATTGATAAGCATAAAATTGAGGGTGGATAATGGCCAAATAAAACAATGTCATGTGCCAATTGAGAGAGTAGTTGGACAAAAAGAAGAATAGAAAGTGTCAATTTAGATGGTAGATGGTCAAATTGAATAAGAGATAAATAAACCTCGGTTGAAAGGAGAAAACAACATGGTAGAATGTGTGTTAAACGTATAATGAAGTGACACAACATGAAAAAAAATGTTTAAAATTTTGTGTGTGGTATGTATTTTTGGCAAAGGCTTATATGCATTGATGTCGGATAAATCATCCTTCTATGTAAACATATATTCAATTTTAAATATCATTAAATGATTTTTATTAAGTGGTAAACTATCCATAAAACCCTCATATGAAAGATTTTTCATTCCTAAAATAGAAATAGCCTTTGGTAAGGCTTCAACTTCCTAAGTCTATCCTAAAATTGAAGCTATCATGGGTGATTTTGGCACTTCACTAACATTATCCAAGTTTAGTTCCTCTTCTGAATCATCAATTATTTATTTCTAAATCCATCTTAGGTATAGTATCCTTCTACCAAGAAAACACATTCTTACATTTAGTCATGCCATAAGCATTAGTTACATGACCTATTGCAAAACATTTTTGATAATGGAATGGAAAATCCTCATAATCTAGAGTTTATTTCTAAGTCTAATCCTAAATTACCAGATCAATAGATGCATGATGGTTTTATAAAACATTTAATGAAACTAGGATACAAGAAAAAGTATAATGTTGTAAATGTGTTGTTGAAGAGTCTACAACAATACATTTTTTGATATAATTCCATATATATTGATAACAAAACTCAATAAATATTTGGAAAGGAATATGAGGTACCCTTACCCACATTAGTTTGATATTGAATGATTATATAAGTGGGTCAAAGGATGAATACCAAGGCTTAGAATGTAGAATATTTAGATTCTCTGTCCAAACCCTACCTTAGAAAATTTCCTTCTATCCTTTACAATATTAAAAGTAATAAAAAAGAATCCATTGGTGGAAGGGAAGAGTTCCAATTTAAATTCCATAAAGGGCTTCCAGTTTTATTCAATCCAAGCCTAAAGCTCTTAAAATCAAGGCTAACAACTAGTAAATCTACAAATCACATATCTTCTTCATAACATCTATTCACAACTAAGGATCTTCTTCAAATGTTCCCCTTCAAAAGTGATTAAGAGCTTGATTTTATTATATGCAAACCCAACTAGGTAATTTCTTATACCACATACATGCTAGATAATTTTGTTGACCCTAAAGAAATGTTTGATCATTAAAAATAGTTATTGCTAATTAATGTTTGGTTCAAATAAGATCAATCCAATATCGATTAAGTATGATAACCAAAAGAATAAAACCATCATATGTTTAAGCAGACTGAGATGAGAGTGTGTAGATGTTTGTGTAAGATATTTATTAGGTTTTAAATTGACATTGAGGTTCTTGTAGGTGTGTATTAGTAGAATTGAAGGGTCAAATTCATAAGGTAACATATGGTATATTAGGACTATGCGTGTGTGCTCTAGTCAAGTGTCGTATATGTGTCACAAACTTGTCAGTGTCAAGTACTTAATAACTTATTTTATTATTTAAATATCCCACCTTCTATTTCAGTAATTGATTTACTAGAATAAAAGGATAAAATTTAATGATGTATGTACAATAGCCTTCATCTTTGGTATGAATCCAACTATGTTAGTCAGTCAATACAAAAACTTGAAATCAACTGTATTCAATGTCATTAGATTGATAATTTTAATTTGAAATGATATTTTTAAATTTTAAAAATAAAAGGTAAGATTCACCTATGTTGGTAAAGACCATGTTTCCCTTATAAATTCTTGGTAATGATGTTTTCTTGTTCAATAATTATAGAAAAAAATCTTCCTTGTTGAATCACATGAAAAATTGGGGTGAGTGTTCCATAAATTTGTGTAACTATGCAAGTTCTTGGGATGGTAATATAGCATGTTAGAAATATGCAATGTTATAACCCAAAAAAATACACAGGTAAAAGATGGAACCATCAGACTACGTTTACTCAAAATAATTAAACCAACCACTAAAAATGTATTATAAATTCAATTATATATTTTTTATCAAGTTATCTAAATTTTAAAAAAGCATGATAAAAAAAGAATGAATATTTTTCATGCCCCCATCACAAATATAGGTTTAATTGTATAATTTAGCTTAATGCAGTGTAGAATGCAAAGTCAAAATAGAATAAATAATGTTTATGAACCTATCATGACCATAGATTTGATATATGTGAGGTGGAATGATATCCATTTTATATTCAACTATACACTATGTTTTTGTGTATGTGCATGAACCAATATCATGCCTCATGGATGTAAAAGTGTGTTTATGTGCATGAAATATTATCATGTCCCATGAATATGTACCAAATGATATATAATGTTATGAACATATATGCTAAATTTTAGAACATGTATCTCAAATGAATATGTATGTATAAACCTATGAGTCTTAACCCTATAAATTATGTGCATATGCCCATGCATATGAACCCAAGTGTGTATCAATATGTGAACAAGTTTATGTGAGGTGAGTGCATATCCATGGTAATTTCCCTTCTAATATGTAAAAATATGCTGATATATATCATTTAATTGAACCATATGATATTTGAACCATTTTATATCTCTAAAATCTAAACTCTTATGTGATTTTCTACTCATGGAGGCTTTTGTTTGTAAGACAAGCCCACTATAATGCCCCCTTTTGGGTTGAATATTGTAAACGGTGCATCACTCATCTCAAAATAAGAGATAATTATCACTTTCAAGTCATATATTTTTGGAAAATGAATAATCTTGATAAATATGATTCAAAATTAGGAAAACTTGAAGTTGCATCATTACTAGAGGTTGTTACCCCCATTTTCCCATTCCAATGCTACATGCTCACCCTCTAAAGATTATTTGAAAAGTAGATTTAAGGAGGCTAGTAAATCTAAGATTGTCATTCATATATCATCAGATTGTAAATTGGTTGACAATAAGGGTTGAAATATGGTGCATAGGAAGACAAATGGAAAAACTAGTAAAACCTGTACAAAGTTGGATCCTATTGGCACATCAGCTAGTTCTAGGCGAATCTTAGAGTAATAGTTTTCTAAACACTATTATATTTTTTTATCTCATTATGTTTTGGATACTTTATTTCTAATTATTTCATGGGTTTTTATTATGATTTAGTTATTTTCTTATTATGATTCAGTTGTTGTTTCATTATGCGAGCTTACATACCCTACGTGTTTTATTTTAGGTTGGTGAGGACCTTTCAAAACCACTTGTGGTTATTTTGGTTGGTTGATTTTACTTCATTTTTTGTTTCATTTTTCATATGGGGGAGGTGTTCATCATGTGTCTTTACTGTAATATCTTTTTTCTCCATTTTTTTAGGTTATGGGACATATCAACACCCTCACTTTTAGTTCATAGCTTTAGATCAGAAGCATTTTCCCTTAATAAAATAACATTTATTTTATCATTTCACATATAATAAAAATTATTATGTAATACCATGTGGATAATATGTGATAATAGTTCTGTATTTTCCATTTCAACCATATATGTAACATACTTAAATCATGGCATATAAATGTCACGTCCAGATAGATGTATTTTTAATTAAGCATGCAATATAAGGATATAGATCATGGAACCACTCAATATTGGAAAGATAAAAAATCACAAAAATATAAAGTGTTAGTGTCACACATAAAGCCAAGGGTCACATATAATGGACACAAATATGTCCCAACAAGAAAAGTTAAGGGCCAAACATAATGGGACATAGATATGTCACAAATAATGGACATCAAATATGTCATATCTAAAAATGCTAAGGGTCACACTCAAGGTACATAAATATGTCACAATGAATGAAAAATAGACACACATGATGTACAAGTGAAAATTATCTTATCATGTAAGATATTAATGATCAAAAAATAAGGGAACCAATCTACACCATCTATATCTATGAACATCACATTGTAGTATAATTACATATCTATGTAGTAATGTGTAATATATGAGTAACTATCAAGGCATGTATAAGTGTTCTTGGTAGATAAACATGGTATAAATGTCACAAAAATATATAAACTTATTTCTTAATGCATGGGAAATAATAAAATAGATAATTTTTCAAAATATGGTACTCAATTTTGAGTTACCGTTTGCAAGATATTAACAAAACAATTTCCTATAAATAGGCCTATGACTAAAAAATTATGCTTGAAACTTTAAAAATTACCCTTGGGAAAGGTGAAATGTGCCTTTCAACCACTCATTATAATAGTAATTTCACCATGGATGTAAAAAAAAGTCAACAGAAGTGAAAAAAAGGTTAATCAATTGCCTCAGTATGCATGAAGACAAGTCAAAGGGGGGTTTTCATTATGTTGGTTATTGTTTCACATCTTATCTTTTTCACACATGCTTTTTGCATCATGGTTAACATATTTTGGGGCTAATTGTAATCATGAATTAAGAAAAAGTTCCATTTTTGGGGTTTCATCAGGGAAATATTCCATAAATCTATGGTAAGGCTAGCTTTAGAGAACTATTTGTCTTGGAATCAAGGGATAAAGAGTCATTGCCTAGATAAAGATCTACTACCTTATCTCCTAGGACTTGTTCCTGAGCCAACTACCTATGAGTAGAAGAATGCATGGTTTAACAATAATGGCATGTTCTATAGCCTAATATGTCTAACTATATATAAGTATATTAAGCATCATATTGAGCATACTCAGTTCCCTTTCACTACATAGACCACCATCGATCAGTTGTATGAAGATATTATATCTTCATCTAAAAGTGATTCTTCTTTGGATGACCAAACACCTACTAAGATTCTAGATTCCTCTTCTTATGTTGACACATCCTCATTGGATGATCATTTTATATGGCTGACATACATTGACACCCCATATATTGTTGAGGACACTTTTCATCCTCTTTCATCTGTGGGTAATTTAGAGTACATAATTGCTTCATCAAGAGCTTTTTATGATTATTTTTAGCAAGACATACCTAATCTTTTAGTTTCAACATAAAGTGATGATCTCTTGATAGGTGTTTTAGACTTGTTTGTGGACAATCATATTTCAAATGTGGATGATAGATTTGAGGGTTTATCTCTCTTGTTTTATGATATCCTCATCATAACTATTGTCACATCATCTTCTCTAGATATTGTTCATCAGTCATTTCTACATGGTCCTAGTTTTTCACCTACTTTATTGATTATGCATATACCTATTAGATTATGGCATCTTTAGCTATGGACATGGAGACATTTGAGAAGTTTTTAGAGGCACATCTAATGATATTTATTCCCTCATATTCCTTTCTAGAATGGGGAGATTATTTTCACTATTATGTATTTTATTTTTTCCTAATAAAAGGATTGTTGTTTTATGTAATTGAATCATCTTCAACATTTATTATTAGGCATATAATATCATTTTAGGAGGATCTCATCTTTTGAAGGGGCTTCTTAGCTCCTTCCTTATTTCTCTCTCTATTATAGGGGGCGGGGGTGGGGGGGGCCTACTTCTCTTTTGGGGGGATTCTATGTATATAGGTACCTCATCAGGCTTAAATTATTGGGACCCATTTTTTCACCCTCCTAAGATGCACTTAATGGGGGTTTTTGGTGTAGGACTTTTTCCCACTGGGTTTTACCTATACCTTTTATTAATCTCTCTTAGGTTAATAAAGCATGTTTAATTAGGTGAGTAGGTTATGAGGTGTTACCTTCCTATTGGTTGGTGTTTTGACCTCTTCCCTCTCTCTTTTCTATTTAAACATGCTACCTATCTTGTATTTTTCATCTTGCTTTTTGCATCCTCATAATGCTATTTCACTTTTGGAACATTTGCATTACTCTCATGGAGACTAATTCTATGTTATTGTTCTCACTTGATGGTTTTATTTTCTTTCAATTATATGATGTGTGTTTGCCGGACTTGCATGATCATTATACCATGATCATTCTACCATGACCATTCATTGATCTAGAGTACCTAGCAACACTTTTAGCCCCCAGTATGGCAAGGCCATTGGGAGAAGGAAAGTCCAACATTTGTATGTGCACATGTATTTTGTATGCTTTTAATCACACTCATATACCATGAAATTCATGTGTATGAAAATAATATGCCATATACACAAAATTTTATAGATAACATACGTAAATATTGTAATTTAGTATTCATATCATGTTTAAGTCTTAATTTTTGTATTTTTTAATATTTAAATGAATTTTTTTCTTGATTATTAGTTTTATTTGTATTTTTTGAATATTTTTGGTTGGAAGATTGAATTAGTGGTCACATTGATGGTAGGATCATGGTAAGTTCCTATATAAAATAATGTACAAGGTCCTATATCATGGATGGGAGGTACTACTTATGGGAATGCCATAATCTGATAAGAAGTCATATGGTGTGAAATAGATGTCATGATTATTATTCATAAAATTCTATGTATGGTGGGTAATATCTGGTTGAGGACTTTGTGAGGTCAAATGTATATTAATATATTATTTAACTATTTTTATTCCCTTTAGAAAATTTTGAACTATTTGTATTATTGATTATGTAGTGTATGGTATCATAGCTCATGTTGGACTTGAAACATTCTTTGATGTGATCGTTACTAAATAGCTAATTGTCTTGTTGGCTATACTATGTTGCTTTAAATTGGGCATATAAATAAATCATGTATATATGTATTAATTTAATCTTAATAATGATATTTAATAGGTGTAATAGCCAAGTATGGTTTATTTGGATATACCAATGGATATATACGATACTCATACCACACACTTATAACTTTGACTATTTTTTTTTAGATTATGTACTTTAAAATTTGGTGCATTATGAATGGGAATTCATGATTTTTTTGCATCCAAGAGTGTCCTAACAACATGATTAAAAATATCTTACTCTATATATCTAAAAATTATGTCTCTATTATGGCAAATCCTACCCGGAGAGGTAAAATTGTGTCCCATTTTTTTTGGTTTTTGTCCATAGAATCCTTTAGCTTATTTTAATGTATCCAACAAATCCTATTGTTTATGCCTAAGGGAATGGAGAAGTTTCATCATGGAAAGGTTTTCACTTAAAATTTTATTGATTTTGGCATTGTGTATGGATTTTTCATCGATGTAGTCTCATATGAAGAGTACATGATAGTATAAATTATAATTAATTCTCATTGTCTTCAAACATTATCATATGACACTATGGTAAAGTATCGATAAGTGTATAAATAATAAAATATTGGATGATCATGCATTAAAATTATGGTGTGCATGTTGCATTCATCATGTACCTCTAAAGTGTCCTTAGTTTTTATTATCTTATGTTTATGAAATGGATCATTAAATATCTTAAACTTTTTATTTCTACTATGTTATGGTTTGGGTTCCTCTTTAGTGGTATTAAAGTTGATAATGCTTTCATGATAAGATATTTTATCTTATGTTTCAATTTAAATAATATGATTGTTGAATTTATAGGAATATTATGATAGTAAATATAAGCATTTCCATTATAGTTACTTGGTGTAGTCATGTTTAGATTGAGCTATTGTGAAAAAAGTAATTACGATAAGTTTGCATGCGAGTAATTTCATTTGAATTATATGAAGAGGTGATGGTAATATTGAAAACCTCCTCTTTGTTGGAGCTATAAATTGTAATTGGTTTATGGGTTGTGACACTACATTAATTGTAATCTTTAGTGAATTATTTATATTAGCTATTTCAATCTTGTAGCTTGGCTTACTTTTAAATGTCACAGTTGAATTAGTTGTAAGATTGGATGTATATTTTAGTTTGTACAAATATATTAACTTTAATTTTCTATCCCTCATTATGTGGAATAACACAACAATGCTTTTGAATCTATTAAATATGATTTTTTTATTTAGCAATTCAAGTAAGTTTTGCATGAATATTTCTTATAATACTTTTTTGGCCATAAAAATATTAAATTTGTATATAATAGTATAATACCTAAGTAAATAATCATTTATTGGTTCATTGTAAACACGTTTGAGATTAGTAATTTATGCATAAGATAGTTTTGCATAAATGTTGATAGAAAAATGAAATGTAAGTTATTCAAACAATAGTTTTAATGGTCTTATGGATTGGACATGAAGATCATGGAACCATCACAATTCATAATTCATGACAATTATTGGAAATAGTTTGGTCAATAGTTTTTAATGATATGCATAGTCCAAGCATGTTTCATGGAATGATGTAAGGTGTTGTCTAGGATAACCTTCAATCTCATATAGTGTAATTTTTGGAGATATAAAACCTCTTGGTAAGGGGCAAGATGATATACTAATGGATAATTAATTGTGAAGTAAAGTGTGTAAATCCATAAAATTACAATTTATTGGTGCACCTTTATCTAACTACAACATCTTAGCTTACATATATTTAGCATTTTTCTCAAGGGAATGTGTAGTAGACATGGTTATTAGTGTAACACACATAGTAATGATAATGTGTATTAAACAACATTAGTAATGGTACACACATAGTAATAATTAGAGGGATAAGGTTTGAAGTGTATGAATATCTATGTAAAAATATTTGAGGACTAGTGTTTCTCCCAAATATTGAATGGATGTCACATTGGTTAGTAAAGGTGTGGGTGTAGTGATATTAAAATTATTAAAGGTATAAACATTTGATGTAAGAGTACTATCTTGAGAGGAAAAATTGATAATAATAAATTTATATTATCTTTGTGTCAAAATGTAACATTGTATACTTGGTGTATGGAAATAGACACTAGTATAAATTCAAAAATTATACCCATGTATCTAAGATATTTACAAAGTGCTTGATAGATATTGTAAAATACTTTGATTAGGACATGATCTACCCTATTAATTTCATAAGGATTAATTTTTTTAATCCCTCATAATTATCTTGATTATTGTGTTGATTTTTATTATCTTGATTATCATGTTATAATGGAGGCATATCAATATAATCATATTTTTGTATAAATTCATGAATAATTTAATGATAAAAAATAATAATAAACATTCATTACATCCATTTGACCTAAAGCAGAAGGAATATAATTATACTCTATATGGGTCTCACTTAATATAACATTGTGTATTAGAGGAACAAAGGAACTAAACTTATTATATCACATAGGAAATGATCGTTCAAGTATGAAAAAATATAGGACCAAAGGTGACCATAATTTTTTTTGTATGAAAATCAAAAATCAAATATGAAACCCTAGGGTAAAAATGTGAAACCTAGGATGTAAATTTTAGTGTCTGGATTCATGAATATGATTTACCCTAATTCAGATTAATTAAATAAATACTAATACTAATAGGATAAAATAATTGAGAAAAAAATAGTTTGATAGATGTGACATTTAATCATAGATTTGGATGTAATATACTTAAACTGATTTCCATGATTTGATAATTGACATTGTTAAAAATATTGAGTAAAACAAAGGGATGAGTGTGTAACTTTTGAGGGATAAAAATATATTAAAAAAAAAATTATAATGGGATGATTTCACCCCAATATCCCTTTTTTGGTTATTAACCCCTACCTACGTATCCAATACTCTAATAAGAGAAATTAAGATATACATATTTTTTTGATGTAGTGTGATTGTAAAGTTATGCTTCTTTGATATATGTATTCAAATAATGGTTTATATTTTATAATTTATAATACTTGATTCATGCTTGTCTTTCATGAATGACCTTAGTGATATAGTTTCAATATGGAAAGAATATGGATTTTTTATCAATGTGAAATAGTATATCTATGTATACCAGATAAGTTTCAAATCCATTTTTAATGAGACCTTGATTTATTTATATATGAGTCAAATTGGGTAATTTATCATGCCACCAACATGTTATAAAAATTGGAAATATTTAAGTAAAAGTTTAATTTTTTTTAAATAGTCATTGTTGAAAAAGAGTTGGTTCTGACCAAATTGGGTCAATATCGACTAGTGGTGGCAATAAAATCTAGTTGAACTGACCTATGTGTGAGAGAAATGAAATAAGAGTTTGGAGATGTATGTGCATGATATTTAGAAATTTTTAACTATATAGTGAGTTTATTTTATATGTGTAATAGTATAATGAAAGGATTAAACTCATAACATAGCATATAAGTATGAGAGAATGGTCGATAATGAATTTTTTTTGTGCTCAATTCATGCATGGTAAATGTGTCTCAATATTTTCATTACCAAGTGCTTAATACTATATTTTAATATATCTAACATGCTTATAAGACTATAACTAATTTCACTTTAAATTCAATACCTCTAGTTTTATACTTCTACAAAAAAATACATATGTTACCTTTACTAGGAGTAATAGATTTTAAATTGAAGAAACCATATGTATTAGTTTATTTTTACCTTTGAAATTTGAGAAAGGCTAAAAATACACATCTCTTGAGAATTTAAAGTTAAATATGTGATATTTAATTTTTCATTACTCATAAAATTAGATGAGCATTTAGTTTCACTTTGACTAATCATTGCATTAGTTAGAGAATTAAGCCAAAAAATACCTTAGCTATGACCAAAAGGATCAATCACCAATGTCCCCTCAAATATTGACCTAATTTATACAACATTACCATGCACTTAAAATGAATCTAAAACCTTTTTAGTTTAGATAAAAATATGGATGGAACACAATGATCCATATCAAATAGGAAAAATATGTGAAAATTTATAATGGAAGCTTTATGATAGTTATGAAAAGGGTTTTGTATCGCATGAAAAAATGTGTATATAAGTTTTTTTTAAACAATTAATGTTGTATACAAAAACATTTGGTCACAATTAGTTGACAATTATAATTATTAACACATCCTAAACCACATGACTTGCACACAAATACATGATTCTTATTCAATATTTATCTATATGCTAGTTCAAAACTTTATTTTCCATCACTACTACACATTGATTTTTTTTTCAAAAGATCAAGTTGATTTAAATCACCCTTATAATGTACCAACTCAAGTTAACTGTCTTTGATATTTTGAGACAAGTATGTGATAGGAATACTTGAGCATTGACGTGCTCCTATCCACCTAGATTCATCTAATGGATAGTTTCCAATTTTTAAAACATTTTTTTGGGACTTCCTGCATGTTTCATGTGATTGGCTAAAGGAAATTATAAAAATATTTCCATATAAATACACATCATATGTCATTCATTATCCCCATCTTGTAACCACATACTAAACACATTCACAATATTGCACATTGAGAAAATTTTCCCTAATTTTCCAAATTCAAAATCATTCACAAAGAGTAACCATGAACTAAGTATAAATCATCACAAACTAGGTCAATAGAAATCATTATCAAATATCAAATCCAAATTTGTATCTGCATACAAATAGTTAAGGAGCATAATTACATTACCACTCTTGGTGGGATAACAACATGTCCTTGATTTCCTTCTTTTGAGTATTAGATACATAGGAAGTGGTCAATCATCAATGAGGTGAATGAGGTTATCTTAGCACATTATAATCCCCTCTTTTTAAAGGTTTTCAAGACTTTTAAGTGCCCTTAGGGTTTAATAGACAAGATAAATAAAATAATTATTTCTACGTGGCATAATATAAATTACAATATTTGAGCCCACTTAATATAAATAGGCACATAAATCACAACAATTATATTTTTATCATTGTCAACTACATCAAGTTTGATGTAAACTAAATTAAGTGGCTTAAATTTATGTATTTTTTATTAACCTTATACAAAATTACTATTGTATTATGCTTCTAAAATATCATCATCACAATTTTATTTCTTTCTTTATTTTCCTATGAGTCATTAATTATAGTCAACAGGGAGAAATTTATGATCAATGGACATAAGAGGATTGTGCTAAGGTCCTCTTTAAATGAGCATGTATAGAGGTTTTTTCAATTTTTGTTTATGATCCTAAACATGGATAATCACATATTTTGTTATTTTCCACTTTCAAACATTTAAAAAAAATTGTGTTTAGATCTATGTACATTTATTTTTTGTATTTTCTAAAAGTAGTAGTTTTCCATATTAATGAAACCAAAAAATAATAATAAAAATAAAATTACCAATAGGCCAAGATCTTGAAATAATACTCAAAAAATTATTATTATTATTGATTTCTTTAAATAATTAGAAACCCAAACCATCCTTTAAATAAGCCTCAACTCAAAAATAATAGTTCACATGCAAAATTCAAAAAAAAAAAAAAAAATCTAAAAAAAAATGTCTATTTTTAAAAACACCCAAAATAGCCCAAAATATCTAAAAATATCCTAAACAATATAATTAGACTATGGGAATAAATTCAACCAAATTTGACTTTTGGTTCTAAAAATAGAAGAAATCCAAAAAAATCATTAAATCATAATTTTAGACCCTCAGATGATCCCGTATGGCCTCTAAAAAATATCAAAAACATGGGTAGGCTATTAGATCTACCTAGGTCAGAAACAACCTTTTTGATATGGTCATTTTGGTGTGTGAAAGAGCTCAAATAGAGCTACGAGTCAAAAGTTAAGGCCTTCAAAAGTTGGCCTATTTTTCTGCATCATTCTCCTCTGGTTGAAAACAACTCAGCTCCTGCGAGTTGGCCTAATTATATTGTTGTTTATTTAAATCCCATTATATAATCCAAGTGTTGTCTTCTTTCTGCAATCATTCCCACTGCACCAAATACCTGTTATAATTCCCTTGCCTTATGCTTATTGTCTTCATATCGAAAACCTGCACTATTTTTTATTTCTTCTTCTTTGGAACCAGTTGCTCCCAATTTAATTCATCATATTCACCATCTTCTCCATGGAATTCATATAAATCTAAAACATTAAATACTAGAGATATATCAAAATTCTATGGTAAACTTACCTCATACGCATTATCATTGATTTTCTTCATAATTTTGCATGGTTCAATTTTTGTATACTTCAAATTGTTTTATGTACCTTTTGAAAATATTCCTTTCCTCAAGTAAACCATTACCAAATCTCCTTCTTCAAAAACTTTGGACCTTCTTCTGACATCTGCTACTGATTTATATTTCTCATTACTTTCCTATAGCTTTCTTCTTACTCCTTACAACTGTTACATATGCTCTACAAATGCTTCTGTATCATCACTAATTCGATCCATAATTGGAAATTGTACCAAATCTAAAATACCCATAGGATTTCTCCCATAAAAATTTGAAAAGGTGAATTTCCTATTGATCTATTCACTAAACTGTTATATGTAAACTCAGCTTGTGGTAAAGCTAAGTCTTATTGCTTTGGCTTCTCGCTTACTATGCATCTCAATAAATTTCCCAAGCTCTTATTCACAACTTCTATCTATATATCTCTTTTCGAGTGATATGAACTACTGAATTTTAGCTTAGTACTCATCTTCTTCGACAAAGTCCTCCAAAAATGACTTAGAAATTTTGTGTCCCTATCGAAAGTAACAATATTTGGAACATCATGCAATCTCACAATATTTGTAAAAAATAATTCTACAAATCTAGTGGCATCATTAGTTTTCTTACATGCAATGAAATGAACCATTTTAGAAAACATATCTATAATAACAAAAATTGAATTGTTACCTCTCTATGTGTTTGGTAATCCCAATACAAAATCCATACTCAAATCTATCCATGGCCCTCTTGAAACCGATAATGGCATGTAAAGTCCAGTATTTTGTACATGTCCTTTAGCCACTTGACATATTATACACCTTGAAACATACCTTACCACATCTCTCTTCATCTTTTGCCAAAAATACTTTTCCTCCACCAAAGCTATTGTTTTTGTCTTACCAAAATGTCTAGCCAAACCACCACTATGTAATTCTCTTATTATATTATCTCGTAGAGACCCAACTGGAATGCATAATTGTTTCCCTTTGAAGAGATAGCCTTATTGCATAAGATACTCATCATGAATAAAATTTATCCCTCCTATTAATGTATTATTGCACTGCTCAACTACCTTGCTAAAATATGGATCAATATTATATAATTCTTTAATAGCATCAAATCCAACTACTTCACTCACCATAGTAGTTAATAATTCTACCCTCCTGCTCAATGCATCAGTTACCTAATTTGTTTCCCTAATTTATGTTTCAACATAAAATTATACCCTTGCAAGAAAGAAACCCACTTTGCATGCCTACTATTCAAATTCTTTTGTGTATTCACATACTTCAAAGCCTCATGATATGTAAAGAGTATAAACTCCTTATGCACCAAATAATTCCTCCAATGTCTTACTGCTTGTACAATTGCATAAAGTTCAACATCATAGGTAGAATACTTTATTCTTACCTCATTCAATTTTTCACTTAAATATGTTATTGGCTTCCCTTTTTGACTCAGCACAGAACCAATTCCCATAAATGAAACATCACAATCAACCTCAAATAGTTTGTTAAAATATGGTAATGCTAAAATTGATCTTTTTGTAATCTTCTTCTTCAAATTTTCAATGCTTTATGTGGCTGCTCTAGTCCATACAAATTCCTTCCCTCTCATGCAATATGTTATTGGTGCCACAATACTACTAAAATTTTTAATACATTTTTTATATAAATTTGCTAAACCATGGAAACTTATTAGTTATGTAATGCTTTTTGAAATAGATAACTCAATAATTGCCTTTCTCTTTTCTTCATCGATTTTCACACCATCTACTAAAACTACAAATCCCAAAAATACCAAACTATTCTGCATAAACTTACACTTCTATAAATTTGCATAAAACTTCTCTTTTCTAAACAAATCCATTACCATTCTCAAATGTTGTAAGTGTTCTTCTTTAGTCCTACCAAATATCAAAATATCATCAAAATAAACAACTAAAAACTTACCAATATATTCTCTTAGCACTATATTCATCACCCTCATAAATGTGCTAGGCGTATTAGATAATCTGAATGGCATCACCATCCACTCATATGAGCTATCCCTAGTCTTGAATGCAGTTTTCCACTCATTTCCTTTATGAATTTTAATCTAATAATAGCCACTCCTTAGATCAATCTTAGTAATATATTTTTAACCTGCAAACACATCCATCATATCATCTAAACACGGTATAGGAAACCTATACTTTATTGTAATTTTATTAATTGATCTACTATCCATATGCATTATCCATCCTCCATCTTTATTTGTAGTTAGAAATGATGGTGTTGTACATGGACTCATACTCTTCCTTATCACTTTCTTCCTTATCAATTTAGTAACATGTTTATTTAATTCTACATGTTCTGTTGGACTCATCCTATAAACCACTTGATTAGGTAGATATGATCTTGGAATTAAATCAATGTGATGTTGAATATCTCTCTTTAGTGGTAAACCATTTGGTAACTCATCAAGCATAATATCTACATATTATTTCAACGCTCTTGTTGCTTCTATTGGTATTGGTACCATTTGTCTTTCTTCATTCTTTGCTACTAGTACATAACAGCAACCTACTACCTTCATATCTTGGATAAATTATTTAGTACAAAACATGCTTTCTATCTTCTCTTCCTCTTTAAGAGGTAACAAAACTATGTTTGTACCACCTTTCCAAAAAGTGTATTTGTTCTTTTCTCCATCATGAACTAATTTCCTATCAAAATACCATGATTTTCCCAATAACACATGACATGCATCCATCAGAATAACATCACACCATATTTCATCATTATAAGTTTTTCCTATAAAAAACTTGATTAATCAGCTTTTATCTATTGTAACCTCATTCCCTTTCTTAAACCATGAAATCTAATAAGGGTTAGGATGCTTTTCACATTGAAAATTTAGTTTCTCAATCATTTATTTAGAAACCATATTTTCACAACTTCCACCATCTATAATTACTTTGCATACCTTTCCACCTAAAGTACATCTTGTTCAAAAAATATTTGATCATAGCCATGCATCAACACCTTCTTTATTATACACTTGTTCCTTTTTTGGAGTGATCATGGTTCTTGTCATCATTATATTCTCTCCAACATCTACTGGTGTAACTTTAGTATTCTAATCTTCTATTTTAGCCTTAACTAAATGCACTCTTGGGCGATCTTCTTACCTCCTTTATTGATCTTAATAGTTTAAACACTCAAATGATGTGTGCCCTTCTTCTCCACATCTATAACAAACATAAGATCTATATTGATATTAAAACCATCCTCTATCACCTCCATAATAACAAACATAAGATCTATATTGATATTAAAACCATCCTCTATCACCTCCATAACCTCATCCTCTCTGAAATCTTCTTCCTCTTTGTTGGTATTAAAACCTTTGCCTATTATCATCTTGCCTTTCTGAACCACGTGATGATTCACCTTTATTGGCATTAAAACCACCTCTGGTGGTATTAAACCCACCTCATCCCATTATTGGAGGGGATCCACCTCTTTTTGGACTAATATATGTCCTTCAAAAATTATATCTATTCTATTTTTCTTCTGTCTTCAAAGCTAATTGATAAGCCTCCTCCATGTTAAGTATTCTATGCATGTTTAATTCATCTTGAATAGAAAATTTCAAACCATTTACATACCTTTAAGCCATTGTTTTTTCTATTTCATCATGCTCCACTCATATGGAGAGCTTGTAAAATTCATCTGTATACTCTTGTATACTGTGATCTTTTTGCCTCAAATTTTGAAATCTTATGTATAAGGTTTGTGCATAATCCACAAGAATAAATTTCTCCCTCAGATTCTTCTCTATCTTTTTCCACATATTAATCTTCTCTTTATCTTTCCTCTATCTCTCTTTCTATAGGTGATCCCACCAAATCATTGCATGACCTTTCAATTTTGTGCATGCAAATTTTACCTTGTTGTCTTCTCTCATGGTCTTCTATTTGAAGAATTTCTCCATGCTATTCATCTAATCTATCAAATCCTCTTGTTTTAAACTACCTCCATAATCTAGAACATCAACCTTCATTCCTTCATTCCTTCCTTATAAATCTTGAACCATCCTCTCTTCCATTGATGGCGATTGTTATTGTTGTCCTTCTTGTTGAACTTCCTCATCATGATATGTGTCTTCCTCATCACCACCTTCTCTTCTCTATTGATTGGTGATAACCTCTATTAATTATTGAACTTGCCTATACATTTCTTGTATAGTCTGGCTAATATGTGTCATACCTCCACATCCTCTCACCATTCTTCTCTCCTCCAAGATTTGAACTTGTTCTAATACCAGATAATGAAACTAAAAACTAACAAGAACAAGAAAATTTCCAATAGGCCAAGATCTTAAAACAATACATATAAATTTATTCTTATTGATTTCTTAAAATAATTACAAACTCAAACCATGCTTAAATAAGCCTCGACTCATAAATTAGAGTTTACATGCAAAATTTGAAAAAAAATAAAATCTTAAAAAAAAGCCTATATTTAAAAACACCTAAAATAGCCCAAAATATTATAAAATATCCTAAACACTATAATTATACTATGGGATGAAATTCAACCAAAATTGACTTTTGGTTCTAGAAATATACACTTTTTAAAAATAGAAAAAACCAAAAAAAATCATTAAATCATAATTTCAGACCCACATATGATCTCGTACGGCCTCCAAAAAATATCAAAAACATGGGTAGGCCATTAGAAACACATATGGCAGAAACAACCTTTTTGATATGGTCGTTTTGGCATGTGGAAGAGCTCAAACAGAGCTATGGGTCAAAAGTTATGGCCTCCAAAAGTTGTCCTATTTTTTCTGCATCACATATGTATATAATTAGCATTATGATATCTATATATTTTTACACCTATTATCATCAAAATTAATTCTATTGTTTCATTAAATATATCTTAAAATTTATTGGTGAACTTGTAATTTTTTTAGCTTTGCTTTTATTTGTAATTATTATTCTAGGGTTTCCACTAAGTTTTCTGATTTCTAGACACTAAATAGAAATTTGATTGTCTTTTATTGGATTTGATTTAGTATTTCTTTAGATTTTTATTTGACCTTGGGGCTTCATAATTCTTGTATTCCTTGTAAAAAAAATATTTTTATGTTGGATTTCACTTTTTTATTTGCTTTCCTTGAAATTATGCTATAATTTTTTTGAAACTCATAGGAGTTATCCTTATAGGTGATGTATTCTTAAGTTTTGCATTATATATGGTGCATGGGAAACTTCCCCAATACTAAATGCATTAAATAACATTATATGTTTATTTTATCTTCCAAATAACTCATAGTATATCATAGATTCCTAGGGTTTTGGTTTTCAACTATAGGAGGGCTTCAACTATTTTTCCTTGTTGTGAATGATTAAAAAGTTATCACTAGGAACAAAATTTTAGAATTTAATGGAAAATTGAGACAAACAATAAAAAAACATCATTATTTGAAACCCTAAGATGATAAATAGAAAAAATATGCACATCTACCAATGTTTCAACAATGAATTCATTAACTAATTTCTTCCTCTTTATTTCATTATTAGTGATACACTCTGAGACATGAAACACTCCATCCAAATTAATTTAAGTGTGATCACCATTTTAAATAAATTTATCATTTGGCACAAAATGGACATCTTCATTATTAAATTTCATAAAATGAATAGAGTTAGCATAATTATCTCATCAATTTCATCTAAATTATTGTTTGACATGATTTATATTTCATAAATGGGCATAACCATATGGTCTTGCTTTGATTTTTGTGTTTACTAATCATCTTTGAATTCCTCACCAATATTAGTCTTAATATCATAATGGGTGAATGATACAATATTCACATCACATAATAAAAAACTAGGGGATTCATAAAATTTATTTAAAATAATTAGTGGATGAACAATGTTATCATCACTAATTTCACTTATTTTTTTGCTCTATTTACCTAAACTATTCAACCACTAAATATTCTGATTTATTTTACACATTTAGTGGTTCAAACTCATATTCATTGTTTTTATTAACCCACATCTAGTTCATTTATATTAGTTTGTATCTATAAATCATATAATCCAATATCATATCTCAAATAGAAAATATAAGAATAAATAAGAATTGGTTTACTTTTTTATTTTAAGTAATAATTAAAATTATTTTCAAAATAATCACTATAACAAATATTAGAAATTACCTCCTTTAGTTTTCAATGTTGACGAATCCTCTTACAAAATTTCTTAAATTTGATATTGAAGGCTTGAATACTCTCATCTTGCTCTTTATTAATATTATATAAATAATTAATCATAAGAGAAGGGTTAGTTTTGTTACCATACCGCTCAATAAAAAGATGTTTAAACTTGTGCCAAGAGTTAATAATCTGATCAAAAAAATTATGAAACCAATCCTGGGCATCCACATTTAAACTCTAAAACAACAACTTAACTATAACCAATACATTCTTATTAAAGTCAACAATTAAATTAATAAAGTTTCACTCTCCCTTAACTACACTAATACAATGAAACTTGGGGAAAGTCCTTTTTTTGGGGAAAGA
Source organism: Torreya grandis (assembly GCA_037957365.1). NCBI lineage: Eukaryota > Viridiplantae > Streptophyta > Pinopsida > Cupressales > Taxaceae > Torreya > Torreya grandis. The sequence continues at coordinate 1,822,589 of JARHVA010001227.1, read as the reverse complement.
AGCACAAAAAATATGAAAATGAACCGTATTAATTAGAAGATATATATAATTACTAAATGAAATATGGGGAAGATGCACATCTAGACACTAGGGAGATCCACTAAATAATTACAATGTCAATATAAATAATCAAAACCCATAGACTATAATATATGTATTCATAGCCCTTGTTGATTTTACATTTTAACTATATCAATCAACATCCATTATAAAAAAAGAAAAATATAAATGAGCATGAATGACACTTTAACCCACAATAGATTGTAGGCCCTCATAAATAATTATATATTATAATATACAATTAGTTATTTATAAAATTATTATATTTAATAATAGTATATAGTATTATTTATATTAAAGATATAATAAAATATATATAATTATATAATATTTGGTGTATATATATAGTATAATGTAATATTATATTATTATATTAAATTTAGTACTAAAATATTTCTATGACAAATATTATGACATAAATGAGTAATATTTTGTAGCTTGCTCAAAATCCACTTGAAACTTAACAAATCCACATATTTATCTATCTCTTCAACCTAATGTAGTCATAAATACCACAAATCTATGCGTAAATCTAACATACATTCCTCATATTTAAGTTTTCATATTTAATTATTTTGTGCAAGGGACAAACTTTCATATCAAAGGTGCTAATGTTTTTGGTAGAGTGGAGACGCCAAAAATAAACAAATTCATTTGTATTGCATACAAGATAAAAGAAAATAAAATAAAGGTATTTTTTAAATTTTAATAATTATTTGAGTCCCTAGAAGTAGTTGAAATTTTTTTAACCTCAAGTTTGTAGTTTTCAAAAGGGTGTCTAAAGAGAATACAACAAATTTGTGGATCAATTATTTGTGTTGTGGCTCCAATTATTTATCCTCAAAATGTAAGTACAATCTGAATTAAATAATATCAATAACAATAAAAATAAAAATAAAAATAAAAATAACAATAACAATTACAATAATAATAATAGAGATGACCTACTCTTTGATCTATTGGTTTTGTGAAACCAAGGGGAAAGGCCATATATAAATAAATAAAGTGAGTGAAATGACTGATTGGATTTGAATATCAAAAAACCAAATCAAACCATTTTTGTTTTAATGTCACATCCATTTTGATGTAACCAATTAGAATAAAGTGAGTGAAATGACTGATTGGCTTTGAATATTAAAAATCCAAATCAAACCATTTTTGTTTTAATGTCACATCCATTTTGATGTAACCACTTAGAAGGCTATGTGAATTATCAAATCATTTTATATGCATAAACATTTTTGAAGAATATTAGTGCTAATAACCATGGTGGTTAGAAATTTTTTGATACAAATATTTAGACCCAATCCATTATCAATAAGAACTCTTTTGATGCCCTTATTTTTCTTGGTTACTTGTATGAACAAAGGAAAATCTTGGTTAATAATTTATTTCAATTGTAAATCTATTCGATCAAAGGTAATGAGATTTGTATTGTTCTTGACATCTTTCATGATGTTCATAAAATAAGTGGGTTCAATATCACTCATAACTTGGTTCTCATGAAATGCCTCAAGTATGATATCTTTGTAAATATGAAATTACTTTAGGAGCTTAAGAATAGAAATATTAGCATGTTTATTACTCAATTGGTAAAAAAAATCATATTCTTTATATTTTATCACAAGCTTAGGCTTCAAAATCACCTGTTGTATATTAATAGATGGTGGATTAGGTTGATCAACCTTACCTTTTTGAGTAATAATGACATGCTCCATAAAATATAATATAAGTCATGGGTAAATAATCGATGCATGATGGTAGTTGTTATTATAATAAGACTTAGGTAAAATAGTGGTTGAGAATATGAACATTGGCATCTATATATCAGCTCTATAGTATTAAAAAAAGAACTATGAAGAGAGATCAAATGTTTTAGTAAACCATAACAACTATTACAAATTGGAACCTAAAATGCATAAAATATGCATCCATATTGCACATGTGGTATAAAAAAGATAACAAAAACCTAATGGACCTAGGGTTTTGATCTCAAAGATCGAGTTTACCAAAATTTTAAACCATAAATTATATAAGGATCCTTTTATGGTAGATAACTTGGTTAAGAATATATAAATGAATAATCAAAAGGGTTATAAATAGATATATAATAGGCTAATTAATTTTAGAACTTAAATAAAACATATACTAAATTTATTATGCTGATATATATTAAAAACATAAAGTACAACTATGTTATAAATTGAAATGAAAATGAAAAAAAGACAGATGGTTTTGATGTTAATATAGATCTAGATTTGGAACATGCAAGAATCATACTAGAAGAATATTATGTAACATTCACTAAATTATATATTAAGTGCCTTTGTAGCTGTAAAAACTTATGTCATCCTTGAAAAATTACATCTATGCTAATGTTTGGATATGATGTAAATGTCCAGTATGAAATAAATGATGAAATAGGATATGACCATAAAGATTCTTCTAGTTTCATCATCAGCTTAAATTTGATGTATTCACATCTAGGTCATGGATTGTCTCTCCTTATAAAATGATAAAAACCCCAGTTATTCATCTTTATAGTGACTAGAAAAAATGGGTTAGTGGACACATGGTGTTGAGTTTCCCCAAGAACCCATTTATCAATGAGTTTTGCCTACGTATTTTATACTTTGAAGGGGGCTTCAAACTTATGTATTTATCCCCTATGTGTTGGTTTATGTATGAATCATGAAATATGTTATAAGAAAGTAGAATAATAACCTAGCTTGTAACTTGGAAAATATAGATCTTGGGATTCTATTTCAATAATTCAGACTTGTATATGTGTTCTACCTATGACTAATATGTAAATATGAGAAAATAGGTAAAATTCACTTAATTAAATTCTCTTTGAATGCTCTTTAGTATGAATATGTGTCAGTTCAAGGTGATTAATGAATGAGGAGTGATCATGCATATATACCACTCATATAGGGAGAATATCTCACATAATATTGATTAGGATGACCATTAAGATACATTTAATTTGAAATTTAGATGAATTTAGGGAACTGGACATGTGTATTAGGTAAGGACACTTTCATCAACATAGGCATCGATTTGGGGCACAAGTGTCTAGGAAGCACAAAATTAGGAACATATCCAAAACCTATACAAGTATAAGATAAGTATGTTTTAAGAATTTTGTGCAAGATAGAGGCTTATGTCATCAATATAAGACTAGTTAGACTAAGAGATAGGCCAAAGAGTGTAAAAAAGAGTAGATGGAAGACTTGAGTAAGAATAAAAAGTATAGAAATAAGAGGAACAACCAAGTTCTAATTTTTCTAAGTGTACAAGAAAAAGGTACTATATAGTTCATAAATATCTACACTTTTCAATTCAATCAATGAGGATCAAAATGAAACTATATAACTCAAGTTATTGGCAATAAATCAACACCCTATATGTTTGAGTGGAATAACTAAAAGCCTTGTTTACTATGGCTAAATGACTAGTTTACATTTAGATGCCCTTGATATTATGACCTTTATAATTTTAGATAGTAGTAAGGATATTAACTTTCCATGTGATTTAATTCTATAGACTCAAGGCTAAGAATTTCATAGGCCTTTCAAAGTTATATTTTTAGTGTAGACTCACAAAATTATAAATTCTAATTTAAACTTAAATTATCTATGTGGGTTGTTCACTTTTGAATCCATTATATCCACATCAAAAAATTTACATATCGTGAGCCATACCAAGCTCTAAATCATAATTCAAAATATTACTTTACTATGTCCACTTGTTTATTCCCATTTCTATATATTCCATCCATGTGGCATAGTTATATGTGATATGTCCTCTTATGGGCCCTAAGTCTTATTCACCATTTTTATAGTGATGTGTTCATGTGGTGCCTACCAATCAGTCCACATTTAAGCTTTGATTTTTCATAAACTCATTCAATTTGGTTTGATTAAAGTGGCCATGGGGTGAAATTAGTTTTGTTATGAACATAGGCTTACATGAAACCATTAGAATATGAAATTTATAATTTGTTTCAAATTGGGAGACCAAAAGTAAATGGTTAATGTTATACATAACCTTAATATAGTGGTTAAAGCACTTATCAAACATTCATATATATTAATATCTTAAACATAAGGGTAAAAAAATATAATGGGGCAATTTTGGATCTAAAAAGTAAGAGGAGAGTGTGAATTTAAGTCATGTGATTTAGGTTTAGTGTTGGTATCTTTTACCACATGAATGGGTGAATTATCAAAGAATATTTTCAAGTTTATGTTCACATTATTTTTTATTATTAAACAATTTTTAGATATATTTATCTTGATAAAATTTTCATCCACTAAGTATTATATTGTATTTCAAAATTTTGTGCATCTATTATTTGAATTCCTACACATCTATGATGATCATTATATGCACTACCTAAAAATACATTAGATGGTTCCCTATTCACTTTATTATATTATTTAATGTGGAGAGATGTGATATTTAACTCAAGTAAATAATATAGTATCTTATGTGGAGGTTCAAGTAGCTAATTTGTAGGCTTCGTCCTTTTAGGAGATAATAGGGTATTTATAAGTTTTACATAGATCCACTTTCGTCTTTCTAACATCTAAAATTTTTATCTGAGCTTCATGATAAATACTATAATAAATCCACAAGCAAAAAAGTGTCCAAGAGTAGTCCTAAAGCACTTTTGGTGAGTAGTCAAGAGAATAAGCATATCAAGAGATGTTATGATCATGTGAAGAGATATCAAAGACTAAAAACACATATGAATTACTTATGGATATATATTAACAAGTTTAAGAGGAATAAAGATACTCACCATCATTCTAATCATAATATGGACATTGGAGAAGCAACCAAGAGCCATGTGTGATGTATGGGACCTATCAATATGAATAAGTGAATTCCTAAGTGCCCTTTTCCCTATCATGGTTAGATTACTAAATAATTAAGGTGTCAATAATCTAAGATTTATTCACTACATGTGTACATATAACTCCCCAAATCTAGAGCAAGAGGTGACAATTTCAAGAGATGAATCAAGAGTAATGAGTCGTCCAAGACAACTAATAACTCCTATGCCACCATGAATATCATCATCTCACCAAGTTACAAATGTTAAAGAGAGTAATAGGACTTTTCTCTAACTTATCTTATAACTTGTAACTAACCCATGATAGTTTTTCAACCATCATTAGTTCTTGACACATCCCTTATCTCTCTTCCCTCTCATTTTATCCTATATGTACTACCTTATTTGGCATTGTATGCATCCTCAACTTGAGTATGGTTAAGCATTGATAAAATAAAATATTTAATTTTCCTTTGAAATGAATATATTATAATTTATATCCTTCTCAATGTTGTAAGTAGGGTATTCTCATGTGGTTGATGAATTTTAGTGATAGTTTGCAACTTCCATTAATTTATCCTATCTTCTTATCTTTTTTCAAGTTGTTAGTCATCCTGGCATGTCTTATGAAGAGTGATACATGGAATTATAGTGTTTAAGTGTGGATATGGATTTATTAGTGTCCCTTAAGAGACCTCTTGATCACCTCTCTTGGTTAGTGTCTTTACCATTACTCTCATATTGAAATATTGATGTTTGAAGACTCATATTGAGTTAGTGAAATAGGTTTTGATCCTAATTCATGTTATTAGTGTAGTATAGGAAATTCAAGGGTATTATATTTGGTTCATCACCTCATATTCATTTATTTTTAGTTATCTCTCTCCCTTTTCCCAACAAGAAATAAGTTTAGTAGTGGTTTCAAGGTGATACATCGAGGGGTCTATCCCTAATCTATAAATTCACCTCAATGTTTAGGTCACCCATAGCCTAGAGGTGTCTCCATGTGTCATATAAATTATGAAGGCTTGAAAAACCTCCTCAAAGGTATAATTTAGAGTGATAATAGTTATCACATGCCTAGTGGGACAAGTACAATAAGTACTCATCTCATGGAATTTTTTTGGTGTGTTCTTCAATATATCGACCTTTAGATGTAATCCTATCAAACACCAATGCGTAATTTGAGTTTAAATCAGCTTTTTTGAGTAGCCTAAGTACCTATTTCAATTATTTTTTAATAGTTTCTCTTGTTTATTTTACCTTGTGAATTTTGATGGATAAGTATGAAGATAATTTATTTTTTACACCTGATCAATAATATAATGATCCTTATCAATAATTTAATGATCCTTATCAGCCCTATATTTAGTCATACAGGACCTATGCTGAGTCATATCAATTATATTATGATCCTAGCTTCCATACTTATGACCTAAACTATGCAAATGATCAAACTTATTATCAAGAATGTTATCCTCCTTTCCTACACCAAGAGCTTGGTCAAGTTTTCCCTACCTTCTTGAATGATTTTCAAGAGTTAACATAGTAAATTTTGAGAGGCAATAAACCCAATGCAAATAGTATTATGTGCCATATCCTACTTCGAGCCAAGATTATCTTTCCCCAAACCTATCCCAAGTTGTAAGACACCATCAAAAAGAAGTTTCTAGGTTAATAATTCCTAGTTGGAAGCAAGATGGAAAATGCCTAGATTGAGGAATTAAAGATAAAGAAAAACATTTGCCTATACAAGCTCCATCCATCCCTTCTCAAGGACCTTATACCTTTCCATCATGGATTTCAATCTAAGAATGCATCTAAAATAATGAAGAAGTGATTGTTGAGGAGGTTAAGGATGAAAAGAAGGAAAAGAATGAATATGTCTTAATATAAAATTATCTTTCCCTTTTGGAAGAGGATCTTATTGTATAGAGGATAGATGAAAATTAGTCAGATGTAAGTGAGCCTTAAGAAGGATATAGGAGAATGACTCAAGTGTGTACGATGAAGATCTCCTCATTGGTCAATAAAAAATTAAATTAGATTATAGAAATGAGGATAAAAATGATCTTGATGAAGGAGTGCATGGTAACATGGTGGCAGCCTCTCTTCAAAGTGATAGTCTTGAATAATATGAAATATGTGGTCTTGATCAAATGGTAAACGAATTCTAAAGAGATGATATTCTTCCTAGAGAGAAAGATAAAAACCTAGAGAAAACAATATTTATCTCTTATTTATTAACAATATACACATATTTGGCTATAATTTGGAAAATAAAATATAATTTTCATGAAGCTAAGGTCAAAAGGTTATGTTTATACACTTATAGATTCAATTTTATATCTTTCTTAACTTGTAAAATTATTTAAGAAACTTATATTTATTTAAAAATTAAGAAAAAATATTCACAAAATTATTTGATTTCTTTCATATTTGTATGAAATTTGATATAAAAATTCATTCATTTACTCAAAAAAAGAGTTCCCATACACATGCACTCTACTTATTTTTCACAAACAATTATTGTCATTGTCATAAATGAATCAATTTTGTATATTTTTGTCATTCGGGTATCTTAAAAGAATTATATATTTATGAACTAAATTAAAAATTTCACAATTAATCTTCTTTCATTATTTTAAAATTATTTGTCTAAATGTCTCTAAAATTCTCTCCAATTTCAACTATTATTATTTTTATAAAAGAAAAAATGGCACTTAAATCCCCCACACCCCTCTTCCCACCCCCTTCACTCCCCTTCTCCCACACCCACCCCCCACCCCGCCCCGTCGCCACCCCCACCACCCCCCCCCCCGCACCCCCCCCCCCCCACATTACCCTACATCTACCCAATAATTCTATTATGATTTGAGTAAAATTAGGTCTTCATCATGTTTATACCAACATACCCCCATTTTTGAAAAATAGGGACCCTCATTTCAAATTTTGTAAATTTGTGCTTTGAATGGAATATTCCCCTTGATAATATTTCCATCAACATGTCATCACATCATATATATTTGAATGTCACCCACACCAATGGTGTATTTGACATGTTTACATATGATCCTTGTTCTATTCTGACTAGTGTTGCTAATGGTTGTTGTTTATGTTTTCATATTGCAAGTCTAATGGGTTGGATGAACAATGACTAGGGTTTTATGCATTGATGATAATTTGATATTTTATTTTTAATAACCCTTTGTCCCTTATTATCTAATTTAATATATGTTTAAATCATTAAAAAAACCCTAGTATAATGTGTTTTAACCTAGGTCCTTTTGAAATAGATTCAAAATTTTGTGGGTTCATTTTATTCAAATTTAGGTGGGAATATTTTATATTATTTTATACTTAGTTTATATCTTATACTAAGTTTTTAATCATTTTTTCAACATGCCCGAAACCTTAGGCTAAATTTTTTATGTTAATATCTCTATATTTCCCAAAACCCCCTAAGTCTATTTTATCATTTACCTAGACTAACTAAGCGAGGGGACACTTTTTTATGTTTTGAAAACTTAGCTAAAAAGTTTTCTCGAATTTTTAATTGTATTTATTAACATAATGAAAACCTTAGTCCTAAACTTTAGCCTCAACCCCTTATATTACCCAATCATTTACTTGTTTATTTTATTTCCCATAGGAATAAACCAATCACGCTCAACTTCATGGATTGAGATCCAATGAAGTAAGTTAAATCATGCATCAAAGATCTAATGGTGTGGGGAAAGGTCAAATTATTAAATGTCCTTCAAAGGAACCTATGAGTGAAAAGTGGCATGATCTTGATAACTTAGCCCAAATATCAAAGGTCAATATTCAACCTGACCACACTAAGTGGATCACAATCAATGGTGTGTATTGATCCATGTAAATTAGATCTAACAACGCTTGGAAAAGTAAAAAAGTCAAGAATATAGAAAAAGAATCAAAGTACCCAATCACATTTGACCTCTTGGATTGAGATCAATGATTCATGTTGAAGTATACAAAAAATATCCAGTGGTGTGAGATGTAGCTGAATTTTCAAAGAGTCCAAAATAAAAGTGATAATGACACATGTCATAACCATGATAAACCAAATAGAGATCAACCAAAGGAATTTCATCTCTTAGATCATGATCTAATTTCAAGTAAAGTGTAAACTTTTCAATGATCCTAGATCTAATAAGAGGCTACCATGTGGTTTAATGGCATTAAATGGTGGCATGTGTTTACTAAATGCATAGAATTCTAGTAAAACTACTAATTGGCATGATCTTGGATTCCCATACCAAATATCAATAGTCCATGATAAGTCAAAACTATATGACTTTACATTAAATCAATGGAGCATATTTAATCAATTTCCAATATTGTGAAAGAAGGTGACACGTGTCCTAAAAGGAAAAATAGTCACATTTCAAAATTAATCAACAAAATGACATGGTGGAGCCAATATAGGCAAGAGAAGTCAGTTCAAAATATTTTATAGACCTGTTGTATGGAAAGTATAAATAAGTAATCTAAGAAAAATATAAGGCATGAAGCTCATAAGTTCAAATTCAATTGCCTCCATTAGAGGTCTATAGAAACCTTTAAGAATGCACTAATTGGTTCTTATTTTCATTGTGATCAAGCCAAGGAAAGTTGAAGCATCATCTGCACAAAGATAATTCAATCCAAAATTAAATCAAAATCCACTAGTAAATAATTTAACAAAATTCACAACAATGGTGGCTCTAAAGAGTGCTTCAAAGGAGGATGTCTAACTGTACTTGATGATAAATGTTGAAGGAAGGGTCTTCAAAGACACTGAGTTTGATGCTTCTACTCTAAACATAGGAGATAATAACTTGTCAAAGCTATTTTGGACCATCGAGAATCAAACTACCATCACACAAGAAGAGGAGAAAATTATCTCAACTAATAAACTATATGATGATATAGTTGTAATTAAAATTACAAGCCTTCATTATGCCACAATAAACCCTGAGGTACTCCACTGTATTGAAATTCTTGCTCTTATTTTAAAAGAAACCAAGATAGATAAGAGCATGATAGTTAATGAGCTCAATCATAAAATTGTTGCTTATATTTTTTCTATTGTATTCAAGTCATACTAAAAATTTCCAAAACCCTAAATAGACCTTGCCTCAATCAATTCCTGCACTAAGAAACATAATTTGAAAGACACCTTAGTGATGTGGTTGTATTCTAGAAATGAGGTCTTTTAAAACTTTAATAAAAACATTCTCATTAGCTAATTCAAGCCTGAGGTTAGAATGATAATGACTATGTTGAAAAGATTATGTGGGGATATAACCACAACTTATGTCAATCCAGTCTGGGTGCCCATAGTATACTTCATGGTTGAAAAGGCCATTATTCCCCCTATAGGTGAAATAATAAGCTTCTCACTAAGTAGGCAGATCTTTGTAATTAGGCACAAAATGAAAACCTCATTTTTCATGATGTCATATCTTTTAAATGTTCTTTGTGCTACTAAAAAAATCCCAAACCAAAGAAAATGGTCACTAATTTGGACACAAATAGTCTCCCAATACTACTCTAAGTTTCACATCTACAAATATAGAGATCACATCCAATTTATATGTGACTGCATCTACCCTACCCTAAGTGAAGCCAAAACTAGCATTGCAATGTCAATAATTAACCCATTAATTATAAAATCCATCAAAGTTATGGGGGATATCTAGTTATATCCAAAATTTATGATCATAAGAATTTAAGGGACATAGAATTCTCTTCTCAAGCTACCTGTTCATGTCTCTAACTAACTTGTAGAGAAAGAGGTGGCATACTATCTATTTTATGGTGTAGATGGTCTCTATAAGACCAAGATAAAAGGCCTTCTCCAAAACCTCCCCATAATAATTGGAAAGACCATATTCAAGAAATGGTACAATGTTGAAGTTGTATCAAAACATAGATAATCCTTTAGCCTACAAATTGATCATCTCAATCAATGGGACCCTTGTGGAAAAGTGGAAGAACATTTGAAAAATAAGGGGGTGTTGAATGTATAATATGAGCATGATCCTGAGGCCTTTGATCCCATTTATACCAAGTAATCATCCTATTTCTATGTCACTTAAGATTGAAAGAACATAACCTAAGGCTTGAGCCAAAGCTTGAAAGAAATTAGAAAGAGGATGATATATAGAAGTTGGGGCCTAGATAGTATCATTTGCTAAGTAGTACACCTATTAGACCTCCACCAGCTCAATCACAAATAGAGACACAAAATCCTAAAGAGGAGTACCAAATTTAGGTGATATAGCTTATAGCTCATTAGTTCATGAAGTCCCTAAGGCAGAAGAATAGGAAACATATCAAGAAGAGATCCATATGATATCCATAGACCCTCAAAAGTTTGTTGAGGATGTTTTGAAAATGTTTTCTATAACATACAAAGATTTAGATGAGGAATAAAATACAAGTGTTGAGGAAACTAATGATGACAAAGGGAAATCTTTGAACTTAATGGCTATTGACACCTTCAAGAGGAAAGCAGAGACTGAGCTAGTTATTATTCCTACAACAAAGAGATACAAAGTGACTTTCACTACTCCTTCGAGTGAAGTCAATTTATTCAATGAGGAAAACTTTTTATATGGACCACCAATTCTATAATGGTTCTTGTATAAACCCAACCTACAGAATGTGCCCACCATGCATCATCCATGGGCTTTGATGATAGAAATTAATATTCCAATGCATGAAGAGCTGAAACCATTGATTATGGCTTTATAAGAAGAAGAGGAAATAAGATTAGATGCTTTAGGTCAATCAAGTAAAGCACAAATAGAGGTCCCTACTCCACAAGTGAGTCAATACAAATTTGGAATCAAGTTTGACCCAAAGACTACTGGATTGATGAGAGTAGTTAATAAAAATATCAAGGCATGTGGTAAGAATATCACATACCAAAAATTAGAGCCACTGACCAATTTGACACATAAGGAAACACAGAGGCTTGGAAAAGATCCCATCTTTTAAGAGGATCCCTTGAAATTATCCCAATCACAAATAGAGTAGCTACAAGAAACTACCAAGGGTATGCAATAGCAAAATAAGAACTTGGAAAGGTAGGCTATCTTGTCTATCTCAAAATCCATGATCAACATGTTTGAAGATACTTTGTATGATATGTTTAAGTCCTTGAAATCAATGATGTCTAGATAGGATGTACTACGTAAACAAGACACTATAGCCAAGAACCAAGTATCTCAATGGCATAATTTTTATAAAAAGGTGAAGGACTTGGTCACTCTTTTAAAAGCAAATGAAATTCTTGATTTCAATACAATCATCTTAGCCAACTTGTACATGGCTATGGTTGTATTAACAAAGAAGATCAAGGGTTTGGGCAAATCGACCAAGATCCTAGAAGGAATTTTTAAGGATTGTAAACAATGAGAGACCAGAATAAAGAATAATTGGGGAGGATGATCATAGACCCAACTACACTTAGCCCTATGGGTCTAATCACTGATGAATAATTTAAGCTCAAGGCTACCCAAGTTATGTAGGAGGTAATAAACCAAAGCAAAGGAAAGGAATATGATGATAATAGAAGGATATTGCACATGATCCTAAATGTTGATGATAATATTGGTGAAGTGAGGAGAATCAAAGAAGCATTAGACAAAGATGACAAGGATAGTTCAAGAGGATGAGTTTTTCATGGAACATATTATCAACCTCAAGTTGATTGATGGGAAACATGACAAAGCAAGGAGATATTGTAAGACAAAAAGAATAATAAAACCATAGGGGATCCCCAAAGTTAATTTGGATAACTTAGAATTATTATTTTGTATAAGAACATGTACATTTTTGAAAAAATAATATTCTTTTTTATGAAGACATGTGAAACTTATAAAACACATCACCTATAGGTGAGTCCATTTAGAGATGTCATAGTTCTAAAACATTGCAAAAAGGACACCTGCCCATGACACTTGTATAATTTTAATTTATCTACATTAACTAACATACCTCCTTAGTTTTCTATATAATGGGTATTGTGAATTTTTAAAACAGAGAGAGTTTTTAGCAAGAAAACTTTATGCTAATTTTGGAGCAATTAATGTAGGTAGAAAAATCTAAAAATATTGTATCATTAGTTTGTATTATTATTATTATGGATGTTTTCTCACTTTTATGGTTTAAGTTTTAGATTTAAATGGTTCTTATGATTTCTAGATGTGCACTTTTCAAATGCAGAGTTGTCAATTTATGTTAATACTAGATTTATTGAAATTTCTTAGGTTCAATTTGTTTTCTTAGCTCTTCTTATAGATGTGGTTATGTTATTTGCTTATAGATGTAAATATTTAAGATGAATTTAGTTCTTATTTTCATTCTTTCACATTCCTTAGATTTTTTCCTGATGTGTGATATGATTTGAACTTAAGTTGTTTCATGTCATATATTGGTTTTAAGTTCATGTTTAGAGGGAATTGAAACTTTTTCATTATGTCTAGAATGAAGATCAATAATATCAATATGTTCCTTATCTACTCTACCCTTCCTTTTGCTTATTTTTTAATCAACGCACTTTGGATTAGTTTTAATTATGAATATCCATATTATCTTAGACTTAGACTTTAGTTTTTTAGCATAATTCACTTCACTTGGTTTAGCATACTTTTATTTTCACAAAGTTAGTTATTAGGCCACGGTTGCTCCCAACAACTAAAAATTATATAATTTGTGAAATAGTTCACTTGTTCTACCTCTATTCCACCAAAGATACATATAATGTCAGAACCTATAACTCATGCATTGAATTCTCTGAATTCAAAAATGAGTAGTGTTTCTTAAACACTCAAAACCACTTGTGATACATTAAAGGCATCAATAGGAGAATTCATTCCATTAGCACTAGAAGGAGGAAATTTAGTTAAATATTTGTAAATGTGATGTGTCTTTTCTAATTTTAGTTAATTTTTTTCAAAGATCAGTGAATTATTTGCATAGTTATGTTATTCTTAGCTCAATTATGTAGAGATCACTAATATGCATGGTTTCAGACTAATCTTTAGGCCTATTTAGCTGAAGATTTTCATTTTTTTAAGTTTCATTTTAAATTATTGCAAAGGTATCTTAAGCTTTGTAAATTTTCCACATTCAAGGTTATTAATAGAAATTTTATTCAAAGATTGATTGATTCTTTACAAATTTAGTTTATTTGAACCTAGAAGTGTAAATATCATTCATCTTCATCAGTTTAGACACATCTTTGATCTAATTTTGTTAAATATAGTTGTTCTATATTTAAATTTGTAAAAAAATTGCTTAATGTTCAAGTTTGATCATTTTTATTTACAAAGATAAGGTTTACACATCAAATTTTGAATAGGACTTAAGGTTTACAAGCTGGAACTACCTAGAATCAGGACTAGGTCAAGGATAGAATTAGGATTACCTCTCCTTTTATTATAAGTTCATAGGAAATATAGAGAAGATAAAGGTAAGTGAAGGGTTTCTAATTCCTAACCTATTTCACCTATTCTTAGTGCTCCTATGTTTAATCCCTATCAAGGTATGGCTTTGTTAGGTGAATCTTCCATCAATGTGCCTAGATTGGTACATGACTTACCTGGGAAACATGAAAAATATTTACCATATTTTAGTCCTAATGGTCTTTTCACATCTGAAGAACATATTAAATATTTCAAAGCTTATTTAAGATTGTTGAATGTAGTTCATGAAGATGTAGCATGTAAATTGTTTCCATTTACTTTCAAAGATGTTGCATATGAGTGGTTTCTTAACCTTCCTAAGAATTATATCACTAGTTCAAATTATTTTAATATAATATTTATTGATAAATTTGGTAAGATCATTAATCCTTGCATTCTTTATCAAAATTAACCATTATAAAGAGAGATTCAAGTGAGACCATTAGAGACTTTCGTGCTAGATTCTAAAAGATGTTTAGTAGAACCATTGCTCCTTAAAAACCTGATGATTCCTTGGATTTATAAATATACAAAGATGCTTTGGACCTGATGACTTCTGTGTTTCTTAAAAGGTATGTTGGAGTTATAAACACATTAGTCTTGGCTTACACTGAAGTTGTAATAATCAATGATTAAATGTAGCCTCAAGGTTAACTTGCATATGCCATTCCCAATGTCAACCCTAATGCCAATAATAATGTGTCTACTTTAAATCATACATCTATCTTGAACCAATTTCCTGTGACCCATGCTCATCCTAGCCAAAATCTAGGAATTTTGACCAACACTACAAGTGGATTTCATCCACAAGAACAAAGAGCCTTGGTGTCATTAGCTAATAACAACACTCAAGTTCATAGATCTAAAACACTAAATAATGACAATGAATTATTATTATCAAAGGTTCAATAGACCTAACAACTAGTTTCACAGTGGTAACAATAGAAATAATAACCATAATGAGTCATCATCAAACAAGAATAATCCTAAGATTAATATTTGTGATATTGCTCTGACTGAATATTGTAGGATTCACAATACTTTAAAGCATGGCAAGTTAAAATGTATTAAATTATGTAATGATGTTTAATTATTTCAAAATGAGTTGAATACATCAAAATTTAGACCTAATAGAGATAATTCTAAAAGTACATCTGGATCTTCCAAGTCATCTAAATATGTAGATACAACCCTGATGGTGGAGACTTTTGACTTCTTATTCCAAGAAGAGAATGAACCTAAGGATATTCTTGAAGAGGTGCATGCTTTTCAATAGTACCTAAATAATACCTACCCTCTAAGGAATAGGGCTAATAAATAACCTTTGACCACTTCAACTCCACCAAATAACTTTGACATTGATCTGGGTCCTATAGATGACAACAATCCTAAGCATCTAAAGGGAAGTAATTCTAATCCTAATATTGATAAATCTTGTACTCCTACTAGGCCCAGGTACAATATAGTTGAGGCTATGAAGAAGATTAAGGCTAACATCACATTACATGAACTAACTCAAATTACATAGCATAGAGATTTGTTATTAGAATCTCTATCTAAGAATCCTAGTATGTCATCCAAGACTACAAATGTTAATGTTTCTATGTACAAGAATAATGAAGATGTTTCACCTTTATTGATTATAGTCATAATTTTTGGTAAGAATTTTCATAATTAATTGTTAGATTCAAGTACTTATACTAATATCATGCCTAAAAGTATTTGTGAGCAACTTGGTTTGACTCTAATTAAATTTGATAGGGTTGTTACTCAATCAGATAAATGCAAAGTGAAAGTAATTGGATAAGTGTTGAATGTTCATATGCAGCCTGTAGCTGAGCTGAGGATACAATATTTCATTAACATCTAAGTGGTGGATATTCCTTATGCTTATGGGATGTTTTTGAGTAGAGATTAGACAAAATATTTGAATGCTTACATGTCTACTAACTATTCTCATATGTGGCTTCCATGGAAGGGAGTTCCAAATCAAATCAGCATTGAAAGAGAACCCAAGATAAAGCACATGATCACCTAGTACAATGCTACAAATGAAAAGGTAAACATGGTCAACTCTAAGTTAGCAGTTTATACTTTGGATACTTATAAAGTATGTGACTCTAAAGATATTCATGCTATGCTTGGAATATGGAAATCATATTTTGATGATGCTAGATGTGAGTCTAGATCTAGAGTAATACTTATTTTGATTAATCCCACTAGAAAAGAATTTAGTACTTCTTAAAAACTTCAATTTTTATGCACTAATAATTTGGTAAATTATTAATGTCTAATTTTAGGATTACAATTTTCCATCAAGCATAAATTCAAAGAACTACTAGTATATGGTGACTCTGAGCTAGTAGTCAATCATGTTAGAAGTAAGTACCAGTGAAAATTTTTATACCTCAATAAATATAAGTTTAGATTCTGAGACATGATAGAGTACTTTGATGCCTTTAATATTATCTCAATTCCTAGGGAAGAAAATAAGCTATTTGATGAGCTAGCCTCAGCTAAAGCTAATCATATGCCTAATTAGGACTTAAAATTATAAAACCTTAGTGTGTAATTATTTCCATGTCCCTCAATCCTTGATAAAAATAACCATTTTTAGGTATTCAGTGATGACCAGCAAATTTTAAACTTCATGAATAGTTTAGGAGTATTTGAATCCCACATCATTGATGAGGCCAATGAAAATGTTTTTGATAAATGCAACCTAATGATAGAATTATGAAATTAAGTGACAATAAAATTTCCAAAGGAATTACTACTTTTTAAAAAAAAAATGGAATAGATAAACTAGCTTAAATTATCAAATTTCCCAAGGTAAATGGGAAAGATACAATGCAGTTGACCTAAGAACACAAGGTCAACCCCAACTAGTGAATATTGGTATAACCTACATTAATGAAGAGTTGAGAAAAGCTAAGGAGCTACTAATCAAATATAAGGATGTTATAGCATGGTCATATGAGGACTTAAGGATCTTTGATCCTAGAGTCATAACCCATACCATTCCTCTAAAAGAAGCCTGCAAGACTTTTAGGCAAAAGCAAATACCTATCAACCTTGTCCTAGAACCTTTGATAAACAAGGAGGTCAATAATCTACTAGATATAGAGATAATTTTTACCATTAGATACTCCACTTAGGTAGCTAACTTAATACCAATAAAAAATAATAATGGGGAAATTAGATTGTGCATAGACTTTATAACTTTGAATAGAGCTTCTAAAAAGGACAAGTATCCTTTGCCTTCACTTGACCAAGTCATTTAAATTGTTAGTGGTTCTATAATGATGTCTTTTCTTGATGATTTTTTAGGATATAACCAAGTGTTTGTGAATAAATAAGATAGATTAAAGACTAAATTAACTACTAAGTGGGGTACTTTTGCCTATAAAAGAATGCCCTTTGGGATAATAAATGTAAGTGCAACTTTATAGAGAGCTATGGACCATGCTTTGGGCTGATAGGTAAGTGCATTATCATTTACATGGATGGCTTGATTGTGTTCTCTAAAAATAGGGAAGACCATTTCATGCACTTATAGTAAGTATTTTAACAATGCAAGAGGTATGGAATTTCTCTCAATTCCAAGAAAAGTATTTTCTATGTTACTAAAGGAAAGTTGTTAGGACATGTTATAACAAAAGTAGGGATTTATATAGACCCTGAAAGAGTAGATGCTATATCTAAGATATAACCCCCTAATAGTATAAAAGAATTGAAATATTTATTTGAGAAAATAAATTTTGTGGGAAAGTTCATTTTTGGTTATATAGAGATTGTGAGACCAATAAATCACATGTTCAAGAAGGATGCAAAGATAACTTGGAATGAATAAACCAAAAAAGTCTTCAAGGACATAAAAGAAGCAATAGTGTAGGCACGAGTGAGCCCTAATTTTTCAAAGGATTTCTATATTTATTATTTTATTTCTGACCATACAATAGTTGTTGTTCTAACTCAAAAAATAGATGGATTTAATCATTCCAATGCATTTATGAGCACTAATTTTTAAAAAATTTAGCTAAACTATTCTCTAATTGACAAATAGGCATGTGCTTTAGTGAAATTAGTTAAGAATTTTAGGCATTATATTCTTAGGAATAAAGTGCATGCCATACTACTAGATCATGCTACTAAGCTTATGCTTAGCCAATGTGAATTAGGGGAAAGAAAGGCTAAATAGATGTTCTTACTTCAATAATATGATTTGTAAATTAAGACTACTAGATTGGTAAGGTGTTAAGGGCTAATTTAATTAATTGCTAACACCAATCCCAAGTTTAGTGTCATGCAGGTATAGAAACAAAGTTTTCATCCCATGATTGGTATGATTCAATTGTTCATTTGTTAATTAATGGATCTTATTCTATAGAGTTGACTAGAGATCAAAAGAGAGATTTAAGGCTCAAGGAAGCACATTTATTGATCAAAGATGGAGTGATTTTCAAGAATAATTATGAGGGGATATACCTGATATGTGTTTCTAAACAAGAACCAACTAAGATCCAGAGTACTGTCCATGAAAAAATTGGAAGTGGACACCCATACAGAAGGACAACAGTGCATAATATCCTCAGGACTAGTTATTATTAACCTATTATCTTCAAATATGATCATAAACATGTGATAGAATGTCATTAGTGTCAAGTATTTAACACTAAAGAGCCCAAAGTAGCCATGTCATTAAAGCCAATTATGATTGATAAACCTTTTGCTCAATGGGGGATAGATTTTGTGGGGTTCATCAACCCCAATTCTTTAGATAGACATAAATGTGTCCTCACTGCTACTAACTACTACACCAAATGGATAGAAGTGGTGGTAACTAAGAAATATAGGATAGAAGATGTGATAAAGTTATTGGAAGATAACATATGTATTATATTTGGAACACTAGTATCTCTAGTTAGTTATAATGGATCTACATTTATATCTATTGAGATGACTGAGTGGGCATATGGCAACAACATTGTTCTCAAGTTTTCATCAAACTAGTACCCTCAAGGTAATGGGGTCTTAGATTCAACTAAAAAAAAAATTGATGAAGTCTATCAGGAAGTATGTTTCTAACAAACCAAGAACATGGCATAAATTGCTCAAGTATTCCCTTTTGGTTGATAGAAAAAGAGTCAAGAAAGTTCTAAAGGCATCACCATTTTTGCTTGTGTATGGTCAAGATCCTATATTCTTAATTAATCTCAAGGTGCCAACCTAAAAGCTCATGCAAGATTACATGAAGGAGGATTAGGAGCTTGAAATTTCTAGGTTACTTGACATTATTCAAATGGAAGATGTGAGAGAGGAAGCTTTTTTCAATTTTAGCAGACATCAAACCATAGTGAAGAGATGGTTGACAAACATTCCAAAATTAAGGTGTTCAGATAAGGAGACATGGTTCTTATTCAGGAAAAAGCATCTAAAACTAAGGAAAAGCATAGAAAATTTACTTCTTTGTGGACTGGTCCCTATTAGATTGTTGAGATACTAGGAAACAACACCTTCAAGCTCAAGGACTTGTAGGGAATAAAGTTTACTTTGTCAATAAATGGGTAATATCTCAATCACTATTTCTTTTCTACCCTACGTCAATTCCACATGGAGTAATGTGTAAAACTAGTTAGAGTTAGCATAGGTAGGATTATATTTGTTTCTTTCCTATTCTTTATTTGTATATAGTGTATGTAAATATTTGTTTTCTTGTTGCTTGTTTGTTTTATGGTTCAATGATTCCTTTCATTTTATTTTGTTCCCTACTTTCAATAAGACTATCAAGACAATTTCAGCTCCAATACATGTAATTTCTCAAAGGTCAACAATTTAGGAATGTAGGTATGACTCTTAACCAATGGTTGATCAAGGATTCTATAAATGTCAGCTTGATGTTATGATTTGGAGAAATTGGTAAGGATTGGTATCTAGATCAATTATTCCTTAAAATATTAAGCCTTATTCTAATTTAAATCTGCTCTTAATGTGGATTGCACATGTTGAGTGAAAGTTTGAATTATTGAGACAAAGTCATGTTAACACTTAAAGAACATTATCACCTAGGAGGAAGCTTATGACCAAGGATGATTGTCTAAAGATCAAACATTTGACACTATCCTAAAACCTGGCTAATTATGGTTCCCAACCTTTGTTGGAAAGATAAAATATATTTTAAAATAAAAAATAAGAAATTTATTTAAAATCCAAAATATTTCTAAGCAAAGGTGATTTGGGTAACCTCTATTAGGGATATGCATGCCTGGATGGTAGTGGAGCAAGGCCTAGAGTGGATCCAAAGGTATCTTTATCATAGTTATGGATGCATAGTTGGTATTAGAGTAATGCCCAAGCCATCCCTATTTATAAAGCATGATTATTAATGAACTTATAAATATGATAAAATTCAATTTTAATGATCAAGGTGATGAAATCTGAAGTTATTCTCTAAATCCCATGGAAATTAGTTAAGAAATCAAAAGCACACAAACAACATGACTAAGTTTTTGTGTTTAGGCCTAATTCTACATGTGTAAGATTTGTTCTGATCATGAGTTGGTCTTAATAATGGTCCCAAATCATATGGAATAAGTATTCTAGTTATTATTTCAAACTACAGTATCTGAGTTCTAACATTTGGCAATGTTTCCCCTAAAATTCACCACTTGTTGAGACCAACATGCCCTTATTTTTGAAAAATAGAGACCCTTGTTTCAAAAATTTCAAATTTGTGCTTTGAATGGAATATTCCCCTTGATCAGATTGACATTAGCATGTAATCACATTATATTTATTTGAAGATCATCAATAATAGTGGTTTATTTAGCATGTTTACATATGATCCTTGTTCTATCCTGACTCATGTTTCTAATGCTTTTTGCTTATGCTTTCATATTACAGGTCTAATGGGGTCTTGTTGGATGAATAATGTCTAGGGTTTTGTGCCTTGATGCTAATTTGATCCTATATTTTGACTAACCCTTTGTCTCTTAATGATTACTTGAATCTATGTTTAAATCATGAAAAAACCCTAGTATAGTATGTTTTAACCTATGTCCTTTTGAAATAGATTTGAAATTGCATGTGTTCATTTTATTCAAATTTGGGTGGGAACACTATATATTGTTTTAGACTTAGTTTATATTTTATACTAAGTTTTTAATCTTATTTTCAACATGACCAAAACCGCAGGCTAATCTTTTTATGCAAATATCTCTATATTTCCTGAAACCCCCTAAGTCTATTTTATCATTCACCTAGACTAACTGAGGGGACACATTTTTATGTTTTAAAAACTTAGATAAAAAAAAATTTCCTAAATTTTTAATCATAATTATTAATACATTTAAAACCTTAATCCTAAAGTTTATCCTAAGTCCTTTATATTACCCAAGCATTTAATTTTGTATTTCATTACCACAAGAATGAACCAATAACACTCAACTTCATAGATCGAGATCCAATAAAGTGCGTTAAAGCATGCATTGAGGATCCAATGATGTAGGGAAAGGTTAAATTTTCAAAGGTCTTACAAAAAAACCCATGAGTGCCAAGTGGCATGATCTCGATGGCTTAGCCCAAAGATCAAAGGTCTACATTTAGCCCAACCATAAAAACTAGATCATAATCAATGGAGCACATTGATCCATGAAAAGTATATCTAACAACATGTAACAAAATCAATAAGTAAAGCCTCTTACAAAGGAAACAGAGAAGTCAATCATGTTTGACCTCTCAGATTGAGATCAATGGCACACATGGAAGTGTATAGAAAAGATCCAATGGTATGAGATGAAGATAACTTCTTAAAGAGTCTAGAATAAATGTGGTAATGACACATGTTATAAATATGATAAACTAAATAGAGATTGACCAATTGCATTTCATCTCTTAGATCGTGATCCAATGACAAGCAAAGCGTAGACTTTACAACAAGCCTAGATCTAATGAGAGGCTACCATATGTCACAATGGTGTTAAGTGGTGGTGTATGTTTTCTAGGTATGTAGAAGGCTTATGGAGATGCCAAATGGCATGATCTCAAAAACTCATACCAAAAATCAATGGTCTACGATAATTCAAAGCTAGAGGACTCTTTAGTAAATTAATGGAGAGAATTCAATCAATATTCAATATTGCACAAGAAGGGGAAACATGTCCCAAAAGGACAAATGGTCACATTAGTCATCCATATAAGTAATACAAGTCAATTCAAAAAAAATTGTGGACCCATAGACACATAAGGTATAAATAAGAATTTTAAGCAAAATCTAAGGCATGAAGCTTATAAGTTCAAACTCAATTGCCTCCATTGAAGCTTTGTAGAAACCTTCAATAAAGCCTTAAGTGTATGGAATCCCTATTTTGTCATTGTTTTCATTATTATCAAGCCAAGTAAAATTGAAGTATCATTTGCACAAAGATAATTCAATCCAAAATTGAATTAAAATCCACTAGTGAGTAATTTGACAAAATTCACAATAATGGTGGATCAAAAGAGTGAATCAAAGGGGGATGTCAAACTATACTTGATGATAGATGTTGAGGGAAAGGTCTTCAAATACATCAAGTTTGATTCTTTTTATCTAAAAATAGGAGACAATAACTAGTTGAAGCGATTATGGACCATTGAGAATCAACCTGCCATCATATGGGAAGAGGAGAAAATTCTCTCAGCCAAGAGATTGCATGATGATATAGTTTAAATTCAAATTACCAACCTTCATTCTATGATAGAAAAGCCTAAAGTACTCTAATATATTGACATTATTATTCCTATTTTCAAAGAAACTAAGATAGATAAGGGCATGATAATTAATGATCTCAATCATAGAAATGTTGCTTATATTTTTGTTGGTGCACTCGATTCATACTACAAATTGCCAAAACTCCAAATAGACCTTTATTCAATAAATTCTTGGACCAAGGATTATAATTTGAAAGACACCCTATCCATGTGGTTGTATTCTAGAAACTAGGTCTTTTTAGACTTTAACAAAAACATTCCCATTGGTCAAATTTAGGTCTGAGGTCAGAATGATTATGACTATGTTAAACAAATTATGTTGGGATGCAACCAAAACTTATGTCAATCTATTTTGGGTAACCATGGTATACATCATGGTTCGAAAGGCCATCGTTCCCCCTCTATCTAAAATAATAAGCATCTCATTGAGTAGGTAGATCTTTGAAATTAGGAACAAAAATAAAACCCAAATTTTCATGATGTCGTATCTTTTAGATGCTCTTTGTGCTACTAAAAAAATTCCAAACTAGAGGTAATGTTCACCAATTGGGACACAAATAGTTTCCCAATACTACTATAAGCTTCACATCTACAAATATAGAGATCACATCTAATTTATATGTGATTGCATCTAACCTACCCTAAGTGAAGCCATAACTAGCATTCCAATGTCAAGAATTAGCCACTGATTATAAAATCTATTGAAATTATGGGGGATATCTAGTTATATCTAGACTATAAAGTCATAATAATTAAATGGACATAAAATTCTCCACTCAGGCTACCTATTCATATCCTTGACAAACTAGTAGAGAAAGTGTGGCATACCAGTTATTTCATGGTGTACATGGTCTCTGTAAGACAAAGAGAAAAGGCCTCCTCCAAAACCTCCCCATAAAAATTATAAATACCATATTCAAGCAATGGGATAATGTTGAAGTTACATCAAAACATAGATCATTATTTAACCTATAAATTAATCAGCTCAAGCAATCAAACCATTGTGGGAAAGTGAAAGAACATTTGAAAAATAAGGGGATTTTGAATGTACAATATGAGTATGAGCCTGGGGCCTTTGATCCCATTTATACCAAGG
Source organism: Torreya grandis (assembly GCA_037957365.1). Lineage (NCBI taxonomy): Eukaryota > Viridiplantae > Streptophyta > Pinopsida > Cupressales > Taxaceae > Torreya > Torreya grandis. The sequence continues at coordinate 1,798,360 of JARHVA010001227.1, read as the reverse complement.
CATCATCCTATTTTGAGGTCACATGAATGTTTAAATAACATAACATAAGGCTTGAGCCTAGGCTAGAAATAAATTAGAAGGATGATAATAGATGGCAGTTGGGGCCCATACATTATCATTTGCTAAGTAGTACACCTACTAACCTTGAAGAGGAGAGACCAAATTTAGGTGATATATCTTCTAACTCATTAGTTCATGAAGTCCCCAAGGTAGCATAATAGGTAACATATCAAGAAGAGATCCATATGATAGCCATAAACCCTCAAGAGTCTGTTGAGGATGTTTTAAAAAAATTCTCTATGACATACATAGATTTAGATGAGGAAAAAGGACAAGTGTTGAGGAAACTAAGGATGACAAAGGGAAATATTTGGACTTAGTGGTTGTTTACACCTCTAAGAGGAAAGTAGAGATTGAATTAGCCATTATTCTTACAAAAAAGAGATCCAAAGTGACTTTCATTGCTCCTTTGAACAAATTTAATTTATTTAGTGAGGAAATCTTTCTATATAGACCACCAAATCTAAATTGGTTCTTGTATGAACCTAGACTTCATAAAGCGCCCACCATGCATCATCATTAGGCTTTGATGAGAGACATTAATATTATAGTGCATGAAGAGTTGAAATCATAGATTGTGTCTTTATAAAAAAAGAGGAAAGAATATTGGCTACTATAGGTCAGTCAAGTAAAGCACAAATAGAGTTCCCTACTCCATAGGTGACTCAATCCAAATTTGGATTTAAGTTTGACCCAAATACCATTGGCTTGATGAGTGTAACTAAGAATAAGATCAAGGTAGGTCGTGAGGAGATCATATACTAAAAGGTAGATCCATTGACTAGTTGTACACAAAAGGAATCACAAAGGCCTGAAGAAGATCTAATCTTTGAATAGGATCCCTTGGAATTAGCTTAAGCATAGATAGAATAATTATAGATAGATATCAAGGGCATGCAATAATAAAATAAGAACTTGGAAGAGTAAATTATCGTGTCTATCCTAGAAGCCATGATCAACATGTTTGAGGATAATTTGTATGATATGTTCAAGTCCTTGAAATCAATGATGTCCAAATAGGATGTATCGAGCAAACAAGACATGTTAGCCAAGAACCAAGTAGCTATTGGAAATATTATTTCCATTTATGTCAAAAGGGAAATTATGGATGTCATTGATGCTTATAGCTGAGTATGGTTATTTAATGATGTGTAAGGGATCCTATCAAAAGTCAAATATGGTTGGAATGCTTATGTGCATGAGTGGAATTCATCTAGTTCCTCATATTGTTCATCCAAAAATTTTGCGTCTATGACATAAAAGATAAGAAAGCATTTTGCTAACATCACCATTGCCACATGTGAATGAGTCTAGGGGAGTTGGTCACATGGTTGTGATCACATTAGTCCCTAGTTATTATGTAACATATTTGAAGCCATGAGATGAAGCGTAGTTGAACTTATGTGGATGCAATGTTGGCTACTAAGACAAAAATCACTAAGTTTCTATACTTAGTCAAATTTTTAGGTTACAAAAAAAAATTAAAAAGGCATTTTTATGACGCCATATATTAAACGTATAAATTATTTCAAAGAAAATGGATATATGGATGGAATCCCCTGTGTAAGAGTATCATATGTACTAAATTTTAGGGCATACGACTAACCATGACAAGAGTTATGCAAGGAAAAAGATGGCCTTCCAGGCAAGTTCTAGGAATAGATAGCTCCATGGTAGAATAATTTGAGTGAGAATATTAATGTAATTATATCTCACATACATGAATTATTCATTAATAATTGAGTATATGGTTTTGTTCACTTTCATACCTAGTTTATATGGTCCAAATTTCAGACTAGATGATTGAGTGAAGTATAAGATATGAATGTGAAAAGTTAGCCTTCTAACCATAATTGAGATGGTCTCTATACTTAGAAAAATTTACAAAAGGTAAATTTTAAGATAATTGGAAGATCAATAGTTCATGCTTAATCAGACATTAGAGATCCAATAGAGTGTGATGAAGTCAAATTGTCAAAAGGACCTCTGAGTTAACGTGCAAGTGACAAGTGTCACAATCTTAGAGCCTAGATAGTTAATCTATGGTGTAATTTAAAGTCAAAAGGTCAAAAATTAATACAAGGATGCCAAATGTATCTATAGAGAGAACTAATAGCTATGTACAGAAGGTGCATGCTTACACCAAGTGTCATATCTTCAAGGGTTGTATAAATATAAATATCGAGCTTGTTAGAAGATCTAATAGTGTGTGGGTAATCATGAAAAGGAGAACCAATAGAGCGAATGGACTCAAATACTATAAATATCTCAACATTTAACAACTAGCTAGAAGTAAATATTATGCATCTTTGTAGATCCAATGGTACTTAGAATCTTGAATGAGAGATATCTCATAGAGCGAGTGGACTCGGATGGAACAAAGTGATAGATGTTTATCGACACAATGGTAAGTTAAAGACCGAACAGGTTCAAGAAGATAAATGAAGTGAAATAGATCCAAATGTATAGGAAGTAGTGAGATGAGGTCAAAGTATCAAAGTTTAATGACCAAGTCAAGATAAATAATGTACATCTTCAAAGATCAAATGGCACATGAGAGCTTGGATCTAGAGATCGACATATGCATTTTAAAGATGACAAAGATAAAGTTTGAAAGTGTACAAGGATCCAATAGAGAGTAGGATATTTTTAGATAATGATCAAATGCATATATTTTAAAGTTGAGCTATTTGAATTTGGACCATCAGATCGTGGCACCACAAGCAAGATCAATGACTGACATTTAAAGTCATGTCCAATCAAATGGTTAGTTGTAGGAACATGAAACAACTTGCATATAAACTCTATAACTTGACATATACAATAATATTAATCAATCCAATTGATCAAATATACATTAAATAACCTTTGCATTAAAACTTGAGTCTAACAGATGTTAAATATAGTAAAGAAACCTAAAATTATGCCATGATGCATGGAATTGAGATGCTAGAAACTTGTAGGTCCTGTATTAATGAACTAGAGTCCAAAATTGGCATGATGTGTTAAAGTCTGAGTGTGAACACATAGAAGATATGGAACCCTAGATAATTTATTTATATATACGATATATAAGACAAAGGAAATTTTGTTATTATCGAATCTAAAGTTGTTGGTGTAGTTTAATTATGTCAAATATAAAATATATAGACATAGAAACAAAAGGTAGAGAGAAAAATAAGATGTTACAAAGAGAGATGATGTGTGTCAAATAGATACATATCTAGACATAGAGAAAGAGGGGTAGAGAGGAAGAAAGGCACACAAAGATAATGTGTAGAGAATGATCAGTTATATATTAGACTTTTAATATATATAATAGAGTTGTATTCATTTATGAATCTATTTTTTATACTAAAGTTATAGCTCCATAGAGATATGATTGGTTGGTGCCATCAAACAAGCTGAGTTAGTGCTCAATTAGGGGATTGGTGTCTCCTTAGGGTTGGTGCCCTTAAACATTGTAACTAATGATTTTAATCTGAGTGGGTGATCAGTTAGGGAGTTGGTGCTTCCTTATATTTGGTGTTCTTAAACTAGGGGATTGGTTTCTCCTTAGGGTTTGTATCCTTATATGTGTAACCAGTGAGGTTTTCCTAGTGAGGTTAGATTAGAGTGGTAGTTTCTAGCAGCTATTCTCACTATTGTTTTTCCATTTGGGTTTTCCACATATGAATATAGTGTCATGAGTATTTGTGTGTATGAACTTTGCATACTTGATTTTATCTACTTATATCTCTTAATTTCCATTGAAAGTATTTAAAGAACTAGTTTTAATTGATATACTAATTCACCCCCTCTCAATACTTAGTTGTGTTTCCATAATTGGTATCATAGTCTAGGGTTCCTTGAAAGAAGCTTAATCAGCTTAGGTCAATCTTGAAATAGTGAACACAATGGGTAGTCAAGAATGATCTTCATCAAATAAAGCATCTCTCTTTGATGGATCTAACTATGCATTTTGGAGCATAATAATGGAAATATATATGTCCTCATTAGGGTTTGATGTATGGATGTCTGTAGTAAATGGATATACATCCCCTACTACAAATCCTACTAATCAAGATACCAAAAAGGCATATGATATAAATTCCAAGGTAAAGAATGTTATTCTCTATGGATTATCCAAATTAGAGTCCATCAAAGTAATGCATTATCAAAATGTACAAGATATCTGGAACAAGTTGAAGGTCATCTATGAAGGTGATGAAAAGATAAATCAAGCCAAGCTACAAACATATAGAGGAATGTATGAAAGACTTAAAATGACTAAAGAAGATAAGATTGCAAACTACCTTCTTAAGGTAGATGAAATAGTCAATGCAATCAGAGGCCTTGGAGAAGAAATGAAAGAATCAATCATTGTCAAAAAGGTCCTAAGATCTTTTCCATCAAGGTATAATTATAAAATATCTATAATAGTGGAATTAAGAGATCTAGATAAGCTCACATTAGATGATTTTTATGAAAACTTCACTACCTATGAGATGAGAATGGGAGAAGCAGATACTTCTAAGAGAGAGTTTGCATTCAAAACATCTGAGCATGCAAAAGTAAAAGCATCTACATATAGATTTGAGGAGACTGATGAAAAAGTAGCCAAATTTGTTATAATATTGAAAAGAGGATCTAGAAATTACAAGGGTAAGTTACCCTTTAAATGTTTTAATTTTGGTAAAGTATGACATTTTTCTACTAAATGCCCTTATGAGAAAAAGGATAAATCTGAGCAAAAACAGGATGACAAAAGAATGAATCCCCACTATTTGAGAAGGAAAAACTTATTTAAAAACAATAAAATCTTGTACATAAGATAAGATATTGACTCATTATATGATATTGATAGCTCAAATGATGGCCATGACTATGCCTTTGTGGGCGAGAGAAATGAATCCTTGATCATGGCATTAGAATCAACTTCTGTAGATATAGATCAAGAAGAAGTTAAAGACTTTAATGAAGAGGAAGGATAAGTGGACCTTGAGTGTGAAATCATCTATGCTCTAGATGAGATTGACATGTTGAGAAAAGAGAACTCAAGATAGAAGAAGCTTGGACAAAAATAAATTAAAAAATTGTCCAAAAGTCTTGAAAGATCTGATCAGATGATAGTAAGCATAAAGACTCAAGTTGAAGAGGTCAAAACAATAGAATATGTAGTCAAAATTGAACTACAACTTAAGTCTATTGAATTTATGAGGCTAGAAGTAGAGATATTAGCTTTAAAAAAAGAGCTTGAAATGGATAAAGTACAAATAGACAAAGGTCTAATGCTGAAAGGAGGATCAGACATTCTTGATGAATTGATCATCTCTCAAAAGCCATCATAATGGAAATATGGTCTTGGTTATGAAAATGGGAAAAGTCCCATAACCATTACATCTGTTAAGTTATATGATAATTTGAAAGTAGATGGATCAAGAGAAAATAAAGAGAAGGCTTGCAAGGATACAAATACAAACACAAACAATGTTGAATTGAAGAAATCCAAAGCTAAAAAAAGACCTAAAGAATGGAATAATAACAATGAGTCCATCTAAGCAAACTCAAGGAAGATGTAGAAGACACAAGGGTAATAAAATTGAAGAAGCAAGAGTTGAGAATAACTCCCCATCCTGCACAAGGAAAAGATATGACCAGGTATTTTTCATTCTTTTATGGTTATTGTCATAGATGTAATCATTTTGTTCATAAGGCTAGTAATTATATAGTAGTAGTATCTAAAAAGAAGACAAGATTTGTAATCAAAAATTCATTTGCACCTTTGTTAGATACGAATGTAATGTGTTATAATTTCAATAATTTTGGTCACATAGCTAAACATTGTAAAACAAGTATTGTAATATCAAAAACATAGAGTAAAAAGAGAGACATACCTCCTAGTGTGAACAAATGTTCACAAGTCTCTCACAAAGATAAAAACATGAAATTTAAGAAATCCAAGCATGTATGGAAAGTAAAAAATCAAACCATGATGAAGAATGATATAGAGGTTGAATAATGTCAATAAATTTTAATGTTTGCTCATGTTGAGAATGACAAGACCAAGCTCAAGGAGAAGCCCAAGGTGCTAACAGAGGATAATTTTGAGGTATGTGTAGATTCAAGTGAGCATCCTCTTTTTACTCATCAATTTTCATGCATAGAACATTAGTCCTTTATGCCTAGTGATGAGATTCCAAGCTGAAAGGAAGATTCATCAGATGAAAAGATATGTCATGAACCCATGTTGTCTCTATGTATTGTTAATCCAAAGGAGAATATCATAGTGGATGAGCATGTTACTTCTCTCAATCCTAAAAAGAAGAAGAAGAATAGAAATCATAATATGACCAAGGAGAAGATGAAATATGAGGAGTTATGGGAAACTCATGGTTTTACATTGTTCTAGGACATTGTGAATTAAGGTGTCTCTATCTATGCTTCTTAAGAGACTCATTTTAGTAAAGAAGCAAGTAGTGTTCTTCAGAAGATTCTCAAGGCAAGAAATGAGTTCTCCTAGTAGAAGTTGGTGTGCCAAGATGAGATAAGTGTTGCATATGTAATATCTATAGAGATATAATGAGTGTGCCAACAATGTGTTCATAAACTCTAGTTATAAAGGCAGGATATGGAGACTTCCAATTGTGGAAGTAAGTGTGTTTGCTCTAGATCATCATACCAATCCATATAGAGATATATAGATTATTTATTGGTCTTTTATACCAATACTATTTTGATATACAATAAATGATCCTATGTTGGAAAGTCTTGTATTAATCATTAGTAGGTTAGTGGAGTTAGGGGGAGCTAACTCAAATAGCTTATATGTCTTGAGGAGATATGTATAAGGTGAAAAGGAGCATATGTGAGATGCTTCAATCATGATTGAAAGATAAGGTGTTATTTTTTATAGATGTTATCTCAATCAAGTTGAGATGATGACTTAAATAAACCAACTTAGGTGCTTAGATAAACAAAGTGGGAACTTTGTACTTGGTACTTGGTCCCAGGATCAGAGGACTATGTAGAGAGACCTGAAGATGCTCAAGTGATGCAATGAGACAAAATTTGGGAGTGATAGATCCTACATCACATCACTAGATACTAGTGATGGAGCATAAGTCCAGAAGAAGGATCATAAAAGCCTAGTTAATCCCTAGAAGAAGAGAAAAGGCAACTCAGTTATGCATATTTTACAAATTTATATTGAGTTGATGGTTGCATATTCTTGAACAAACTCCATTATATGATAAAAGGGGAGAACATTTGGACAAATATTAATAAATGGTCCCTTTTTCATTGATGTCAAAGAGGGAGAAAAAGTGCAAATGCTTTCTATGGGAGAAAAAGATCAAATTTCCTTTGCAAAAGTTTGAATAATAAGTGCAAATGTCAAAGAAGAATCAGAGCAAGTGTCCAAGTTGAGTTTAGCCAAATGTGTCATTGCCTATGGGAAAGCAAGTTTGGTATGAACAGATTCAGTTCATACTTATTAGAAGCCAATGCAAGTAATTCCAAAGAAGGAGTTAAATAGTGGAAGATAAAAGAATTTAGTTTGCCATGAATGACAAAGGGGGAGATTGTTGGAAATATGATTGTCATTGATGTCAAAAGGGACATTATGAGCATGTCATTGATGTCAAAAGGAGATTATAGATGTCATTGATGCTCAATACTAAGTATGGTTATTTGAGGATGTGCAATGCATCCTATCAGAGGTCAAGGATGGTTAGAGTACTTATGTGTATGAGTTTAATTCATTCGATTCCTCATATTGTTCATCTAGACATTTTGGGTCTATGATAGAAAATATGAGAAGGCATTTTATTGGCATCACCATTACAATGTATGAATGAATATGGGGGAGATGATCACATGGTTGTGATCACATTAGTCCCTAGTTATTATGCACTAGATTTGAAGTAATGAGATGAAGTGAAGTTGAAGTTATGGGGATGCAAAGTTGGATACTAAGACAAAAATCACTATGTTTCTATACTTATTCAAATTGGAAGGTTGAAAGAAAAATCTTAGAAGGAATTTTGATGATGTCATATCTTACACATATGAAGGATTCAAGATCAAATTGATATATGGATGGAATTCCCTATGTAAGAGGATCATATGTGCAGAATTTTAGGGTGTGTGACTAAGCACGACAAGAGTTATGCAAGGACAAATTTGGCCTTCCAGACAAGTTCTAGGCATAGCTAGCTCTATGATAGAATAATCTAAGTGAGCAGATTAATGATATTATATCTCACACATGCAAAGTATTCAAAAATAATTGAGCATATGGGTTTGTTCACTTTCATGCCTAGTTTATATGGTCCAAATTTTAGACTAGACGGTTGAGTAAAGAAAAAGATATGAAGGCGCCAATTTAGCCTTCTAAGCATAATAGAGATGGTCCCCATACTTAGAAAAATATACACAAGGTAACATTGGAACTAGTTGGAAGATCAATGGTTCATGCTTAATCAAACATTGGAGATCCAACAGATCATGATGAAGTCAAATTGTCAAAAGGACCTCTGAGTTAATGCACAAGTGACAAGTGTCACAATAATAGAGCATGTACAATTAATCTATGATGCAGGTTAAATTCAAAAGGTCAAAAAGAAATGTGAGGATGCCGAATGTCTCTATAACAAGAAATGACACCTATGTATAGAGCTAATGAGCTTACACCAAGTGTCATATCCTTGAGGTTTGGACAGATATAAAGATTGAGCTTGTCATAAGATCTTACAATGCATAGGTGATCATGCAAAGGAGATCCAATGATCAAATGTACTCAAATGATATAAAGATTTCAACATTTAACTATATATAAGTAAATATCATGTATCTTTGAAGATATAATAACACACAAAAGCTTAGATGAGAAAGATCTAATGGAGTGAGTGGACTTAGATGGAACAAAGTGATTGATGTTTATCGATATAGTGATAAGTTAAAGATCAAGTAGGTTCAAGAAGATCAATGGAGCAAAAGTGATCCAAATATATAGGAATCAATGAGATGAGTTCAAAGTGTCAGAGTTTAATGACCAAGTTAAGATAAAGAATGTGCATCTTCAGATATCAAACGACATATGGGAGCTTGGATCTGGAGATCGACAGATGTGCTTTAAAGATGACAAATCTAAAGTTTGGAAGTATAAAAGGATCCAATAGAGAGTTTGATCCTATCATAGAATGATTGAGTGGACATGTTTTAAAGTTGAGCTATTTGAATATGGACCATTGGATCATGGTGCCAAAGGCAAGATCAATGACCAACATTTAAAATCATGTTTAGACAAATGGTTAGTTGTAGGAACATGTAAGAACTTGCATATAAGCTCTATACCTCAAAAAAAAAAATGAGATTAATTAATCTAACTGATCAAATCTACATTAAAGATCTTTTACATCAAAACTCAAGTCTAACAGATGTTAAACATAGTAAAGAGACCTACAATTATAGCATGCTGCATAAAATCAAGACATGGGAAACTTATAGTTCATTTCATAATGAGCTAATGTCCAAGATTGGTGGGATGTGTTAAAGTTTGAGTGGGAACACATAGAAGATATAGAACCCTATATCATTTTCTTATATATATATATATATATATATATATATGATATTTAGGACAAAGAAAATGTAGTTGTTACTAAAGCTAAAGCTACTGGTGTAGTTAAATTGTGTCAAATAGAAAATATATAGAAATAAAACCAAAAGTCAAATAGGAAAAGAAGAGGCTACAGAAAGAGATGAAGTGTGTCAAATAGATACATATCTAGACATAGAGAGAGAGGCAGAGAGGAAGAAAGGCACACAAAGATAATGTGTAGAGAATGATCAATTACATATTAGACTTGTAACAAAGAGAATAGATTTGGATTCATTTATAAATCTATTTTATATATTGGAGTTGTAGCTCCATAGATATCTGATTGGTTGGTGTCATCAGACAAGTTGAGTTGGTGCTCAGTTATGGGATTAGTGTCTCCTTAGGGTTGGTGCCCTTAAACATTGTAACCAATGAGTTTAATCTGAGTGGGTGCTTAGTTAGGGACTTGGTGTTTCCTTAGAATTAGTGCTCTTAAACTAGGGGAGTGGTGTCTCCTTAGGGTTGGTGCCCTTAAATGTGTAACTAGTGAGGTTTAGTCAGTGAGGCTTTGAATTGTGTGGCTAGATTAAAACATTAGTTTCTAGCAGCTATTCTCACCATGGTTTTTCCCTTTGGATTTTCCACATATAAATATGGTATCATGAGTATTTGTGTGTGTATGGTATTCGCATATATGATTTGATATGCATATATCTTTTAATCTGAATTAAAAGTATTTAAATAACTAGTTTTAATTGATATATTGATTCACCCCCCTCTCAGTATCTAGTTGTGTTCCAACAATATCTCAATGATAGAATTCATATAACAAGGTGGACTTGGTCACTATTTTAATAGAAGACCAAATTCTTGATTTCAAGACAATAAACTTAGCCCACTTGAACATGGCTATGGTTGTATTAATAGAGAAGATCAATGGTTTGGTTAAATGGACCAAGAGCCTAGAATGACTTTTTGAGGATGGAAAACAATTAGAGACCAGAATGAATAATATATTTGGGAGCATGGTCATAGACCCAACTACACCCAGCCCTATGGGTCTAAGCACTTATGAATAATTCAAGCGTAGGGCCAACCAATTTATGTAGGAGGTAATAAACCAAATCAAAGGAAATATAGGGGATAACAATAGTAGGATCTTGGAGATGATCCTAAATGTTGAGGAGAAGATCAGTGAATCCAAGAGCATCAGAGAAGCACTAGACAGAGATGACAAGGATTTTAGAGACCTGGCAGATCAAGAGGATGAGTAATTCATGGAACCTATTATTAACCTCAAATTAATTGATGGTCAGAATGAAAAATCAATGAAGATCCTACAAGAAAAATAGAAGGCTACAACCATAGGGGATCCCTAGAGTCAAGTTGGATAGCTTAGGAATATTCTTTTATATAGGAACATATACATTTTTGAAAAAATCTATTCTTTTTTTAAAGACATGTGCAACTTATAAAGCACATCACCTATAGGTTCATAGTTCTAGAACATTATAGAAAGGACACCTATCCATGACACTTACACCATTGTAATTTAGTAAGACTAACTGACATACCTCCTTAGTTTTCTATATAAGGTGTATTGTCAATTATAAAAGAGAGGGAATTTTAAGAAAGAAAACTTTGTGCTAATTTTCGAGCAATTAATGTAAATATTATCTCATTTGTTTGTATTATTATTATTATTATGGTTTATCTATCACTTATCTAGTTTAAATTTTAGATTTGAATGGTTCTTAAGAATTTTGGATGTACACTTTTCAAATGCAGAGTTGTTGATTAGTGTTAATGCTAGATTGATTGAAAGTTCTTAGGTTCATTTTATTTTCTTAATTATTCTTGTAGATGTGATTATGTTATTTGATTTTAGGGGTAAATATTTATAGTAAATCTGATTCTTATTTTCATTCTTTCACTTTCCTTCGATGTTTTCCTGATGTGTGATGTAATTTGAGCTTAAGTTGTTTTATGTCATATATTGGTTTTAAGTACATATTTAGAGGGAATTAGAAATTTGTAATTATGTCTAGAATGAAGATCAACAATATCAATATGTTCCTTCTCTGACCCACCCTTCCTTTTGCTTATTTTTTGATTAACTCACATTATATTAGTTTTCATTGTGAATATCCATCTTAGCTTAGACTTAGACTTTAGTTTTTGACCATAATTCACTTCACTTAGTTTAGCATACTTTCATTTTCACAAGGTTAGCTATTAGTCCACGATTTCTCCCAACAACCAAACATTGTAAATTTTGTGAAATAGTTCACTTATTCTACTGCTACTCCACCAAAGATATCTAAAATATCACAACTTGAAATTCATGCATTTAATTCTCTGAGTTCATAAATGAATAGTGTTTCTTTAACACTCTGAACCACTTGTGAGACACTTTCAAGAATCAACACATCATTTTTCTATGTTCACATTATTCCAAAAAATGTTGAACAACCTCTTTAATGTGCTTTCAAAATATCATGCTAAAAATCCATATGGAAACTTGAGTAAATTTGACATTTTTTAACTCTCCAACTAGAGCTTCAAATAAAGGGGTGCCTCTAATTTTACGTATTTTTATTAGTGATCCTAAACAAGATATAAGTATTGAACTAGCATAAGTGCACAAAGTTGGGGGACAAAAAGTGACCTATCCGTGGACATAATTTTTTTGAAATTTCATAAATTTAAATTTTTGTAGTTAATTTGAGATATCTACACTCCAAATTTAAAGATGGTGTAAGAACCTAAAATATAGCATTTTGAGTCTAGTTTTCAAAACACTATTTTTTAAAAAATGGTTAATATAACTAGGTCAAATATCTAAGAATTGAAGATGAACTCTTTTTTTGAAGAAAATAGAGTAGATAAATGGTCATGTGGTGCACCATTTTTTGTGTAGCATTTAATATTGTTTGAAACCCTTTGGTAAATATTTATATAAGAATTATAGTTTTTTACATATATTTTTTAGTGAATACTTTGTTTTATGAATTTTTTAAGTAAATAGATCCTAAAAATTGACAAAAATAAATACTCAATTGTGTGGTGCCCCTAACTACCTCAAACATAAATGAAAATCATTTTTTTTTAATGTGTGTATCATTATGCCTTGTTTGTGACCATATAACTTGTTTTGCACTTGGATCAATAAAAAACAAATTAAATGAAAATGTATAGACATGTATATTTGTGGTATGTAGTGGCATAAAAAAGGTCTAGTTAGCAATCAACATAGTTTTAAACCTTAAATTAGTCAAAAAATTATAAAAATGAAAAGAAAGAGGAGAGATAATCATCACGTTCGTATTGATTTTCTTAATTTTATCATTGAAATTTGTGGTGTATTTGGTGATCAAACTTGAATTTTATTATTTTTTATCAAAGCTCTTAGGCTCAATTATAAATTGGCAAGTCTAAGCCTTTAAGTCAGAAATCCAATCCATTCCCAATCCAAAATCCTTGTGTTTGAATTAAAATTCAAATAGTGTGATCACATTACATCTTTATAACACCCAAAAACACAAATATACGATTGAGCTCAAATTTTATATATGTTCTTGATCTCCTTAATAATGATATTCTTTCATGTAATATGAGAAAGGTCTAGGCTGATGTTGAAAATTATACCATCAACAAATCAAACCTTTTGCCTATCGTGAAGGTCAAGGTGGAATCATAAAGGTTTAATCATGAGGTTTTAAAGGTTCAACTAAGATCTTAAAAATGTGGGGGATTTTTTTATAAATTCTAAAAAATAATCAATAGGTCATTGAATATAATATATTTCATTATAACATTCAAAAATCCACTTTATCAAATCATGAATCAGTTTAAATAAGAATATATAATATATTCTATCTAATAGAGAAGACCTATGGATTAGATAATCTCTTGAAGAATAGAAACCTGATTCAGTTTATATATATATATATATATATATATATATAACATATTGAATTTTATTACAGTATTTACTTTAAATTCAAATAGCAGATATAAATAATTAACTCATGCAAATATATATATATATATATATATATATATATATATATATATATATATATATTCAAGTAATATCTTGAATTTTATTACAGTATTTACTTTAAATTCAAATAGCATATATAAATAATTAACTCATGCAAAATCATAATGAAACAAAATACACAAAGAGATATTTTAACACAAAATATTGTGTTATGTTCTCATTAATCATTTAAGACTATAAAAATATATAGAAATATTATTCCTATAACTTATCCAATATTCTCTCACCTAAATCCTATAATAAAGCACACACCTAAATATGATATATTATTATAACATATAACAATATATCTCATCAATATAATATTCTAACTTACCATATTAACCATACAATTATAACCAACTTGTATATAATATTTACCTCTCGATAAATTAACTAGTTACTATTTACTATTTTCCTCTCTTTATAAATACTAAAACTAACATGATGTAAAAACTAATTCCTAAAATTCCTCCCATAGTTTTTATATATTACAAAAACATTCACACTCTTATCTATAGTATGCTCACCTTTAGTAGCATGACAAACTATGTGGCTCGTGACCTTGATATAAATAGAGCCTCACCCCTCCCATGGTTTTGTAGGTTTATCACAGACCTTGACATGAACAAGAACTCCTCTATCTACTATTAACCTCCTAGTTGTTTTATGGATCTCTATCACAAATCTTTTCAAGACCCATGAACTGACTTACATTAGTACTTTATGTCCTTTCACAATGTTTTCACCTCAAGAAATCATGATTGGAATTTGCATACAAATTACATATCATGAACAATCATTATTCTTCTATTCTTATTTTTCATACATAGTAGAAACTATATTGAAAAACATACCACATTGAAAATAACACACCTCACTAAGTCACAAAAACATTGGTGTGGCCCCATCATTGATGATTGATGAGAGGTTGTTGAAAGGCCACCATCCTATGTGTATCCTCTAGAATCTATTATGTCACTTCTCACTCAGTGAATATTTTGATGAAGCTCAGGGACATGATTTTTTTGAAGAAATCCCCCCCATAATGTGGACATCATGTACAAGCAAAAATGTGTCTATAAGGCAATTTGTTTTTTTATTTATAGCATTTTTTTATAATTACTAGAAGGACACATAATAAAGATTAAGTTTTGATAATGACTTGATGACCTTTTTTGACATAAAAGACTTGATTAAAAATAATTAATCTCTAAAAAGAATCTGAAATTTTAAATACTTTTGATAAATAATGAGACAATGACTCAAATAATGAATAGGCATGTAGACACACATGCTTATTTTATAAAATCTAATTAAATTCATTAACTCTCTTTTTTATTTTGATAATAGACCTAAAAAAGTAATATATAATTACTTTGACCACCTAAAACTAAATAATCAAAAGCCTTATAACACTCTAAATAGGACTTGTAACTAATAATAAATAAAATACTTTATTTTACATTTAACTTGAGTATAACACCTTACATGGAATAAAAAATAACTTGGAAACTGTGAAAGGATAGGCAGAATCAACTAATGAAATGTCTATGTGTAAAATTCAAGAAAGTTGAGATTGTAATGCAAGCCTCCTCAAAATCTTGATCATCTAGCTGGAGATGTATATATGACAGGTATGTGGTTAATGAGTTGGCCCTTCAATGACTTGCATGAATAGCTTGACAACTATATTATATTTTAAGAAAATGATGGAGATAGATGATGCATAAACACTTTAAATTGTAGTTGGTGGATGTAAAATTTGCATGGAGATGAAAATCAGCTCTATTCAGATCAGGTGCAAGCATAGGAAAATAAATAGTCAATGAATTGCTAATCAATAGAGCTCATAACACATCTAGATTTGATATGGGCATTGAATGATAGAAGATCTAAACCATATTTGATATGGTCTTCAAATTATATAAGATCTAAAATGTAGCTGCTTGCAGATAGATAAGAGAAGGCTACAATTGAGAAGATGAGCTGTGATCGGGAGAGCTAGTGGTGAAGGATAGAAAAATAACTCGAGTGTGAGCATAGATGGTAGGCTCAAGGTTTAGCTGAAGCTTGACACAAATTCTTCTCTCTCAAATGATGAATACATATTTACAATATGAATTTACACGTATGGCTAGGTAAATGTAGAATCAATTATAAAATTTCACAAACATATTAAACAAAACTCTACTCACACATATTTATCCTATAGCTACAAGCATTAGATCTTAGAGGACTTCATAACTTGGGGAAAAAATGAATGCAAAAATTCCCCTTCATATATTTAATAGACTATAACTATTCCTGCTCTCATACCACTATTGTAAATTCAAAGAGTAGATATAAATAATTAACTCATGCAAACTCATGGTGAAGCAAAATACATAGAGAGATATTTTAACAAAATATTCTTCTATGTTCTCATTAATCATTCGAGACTATACAAATATATAGGAATATTATTCCCATAACTTCTCCAATATTTTATCACCTGAATCATATACTAAAGCACACACCTAAATATGATATATTGTTATAACATTTGATAATATATCTCAACAATATAATATTCTAACTTACCGTATTAACCATACGATTATAACCAACCTGTAACTAATATTTAGCTCTCAATAAATTAACTAATTACTATTTACTATTTACCTCTCTTCATAAATACCAAAACTAACATGATGTAAAATCTAATTCCTAACAGTATTCTCCAAGTTAACTTCAAAAGATAACCAAAAATAGAAGAGAAAAATTTAAGAAAAATATAAAATATAAAGCATTCGATCATGTGAAGAAGAGAGAGGGACAACAAACTAACTAAATAAAAATCAAACAACTAAACTAAGAAAAGGAAAACAAACCACTTAAGCAATTATGTCTAAACTAAAGCAACCTAGTCTAATCAAAAGACAAACTTAAAATAAGATAAAAGCTAAGGACTAAAATTGATCATATAAATAATCTAAAATAAGCCTAAATAGAAATTATTCTAACAATTAATAAAATAATTATCAACTAACAAGTAGTAAATTCAAACAAAATAGGAAAAGACTATTACTCATAAAACATAAATAGATTTAAAAACTAATTAAGATTAAGACTAAATACTAAAAGAACTTAAACTCTAAAACAAAAATAAAATAAAGAATTGATCAAATAAAAATATATTACTTATCTAATCTAAATAAAGAATAAGAATTAATCTAAAGAACTAATAAAATAACTAAAAGAGAAACGAAACTAAAAACAACCAAGAAAATAAACTAAAAAATAGAAATAAAATTAGAAATATAAGATTATATTAAAATTAGAGTCAATATAGAATACAATAAAGCATGTGAGTCTCAAAGGAGAGTCATCTTAATAAGAAAAAGGTAATCTTTATTGAGAAAACTAACATTCTTTCTTTATAATAACTTGAGTGAAAACTTTACAATCAAAATAGATCAAGGAAGTGTCGCAAAATGGTGAAGTGTTCATCATTATTCATGTTGAATACCTAGAATCTTCACATAAGACTGAAAATAGAAATCATTAAAAGATTTTAAGCTTAGCAAACTTTAGATAATCAGTATTAAATGATAATAAGAGTTGGATATACATTTGTTGTCTATAAAAATTGTACTATCTAGAGAAGTTGCATAAAAAGAAGAGAGATGAATGATTGACTTCACAAAATCATATAAGTCTTTAATACATATTGTTCTATCTTTAAATGAGTCGTTTATCTCTTTTTAATACCTCCAAACTTAGTTTCAAAATTATTTATAACTAACTTTATTTAGTTATTATTTTATGCTAACTAATTGACTTTTAAAAAGTCAATTAATGTTAAACAATTATTGGTTAAGGATAAGTTGAATTAAGATTTAAAAGTCTCAATTGATCAAGATATTTAAATATAGACTTGGGTACTAATCTTAACAGCTAGGGACCCTCATTGATTAATAATATAATAAATTACATATATTAACTATAAAATAGATAAGTCAAAGATCAACAAATTTCCATTTATATTAATCCATAATGCATGCAAAAAATAACTTAAGCATATATATTTATATCAAAATAAGTCTGTTAGATTTCTAAAATATTATCATCAAAACTATCAAAAACTGTAATTAAAGTATGAACTAAAAATTGAAAATTTTCTCCATATAAAAATTCAACACAAAACAAAGTTTATCCCCTAGATAGAAAATAAAAATCTAAATTAGAAATAACTTCAATTATAGGTTTTTCTTGTGCATTAAGACAAACATTATACTCCATTTTTATTATAAAAAATTATACCAGCTTTGTTTTGGATTCAGTTATAATATCATCAACTTCTAATTTAATTCACTTAAAAATTATAACCTTCATAGGAGTATCAAGCTCTAATTGACTTTCATCTCCCTTTTCCATAGTTCTTTTCTTTTTAGTGGAAGGGAAAATGTCCATTATCTTTCTTCTACCAGCATAACCATCTATTCTCAAATTCAACTTTTTGGATCCCAAGACAGGCTCACTATGAGATGAAGTTAGACCTACCCATTTACCTTTCATAATAGGCTCTTAGTAGTAAGGTGAAGAGTCATCAAATGGAATGTCCAAATTTACATAGTTTTTAGCATGAACTATCTCAATTTCTAATTATGTGGCCTGATTAGTAGGATTAAATTGAATAGTTGGTTGAATTCTTTCATATAATTAATTTTGAAGGTGTTGTGGATTATTTTATATATGATAGGAAGATATTCTCTGTGAAGGGGTTTGGTCTCCAAATTTATATCCATATAAACCTCTATTCCCTCTATGGCCTCTATTAACTAGATTAAAGGGTAAGTTATTTAAAAAAATTCAAAATTTAGGGTTTGAAGCATCAAAATGTATAGATATTCTAATACCCCTATGAAACTTGGGATCAAATCTTCTTGCATGGAAACCACCTCTAAGAAAATTCCTATTAGGATTAGGTTGATTCACATCACTACCAGAATCATTTCCCCAACCCTTGTCATCACTGATCCTAGCTGGCCCAGGTTGGTCCCACCTGGACATTATGAAACAATTTGAAATATAAAAAATATATGATTAAGAATCAATAAATGTCCCAAAATAAATAAAACTAAAAATCCCATATACTATCACTTTTCAACAAACTGCACTGAATAGTATCACCACTAAAAACACCTCAACTATAACCAAATTTTATTTGAATCATCAAATAATATCACAATTTCATTTCAAAATATCTTAATGAAATTCCATCTATAAATCAATTCTATGTCATTACTTAAAAATATTCAACCAATCCATCAATAAATGAATTTACCTTAAAAACTAACTGATTGTTTCAAAATTTATAATAACAATTTTATTTCACAAAATCTTGTTAACTTTCATGAATCTTTTAAAAACTGGACCATTTCAAAAATGAGGATGCAGAATTTCTAGCATATTATTTCTAGATAATATATGAGACCAACTTATTTATTACCACATATATTCCTCAGATAAATTCAACTGAGAAGTAAATAGGTTCATCAAGGAACCATAACCTCAATATCCAATTTTAAAATGAATGTAAAAACTTCAATACTGAGATATAATTTTAATAGAAATCTCATTTTGAAACTAAACTTAAGAAAAAATCAATATTTGCAAAAATAGATAGATGTGATTCATGGCCTCAAGACCACTCATTCATAAATATGGATCTTAACAACTTTTCAAACTATCTTTTATAAAACAACCAACTTTAGTTATTTAAATCCCTTTTATATATAATTATTTCAAATCTTATAAACTATCAATTAGAAACTGTCTATACTAAAAGCATAAATCCTTATACCTTTTTGAGATAATCATGGCATACCAGATCCATAATTCATACATAAATATCCAAGCCAAACCTAATTCTTACAAACTCAAAATTTTGTTACTTCTCAATCATCAGAATATGCATACACCATAATTCTTCAAATATATAGACAAAATCATTAACTTTTCAATGCACATGTTGACCATCACACTATTTACATCAAAAATATTAATATGGGTCATTTTATGCATGTAAATTCTCTTTTGAAACCTAACCCACGGCGTATGCACCATGTGAACAAATCTATTCACATTATTGAAATAAAAAACTTTCAATCACAAACGTTTCAGAATACTTATTTTCAAAAATATTAATAGATTCTTTATATTTATCAAATTATTAAAGGAAAGACTTAAAAGTTTTGAGATAATGTGTCCATAATCCACCAGATTTGATCCAACCTACATAAATCACCAACAAAAACCTTTTCAAAGCCAATATCAAATATTCCAAGTATACACACAACAATGAGCAAAAATTGCAACCTTGAGATTTGACCAAACTCATTAACCAAATGTTTTCATATATAAAATGATAGTATCTCTAAATATTCTTGAAGAGTAAAGGTCCAAAAAAAATGAAAACTTAAGTATTCAAAGAAATAGGTCCCTGATTTCTTCATGAAACCACTTTGAATAAACACTTGAAAGAAACAAAACCCAAAAAAATTAATATTATTTATTAAAGACTAAACTCTTTATATTTCAAAATTTAGGTTTTGAATCAAATAAATTTTTATTCCTTCATAGGCAAAAATATATCAAAACCAGAAACTATTCACCACTAATATTCAAGCATGAAAAAGTTTTCAAGTCTAAGTTTAATTTACTTTCTCAAACATCCATGCATAGAATAGACTATTAACCTTTTAAAAATTAAAAGTGCATGCATAAATCTTATAGAATCATCCTATCCAACTCTTATTTCATCATAAAACCATTGAAACTTAACTCAAAATTTCCATGAATGCCCATGCAAACTAAATTTATTATTTTCATGCAACTAAGGAATGACTTGCCTCAAAATACTTTAAAATTCATTCCAAATTTTTAAAAACTATATGAAACTTACCTATATATGCACCTTAAAACCCTCTACCCAATATCTTCAACCAAAACTTTCTTTTGCAACTCAAAACTCAACTGGCCAAAGTTTTGCTTCCATAGCTGGCCTTGTAAAAATAAACACTAAATAATAAAATAACCTTACTTATCTCTACCACCTTATGACATAACTAACTTATTGAGGTGCTTGATTCTCATTAGTTCATATTGACCAAAGATGTACTTAGCAGCTCTACTAAATTCTCTATCGGCATAGCTAATTTTAACTATCACTAACCCTTCACACTAAACATTTGCCAACTTCCCACCTTTTGAGGAATGACCATTTTCATTAATTTCCTTTTGCCTCCAAATCTCCATGATGATCTTGAAGCATCAAAGATTTGACTCACATTAAATATTCATTCTAACTCACCTTACATGATAGATCATGTCACCAACCAAACAACAACACATCAAATCAATGAATGCACTGACTATGGTTTGTAATAAATCCATAAACCTTAGACTTAGGTAAATACATATTTCACAATGAACACTTATTTTTTCAATTTCTTAGGCCTTAACATCGTGACCTGAAGGGTCTTAAACCATGTCATTAGAACTTACGAATATTAATACTAAGGTAATGTAGATATTAGAAAAGGAAATATCACCTCAGGGTTTAGGATTAAGAAAAATTTGATATTTAGTATCTTATTAATAGGGTATAAAATTGAAAAAATAGGGCCAAAAATTTCTTTGATATTTTCATATGTGATTGAGTTCAAAGCACAAACTAACTTAATAAGTTGATAATTAAAAAATGTCTATTAGATGAAAAAATCAAACTGAGCATTCAATTATATCTATGTCTTCATAAGGTGTTTCCATAAATAAATGCATTATTTTTGTAACTTATTACTATCAAAACTATGATAATCATCATGAATTCCCATTATTTATTCTAAACCAAGAATCATGTTCCTCAATATGCCAAATTTTTCAAATGATCAAATTGAAAGAATAACTTAAACAATAATGACAATGCATACAAAATGTAATGAAACATATGTAATACCAATTTTTAAAACATTCCCAACTAAAAATTATCTAAAAATATACTTTGTATAAAAATTAGGATAATTGATCACATTCACAAAATATATATTTGCATATTTTATTCATTAATTTACCATATTTTTTTATCCCACTTAAGAAAAAAAATATCAACCAATTATTATCATCTCATAATAAAAAATATGCATCTAAAAATACTATTAATTGACTAGGTCCCTAATATAGTTTTAGATTTCTTGATTAGGTTATCTCTATGGTAGAAATTATTATTTTTTGAAAAAATTTAGGGGTGTGGAAAATAGGCATAACACTAACAACCTTGCTAGTCAGTTTTATGTAATGAAATTGAGTGGCAATAAATTGCCTACTGATAAAGACATAATCTTGAGAGTATGATCCAAGAAAATCATTTCTCAAGTAGTTAAGCATGAACCCCATTTAATAGTGAATTTTAACAAGAGATGAATTGTTTGGCTAGCATGGCATGAAAAAAAAGAATTGTATAATAGGGATGTTTAAGATAGATGCATAATCTAATACAAATGTCTTAAGCATAAAATATAAAAATGAAGTAAAACTTTAACAACCAAATATAACTCAGCATTTATTATTCATTTATTACTAAAATTTAGGGATAAATTTTGAAAATTAATGATACTTATAAAAAAATTGCATCTTCCTTGTAATCTTCCTTCATAACGTGAAACTTTTCTATTCACAACCTTTCATTAATCATTTCAAAAGCAAAGTATAGAAAATACAAACAACAAACCAAATACAAATAGTAAACCAAAAGGCAAAGAACTAAACAAAAAATTGAAAACAAAACAAACCAAAAAGATGGCAGAAAATAAAGCAAAAGAATAAACTAAAATGTAGGTAATCATGGAAAAGTTTCAAATGATGGTTGTTAACTGAATAATGTAGCCATTTTCTTTCAATATCTTTTAAATGAAAAGTAATGTTTCAAACAACTATGGAAATTTTATAAGGTCCAGCCATAACAAATCAAACTTATGATGTTTTCTAGGATCTTTGTGGAATTTATCCCAATATAAGACTAAATCACTAATATTAATTTTTTTGTTAAAAACCTTTTTATCAAAAAAATTCTATAATTTTTTGCTTAGCTCTTTATAATTTCTTCAATGTTGTTACTCTAAATTTTCCAAGAACTACTAATTCATACAATCTTTGTTCGATTAAATTTGTATCTTCAGTTACATATTGTAAGGTAGTCCTAGCTAAAGAAATCTAAATTTATATTAGAAAAAATAGCTTTTAATCTATATGTTAACATGAAAGGTGAATAACAAGTTTTTATTTTAGTGGAATTCTTATCATCCCATAAAACTTCAAAAATTTTGAGATGCCAACTCCTTTTGTTATCAGAAAGTAGTTTATTCATAATTAAAATTGGATTTTTATTCGTGAACTTAGTTTGTCCATTTCCTTGTGGATAAAACTTAGATGAATGACTAAAAATAATAGAGCATTGTGTTAATAATTCTATAAATTTATTTAAAATAAATTGAGGTCCATTATCTAAAATAATCTCATATGGAACTCCAAAACAAAAAAAAAAATTGATTTTCTAAGAAAGATATCACTTCACCTATTACCGAACTCTTAAGTGTTTTAGCTTCATTCCACTTAGTAAAATAATATGTGGCTATTACAATATATCTATGACCTACAGATAAAAGTTGATCAATATTTAAAATAAAGTCAATGCCCTATTTTATTAAAAAAAAAATGAATGATATGATTTAAAGGCATTACAGGTAGTTTATCTCTTCCAATAAATAATTTATAAGGCATGCAAGAAAGAACTAACTTACAAGCATCTTAAAAAAGAGTAGGCTAATAATAATTTGATCTTAAAATATTATATGCAGTTATTCTCACAGTATAATTTCCATCAAATTTTCCTTCATGACAGCCTCTAAGAACCTTTTATGTCTCATCATGATTAAGACATCTCAACAAAACTCCATCTCTATTACAATAAAATAAAATAAAATCTAACATGCAAAAATTTAATGCTTTTAATCTTAAGGAACACCTTTATTTTTTATCTAAGTTATCAGGACAAGCCTAATTTTGAAAATAATAAACAAAGTCATGGTACCAATCATCTTCAACCAACAAACAGTCCCATTCATTCATTTCAAGACCAAACCTAAAAATTTTAGAAAAATCAGCAATCTTCATGGTCTTTAAATATGGTTTCACGTTTAAGTTTTCATCAACTGAAAAAACTAAGACATTAATATCTAAAGAAGCATTTTCAGCCAATTATTTTGCTAGTTTATTACCTTTAATTATTTTGAAATTTTTAAATTTAAGATCAAACTCTTGAATGTGTAAAATCCACTTAATGAGCCTTCTCTGAATAGTCGATTGATTTAAAAGATAAGATAGAACTAGTACATTAGATCATACAATAACTTTATTTCTCATTAATAAATATCAAAATTTAATTAAAAAAGAAACTAATGAGAAAACTAATTTATCAATAAAGGGGTACCTAGTTTCTACATCTTTTATAGCTTGGCTCATATAACCATTTTATTTTTCTTCATTATTTTCAAATTCTTGAGTTATTACAGCTCCAATGGCTTTTTCTATAGCATTGACATAAAAAATGAATGCTTTCTTTAAATACAATTTTGAAAGAATAGGAGCACTTGTAAAGGCATCTTTGATATAATTAAAGGCTAATTAAGCACCTTCATCCTATATATATAATGTATCTTTCTTAAGCAACAATTGTAAAGGATTGGACTTGTCAACAAAATCTTAAATAATTTTTTTAGCAAAGTTTATCTTACCAAAAAAAGACATTAAACTATATTGATCTTTGGAAGGGGGTAGTTCCTTAATAACTTTAACAAATTCAAGATTAATTGAAATACCATCTTTTAAAATAATATGTCCTAACAACTTACCATCAGTCACACCAAAAACTAACTTCTTTAGATTTAAAAAAATGCCAAATTTTTTACATCTTGTGAATATTTCATGAAGATGGTCTAAATATTTTTCCTCTTTTTAGAATGAATAGTGATATTATTTAAATAAACCTAAATTAAAATACCAATCAAATCATCAAAATCAACATGCATAGATCTCTAAAAAGTAGTTCTTGCATTCATCAATCCAAAAGGCATTATGTTATAACCAAAAATACTTTTATGAGTGGTAAAATTAGCTTTATGTCTATCTTCAAGATTTATAAAAATCTTATTATAACTAGAAAACCTATCTAATAAAGACATCATTTTTTTATCCTACAACCTATTGCAAAATCTGATCAATGCTTGGTAGAAAAAAATATCTTTAACATTAACTTTATTTAGATCCCTAAAATCAACACATAGTCTAATGTCACTTTTTTATTTCTAACTAGAACTAGATTAGCTACCCATTCTAAATATGTTACAGTAAAAATAACATCAACATCAATCATCTTATCCATCTCTTTATTAATGGTGTCTTCTAACAAAGCGCTAATTCTTCATATTTTTTGCCTAACGGTTTTGATAACAGGATTAATAGGTATGTCATGTTTATTAATTTTAATATTATAAAGTTATAGATCTTTCTATGACCAAGAAAAAACATCAATGAAATATTTAAATAATTTTATGAATTTAACTTTCTCGTTAGCAATAACCTAAATTCCTAAATAGACATATTTTGGATCTTTTCCAATGCTTAAATTTATAAGAGTGGTCTCACCTATGATTGTCATTTATGATTCTTATATTATAGATATTTTAGGTTGATCATTATGAATGAACATAGATTTTAAACTCACCAAACTAGCAGGTAATCTGTTGGTACTTAATTACAAATAATCTTCATATTTTAATGCATAGTCATCATGATCAAAATAATTGCCTTTAATTAATGAATCTATATTTTAATCACAACTAAATATAGGTCAAATATCATTAAAATTATAAATCTTATGATGAAATACTTTAGCAAAAGAAAAGTCTGTAGTAGGTTCAATCTCACTTAGAGTTGGATTGAAATTATAAATAATAAGTTTGTCAGCGCTAATGTTGAATTCTATAAGAATATGCATAGTGTTAAAAGATTTTAAATACTCAAGTAATGACCAAAATTTTTGTGTGTAATAATTTAGATGAGTTTGATTAGTTTTATATACCTTACAAACTTATCTAACAACTAACTCTGAATCTCAAAAAACTTCCAAATGCTTAATGTTTAATTTTATAAGCTTTTCCAATTTTAAACATAATGTTTCAAATTCTTATTTATTATTAGTATTTTTAAAATATAATTTGAAGGAATAACAAAAAAAATTACCTATAGGATAAATCAAGTAAGTTCCATTACTATTACCTTGTTGAGAGCAAGCTCCATCAAAGTAAAGTGACCATGAAATATTCTTTTCAAATATTTCTTCATGCTGATTTTTTGGTTCATCTAAATTCATCAATTCATAAGTCTCAACTCCAATTTAAATGTAATAAATATTATAAAAAAGGGTAATTAAATAAGTGTACTAAAAATATCCTCTCTTTTTATGAAAGCAATTTCATTATTAACAGAAACCCATGTTATATCTTTCTCAATAAAAGCTCCAATTTATTTAAGCCAATACCTTCTTAAAATTATTTCATAATTACTAATAATATTCAAAACTTGAACATTATTAATACATATAATCCATTTATCTTATAAAATTTTGATGACTATCTCACAAAACTTACCACAGCTCTTAGTTTGTCTAGAATCAAAACTAGTAAGCTTCATATTATCTGTTTCATTTGATATACCTAATTGATCAACAATGAATTTAGGCATAATATTTTTTAAGGAACATATATCTAAGATATAATTATGAATTATTTTATTATCAATCTTAACTATAACATAGAAAAGAGCAATGTAATCAGTAGGAGGGTAAAAATGTTGAGCATAGATATGTTCATTATTTTTTTTCTTGCAAACTTATATCAGCTTTAGGATTCTTAATAGCCTCATTAATATTACCAAGCTTCCCTATAAGACTATTTTCCTATAGTAAAGAGAATTCAAATTTAATTATTGATAAATCATCAATTATGTTACAAATTTTGGCATCAGTTTGTTTAAAAATTTTAGGTTTATAATGTTGATATTTACTGCTATTATAATAGTTGAAAAAGGAATATTTTGTGAAGTATTATCATTTGAATTATTATCATTATTCTAAACTATTTTTTATTTATCTATTTTCTCTTTATCATCAGAAAAAGATTTATCATTTGGTATTTTATTGTTTTGAGGAGAACTATAATTTTTATTCCTAGTATTTATAACATAAACATTCTCATTTTTTTATGGATCATCAAGAGTGTTTATATTATACACTAGATCTTCAGATATTTTATTTTTTTCAAAAAAAAAAAAATTGAACTTAAAAATAGCAAGACATGTATCTAGATTATGATCTAGTTCACAAAAATTACAATAATAAGCAATATCATCATTTTTATCTTCTTTAATGTTTCTATTTGAAGAAGAAGGTTTATCATTAAATTATCTTTTAACAAAAACTAATTCATTGCCTATACTTTATATGACCTTTAAAATTTTTGAGTTATCTAAATTTTAGCCTATGGAAGACCTTCTTTTAAATCTAATACATTTAAGCTTCTTTTCATATTCATTACCTAATCTTATAGTTTCATTATATTCTATTATATATCTATCCTCTAGAGACATTTTATATTTTAAACGAAAATCATTACAAAAATAAAGTCTAGATAACTTTTTAGATGACCTAAGATCATGTGGAATCTTTTGATGCAGATTAGTGAACCTAGCAATGAAATGATAAATGTGTTTAAGGTGGAGTTCTTTGGGGCTATCACATGACCATAGTGGTATATTTTAGAGGGTTAAATATCTCCAAAAATGTGTGGAGTGCATTTTTCATGTACTCCATATGTGATTAGAATATTATTAAATACTTTTAATAACTTCTATGGTGACTTCCATATTTTTTGGAAGTAGGATTGATTTCCTTGTTTTAGGGAATTAATTGTATCTTTTCTTATTTCCATGTTTATTGAAATTGGGATTGACTTCCTTATTTTTAGAAAGTTGTATGTTTATTATAAGTGGGATTGACTTCCTTGTTTCAAGGAATTAGTTGTTATCTCATTGCATTGTAAGTTGTGTAAGCCTTTTGAAGGAGAGATAAGGATGGCATGTTCCTTCTTAGGAGGGATTGTGGATAAGCTTGACTAGGTGGAGGATAGTGTGTTTCTTTATGGATAAGGCCATCTTAGATAGGCATGGCATGTTTCTCTTTCTTGGGTGGATTTATTATTTATTTGTTTATATATAAGTGTGGTGTGACTTTACAAAGTGATGTGTTTATTTACAAAATGTGGTATAACAACTTATGATGTGATTATTTATAAGTAAAAGTGTGGCATAGCATATATGAATTATTTTTTATAAGTTTTAGATTTGGATCAGTAATTTAGAGAATTCTTTTGTGAATTTGTGATGAGATATTCCATCTATATGAGAGGTTCTCTTTGGATAGTTTTTACTCTTATTCTATTACTATTTTATTGAAGAATTTATTGGTGAATATACCCCACATTAAGTGATCCATGGTATATCTATCTTATGTGATATTACTAGTTTTACTTCATTCCATTAAAGCATTCATTTACTAAAATTTGAGGAATTGATTCTATGATGAAAGTAGTGCATAGTGAAATCTGATTTTACACATTTAAAATCTGATTTATATGTTTTAAATTAAGATTTTATGGTGAATTAAATTTTATTTTGAATTCATTTAATTCTTAAAAATTGGTATCAAATCTTTGGTGGTATTTTTTTAAATGGTAAATTACAACAAGGGTTATTAGCTTGAGTGGGAGCTATGGGAGAAGAGATCAGATTTAGAGTTGAAAAATTTGATGAAAAAAATTTTAGTTTATGGAAAATGTAAATGGAAGATTACTTATATCAAAAGGAACTTCATCTCCCCTTCAAGGAGAAAGGAGGATAACCTATATCCATGAGTGATGTTAACTAGAGATTGCTTGGTAGGAAGGTAGTAAAAGCCATATGGTTATGCCTTACATCTTTTGTTGCATTCCAAAATTTAGATGAGAAATCTATAAAGGATCTCATGGATAAACTTAGAAAGTTGTATAAGAAACCCTTTGCTTCAAATCAAATATTTATTATAAAAATATTGTTTAATATGAAAATGTTTGAGAATGGTTTTATTAATAAACATTTAAATGATTTTAATACAATTTTAAGTATGCTCACTTATATTAGAATTAAATTTTATGATGAAGTTAGATCTTCATTGATTTTGTGTTATTTACCTGATAATTGGGATAGTTTGGTTATGGTTGTGAGTAATGCATTCCATGCCAAGGGAAGTTTAAATTTGAGAATGTTGTATGTGTGATTCTTAGCAAGGAAATATGAAGGAAGAGAATTGGTAAATCATCTTTAGGAAATGCTTTGACTATTGAAAATAGAGGAAGGCAAAAGGACAAAAGCAAAGGAAACCATGGAAAATCAAAGGGTAGATCTAAAGCCAAGATGATATGTTGGTATAATGGGAAGAGTGGACACTCAAAGAATGATTATTGGTCACTTCAAGATAAGAATGTCAATAAGGAGGAAATGAATGAGGTAAATGTGACATCAAGTAAATCATGTTGGGATGCCTTAATTATTTTTTTGGATATTTTCTCTAAGTCTTGGGTATTAAATTTAGGGGCTTCTTTTCATCCCACCCCACATAGGCATTATTTTACTGATTATGTTCAAGAAAATTTGGGACATATTTATCTTGGTGATTATGAACCATGTGAGATACTAGGGAAACGTTGTGTTCAATTAAATATGTAGAATGGGAACACATGGCTACTTAAGGATGTCAGACATGTGCCTATGTTGAGATAGAATTTGGTTTTAGTGGATAAATTAGGTAGTGAGGGTTGTTTACTAATGTTTACTATAGATTCTTAGAATGTTACCAAATGTGCTCTTATGGTTGCAAGAGGTAAGAAATTTGGAACTTTATATTTTACTATTAGTGTTGATTCTTGTGATTTAGTTACTGCAAATAGAAATGCAACTATGAGGCACTACATGCTCAGTCATATGAGCCATAAGGGCATGGAGATCTTAAAATATAAGTTACCTAGATTAAAATAAATTAATTTAAAATTATATGAGGATTATGTGTGCAAAAAATAGAATCGAGTTAAGTTCATAAAATTTGAACCCATAAAGAAAGAGCATAAGTTAGAGTTAGTACATTCAGATTTATGGAGACTAGCTTAGGTATCTTCTATTAGTGGTTCTGGTTATTATGTCTCTTTTATTGATGATTCAACTATGAAAGTTTAGGTTTATTGCATTAAAATGAAATATGATGTATTTGACACTTTTAAAAAGTGGAAAGCTTTGGTTGAAAATGAAATAGGTCTCAAGTTGAAATGTTTCAGATTAGATAATGGAGGTGAATATTATAGTAATGATTTCTTTGATTATTGTTCTAATAATGGAATCCATAGACAAAGGATGGTTCTAGGAAATCCAAAGTAGAATGGGGTATTTGAAAGGATGAACAAAATAATAATGGAATGTGTTATAAGTATGAGGCTACATATAGGGTTGTCTTTACAATTTTGGGTAGAAGCAATTAGCATGGTAGTTTATCTAATTAACAAAGGACCTTATATGCTTTTGGATGGAGGAATTCTTAAACAAGCTTGGTTTCGTAAGAATGTTGATTATTATTTTCTTATAATCTTTGGATGTGAGGCTTTTTCTCTTATTAAGAAAGAGGATAGGATGAATTTAGAGGCAAAATCAAAAAAATGTACATTTGTTGGTTATGGTGAGGATGAATTTGGTTTCCATCTATGAAGCATTAGAGATAAGAAAAAAATTCAATCTATAGATGTAATATTTAAGGTAAAAGTCATGTATAAGAATCAATTGTAGGTAAAAAAACAAGAATAGGAACATAAAGAGTACACAATATTGGATGACATTGCAGATGGTAAAGTATCTAATAAATTAATTCTGAAACCTTCTACACAAAGACCCCAAACTCCTACGATAATAAGGTCTTCTAGGGTAAAAAGAACACCTGAATGTTTTTCTCCTTATTTAAATTATTTATTACTCACTAATAATGTAAAAATAGTGTGTTATAAGGAAGAAATGAAAGTAGATGCTAGGAAGAAGTGGGAGCAAGCCATGGATGAAGAGCATAGATCTCTCATAGAGAACCAAACATGGGATTTGGTAAAGCTACTCAAGGGTAAGAGTGCATTTTCGAATAAGTGGATTTATAGAATAAAAGAAGAATATGAAGGGATAAAAATTTATAAGGCTAGAATGGTGGTCATGGGGTTTGCATAAAAATTAACTATTTATTTTGATGAGAATTTTTCTCCTGTTATAAAAAAGACTTCTATTATGACTATTCTTGGTTTAGTTGTAGTGGAAGATTTTCACTTAGAAAAGTTAGATGTGAAAAATATTTTTCTTTATGGTGATTTGGATGAAGAGTTGTATATCGAATAGCCACAGGGATATGAGGTCAAAGAGAAGGAGAACTATGTGTGCATACTAAAGAAGATCTTATATGCCCTGAAACAAGCTCCACAAAAATGGTATAATAAATTTCATTATATTATGTTGGAACAAGGTTATTAAAGGTGTAATCCTAACCATTGCGTGTACATGAAACATTTTGATGATGGTTATTTTATAATATTATGCTTGTATGTGGATTGCATAGTAGTTGCAAGAAAGAACATAGAACATATTCGTATACTTATAAATAACTCAGTAGCTCCTTTTTTATGAAAGGTTTGGGTGCAATGAAGCAAATCTTTGGTATGAGGATTACTCATGACTGAAAGGAGAGGAAGATGATTTTATCCCAATCAGAGTATGTGAAGAAAGTCTTAGAAATTTTTAGTATTTCAGATGTTAAATATATTTTTACTCCTTTAGTAAGCCACTTTAGATTATCAAAGGAGTAGTGTCTCAATATAGAGGTTTAAAAGCCTAAGAGGTCCAAGGTATGTTACTCATTGATAGTTGATAGTTTGATGTATGCCATAGTTTGTACTAGGCTATATATTTCCCATGTAGTGGGAGTTATGAGCATGTATATGAGCGATCCTAGTTATGAGCATTAGCAAGCAGTGAAATAGATAAGGTGAGTAGCTCCTATTTTATGGAGGATTATGAGCATATATATGACAATCTAAATATATAGTTTTTCATATATTTATAAATAGCTTAGTAGCTCCTTTTTTATGAAAGATTTGGGTGCAATGAAGCAAATCATTGGTATGAGGATTACTCATGACTGAGAGGAGAGGAAGATGATTTTATCCCAATCAGAGTATGTGAAGACAGTCTTAGAAAGTTTTAGTATTTTGGATGTTAAATATATTGTTACTCCTTTAGTAAGCCACTTTAGATTATCAAAAGTGCAGTGTCTCAATATAGAGGTTTAAAAGCCTAAGAGGTCTAAGGTACCTTACTCATCGATAGTTGGTAGTTTGATGTATGCCATAGTTTTTACTAGGCTATATATTTCTCATGTAGTGGGAGTTATGAGCATGTATATGAGTGATCCTATTTATAAGCATTAGCAAGTAGTGAAATAGATTCTTTGGTACTTGAGAGGAACCATGGATATTGCATTATGTTATGGCAAATTAGATACCACTTTGTGTGGTTATGCAGAATCAGATATGGTAAAGGATATTGATAGTAGAAGGAACATGATAGGTTATATATTTACTATTGGAGATACAGTAGTTAGTTAGATTTATAGTATATAGAAGGTTATGGCTTTGTCAACCATATAGGCAGAGTATGTTACTACCATAGAGGCTAAAAATGAGATGATTTGGTTACAATAGTTTTTTTGAGAGTTGAGGAATGATCAGGAAGTTGGGAGACTACACAGTGATATTCAAAGTGATATTTATTTGATAAAGAGCTTCACTTGCCACTTGAGGATAAAATACATTCATTTACGTTATCACTTCATTAGGATAGCTTTGGAGGAGAACTTGGTGAAGCTGGAGAAGATTCATAATAGCTAAACTCTTGTAGATATGATGACCAAAGTGGTCACATTAGACAAGTTGAGATTATGTTCAGATTTGGTTGGTCTTAGTGGTCATGGAGTAGTGATGGATTCTATTTAGGAAAAATGGTCTCCAAGTGAGAGATTGTTGATTTTGGATCCCTTTGGGGCTATCACATGACCATAGTGGTATATTTTAGAGTATTAGATAGATCCATAGATGTAGGGAATGTAGTTTTCATGTACTCCATATGTGAGTAGAATATTATTAAATGCTTTTAATAATTTTTATTATGACTTTCATGTTTTATGGAAGTGGGATTGATTTCCTTGTTTTAGGGAATTAATTTTCATCTTTTTTTATTTCCATGTTAACATCCATGTTTATTGGAAGTGGGATTCAATTCCTTGTTTTTAGGTAGTTAGTTATTTATTGGAAGTGGGATTAAATTTCTTGTTTTTAGGGATTTAGTTATTTATTAGAAGTGGGATTGACTTCCTTGTTTCAAAGAGTTAGTTATTATATCAATGCATTGTGAGTTATGTAAGCCTTTTAGAGGAGAGAGATAAGGATGGTGTGTTCCTTCTTAGGAGGGCTTGTGGATAAGAGTGACTAGGTGGAGGATGGCATCTTTCTTTGTGGATAAGGCCATTTTAGATAATCATGTTATTTTTCTCCTTCTTGGGTATATTTCTTCCTCATTTGTTTATATACATGTGTGGTGTGACTTTGTAGAGTGATGTTTTTATTTACAAGGTATGGTACAGTAGCTTGTGATATGATTATTTACAAGTACATGTGTGACATAGAATATATGGATTATTATTGATAGGTTTTAACTTTGGATCAATAATTTAAAGAATTCTTAAGGAGATATTCAATCTCTATGAGAGGTTCTCTTTGGAGAGATTGTACTCTTATTCTGTTACTATTTTATTGAGGAATTTATTAGTATATGTAGCCCACATTGGGTGAACCATGGTTTATCTATCTTATGTGATATTGTTGGTTTTACTTTTCTCCATTAAATCATTAATTTACTGTGATTTGAGAAATTGATTCGGTGATGCAAGTAGTGAATAGTGAAATCTAATTTTACACATTTAAAATCTAGTTTATGTTTTTTAAATTAGGATTTTATGGTGAATTAAATTATGATTTGAATTTATTTAATTCCTAATAAAATGGTCTCACCTAGATCAAGGGAAAAATTAGCAAGGTCATTAACTAGATCAAAATCTTCTTTAGCTTTTCCAAATAGCAATTATAACCAATCTTAAATATCTCTCTAAGTATCAATAACTTTGGAAAGCAGACTAATAAATGAATGATAAGATTTTCATTCTAATGTTTGGTTAAAAACTCTTAATCAAATATTTTTATTAGTTATTCCAAGAGTATCACAAACTAATCTAAAAGCTTCTAAGTGATCTTCCCAAGATTCTCCAGCAGCACCAAATTTTTTTGGTATATTCAATCCTTTAAGAGAAGTTAACTTACCAGGATGATTCCCAATATTAATTGGATTAGTAAAAATCCATGGCGCTATAACTATCTGTTGTTATATTTTAAATTCTTCATCTTCACCTTTAATACGATCATCTTGCTCCTTATTGTTTTACAACATGTGAATCAGATCGTGTATTCTCTGCTCTACTTGCACTTTTGGTTATTCTCCCATTAGAAGTTTTAGTAGTTTCTACTTGAATAGATTAATTATTTTGAATCTGATGTACTTGTGCTAATTTCAAATTTGTAATATAAGTTTTAGCAGACAAAATAAAATAATCAAATGGAAAAGAATTAGAAATAAAATGAGCTTTAGGCCTAGGATTATCAGCTAAAACTTTATCTCTATCTTCTTAAATTCTTCTATTAAAATTTACACTATCTCATTAATTTTCACATGTAATATTTTAATACTAATAAATTTCAAATTATGTAATCTCTTCTTCTTGGTTTACGACCTCAATAATTTGATGAAGACTTTCAGGATGATTATACCATACATAACATAATAGATTGAAAGCAACATCAAATTGATCATATTTTATATCTATTCTAGGTTAAATTATAAGAGGTTTTTGGCCTCTAAATACCATTATCAAAAAGAAAACAAATCATATTTTTGAATGAATCTCCCTAGCAGAGTCTCCAAATTTGTTGACAATGAAAATTATATTATCAATGAATCAACCTTTTTACCTATCATGAAGGTCAAGGTGGAATCATAATAGTCTAATCATGGGGTTCTAAAATTTCAACTAATATCTTAAAGATGTGAGAGGTTTTTTTTATAAATTTTGGAAAATAATCAATAGGTCATCAAATATAACATATTTCATTATAACATTCAGAAATCCACTTTATCCAATCATGAATGAGTTTAAATAAGAATATATAATCTACTATATCTGATAAAGAAGACCTATGTATTAGATAATCTCTTAAATAGTAGAAACCTAATTTAAAATATATATATATATATATATATATATATATATATATATATATATATATATATATTCAAGTAATATCTTACTTTTTGTTGCAGAATTCTCCAAGTTAAGTTCAAAAGACAACCAAAAATAGAAGAGAAATATTTAATAAAAGATAAAAGATAAAGAATTCAATCATGTAAAAAAGAGAGAGGGACAAAAAACAACTAACAAAAGAAAAATCAAACAAATAAACTGAGAAAAGGAGAACAAACCACTTAAGCAATTAAGTCTACACTAAAGAAACCTAGTCTAATCGAAAGATAAACTTAAAATAAGATAAAAAGCTAAGGAATAAAATTGATCAAATAAATAATATAAACTAAGATTAATATAAATTAATCTAAAAATTAATAAAATAATTATCAACTAACAAGTATTAAATTCAAACTAAACATGAAAAGACTATTAATCAAAAAACTTAAACATATTTAGAAACTAATTAAGATTAAGATTAAACACTAAAAGAATTTAAACTCTAAAACAGAAATAAAAGAAAGAATTGATCAAAGAAAAATTTATTACTTATCTAATATAAATAAAGAACAAGAATTAATCTAAAGAACTAATGAAATAATCAAAATAGAAAGGAAACTAAAATAACTAAGAAACATAAATAAAACTAGAAAGATAAGATTATATTAAAATTAGAGTCAATATAGAATACAATAAAGTGTCTGAATCTCAAACGAGAGTCATCTTAGTAGGAAAAAGGTAATTTTTATTGATAAAACCAACATTCTTCCTTTAAAATAATTTGAGTGACAACTTTACAATCAAAATACATCAATGAAGTGTCACAAAATAGTGAAGTGTTCATCATTATTCAGGTTGAATACTTGGAATCTATATATACAACCACAAAGATTAAATATGAAAACATGTTGATCTTAGAAAACTTTAGATAATCAGTATTAAATGATAATAAATACTGGGTATACCTATATTGCCTAAGCAATTACTCAACCATTAGATAAAGTATCATTAGGTCCATCTAAAAAATTTCTACTATCTAAGAGAAGTTGTACAAAAATAAGAGAGATGAATATTGACTTAATAATATCATATAATTCTTCAATACTTGTTGTTCTTCTATATTCAAATGAATCCTTGATCTCCTTTTAAAATATTCTAAACTTAATTGAAAAATGAGTTATAACTAACTTTAGTTAGTTATTAGTTTATGCTAACTAATTATATTTTAAAAAGTCAATTAATGTTTAAAAATTATTGGTTATGCATATATTTAATTAAGACTTAAAAGTCTTGATTGATCAAGCTATTTAAATATAGACCGAGGTACTAATATTAACATGTTGGGACTCTCATCAATTAGTAATAATAGAACACATATATTAATTATAAAATAGATAAGTTAAACATCAACAAAATTACATTTATATTAATCCATAATGCCTTCCAAAAATAAATTAAGAATATATATTAACATCAAAATAAGTCTATTGCATTTCCAAAATAGTATCATCAAAACTATTAAAATTTGAATTTAAAGTATCAACTAAAAAGTGAAAAATTCTACCATGAAAAAATTTAGCATAAAATAAAGTTTATCCCATAGATAGCCAATAATTCTAAATCATAAAGCACTTCAATTAAAAGTTTATCTTGTGAATTAAGACAAATATTATACTTCATTTTTATTGAAAAAAAATACACCATCTTTGTTCTAGATTCAGTTGTATTATCATTAACTTCCAATTTGATTCACTTCAACATTATAACCTCAAGAGGAGTATCAAGCTTTGATTGAGTTTCATCTCTCTTTTCCATATTTCTTCTCTATTCAGTGGAAGGATAAATGTTCACTATGTTTTTTCTACCAGCATAACCTTGTATTCCTAAATTTAACCTTTCAGATCACAAGACAGGCTCACTATGAGATGAAGTCAGACCTACCCCTTTACCTTTCATAATAGGATCTTGGTGGAAATGTGAAGGGTCATCAGATGGAATGGCCAAATTTACATAGTTTTTAGCATTATTTATCTCAATTTCATACTATGTGGCATGATTAGTAGGATTAAATTCAATAGCTCGTTGAATTCTTTCAAGGGACTGAATTGGATGTGTTGTGGATTATTTTTTAAGTGGTGGGAATAACTACTCTGTAAAGGGCTTCGGTCTCTAAATCTACATCCATAGAAAACTTTATTCCCTCTATGGTCTCTATTAACTAGATTAAAAGGCAATTTGTTTAAAATATTCTAGAATTTAAGGTCTAAAGCATCAAAATGTATAGACATTCTAATACCCTTGTAAAACTTGAGACCAAATCTTATTACATGAAAACCACCTCTAGGAAAGTTCCTATCAGGATCAGGTTGATCCACATCACTACCAAAATTATTTTCCCAACCCCTATCATCACTAGTCCTAGTTGACCTAGGTTGGTCCCAACTAAACATTAGGAAACAATCAAAAAATATAACAAATATATGACTGAGAATCCATAAATTTTCAAAAAGAAACAAAATTGAAAAACCCATATACTGTTACTTCTCAAAAAACTACACTGAATAGTATCACCACTAAAAATACCTCAACTACAACCTATTTTCATTTGAATCTTCAAATAATATCACAATTTAATATCAAAACATATTAATGAAATTCTAACTGTAAATCAAGTCTTTGTCATTAATTAAATATATTTAACTAGTTCATCAACAAATGATTGTACCTTAAGAACTAATTGAGTGTTTCAAAATTTGTAATAAAATCATTTTATTTAACAAAATCTTTTTAACTTTAATGAATCTTCTAAAAATTGAACCATTCTAGAAACAAGGATGTAGAATTTCCACCATATTATTTCCAAATAATATATGAGACCAACTTATTTATTACCACATATATTCCTCAGATAAATTAAACTGATAAGTAAATAGGTTCATTAAGGAACCATAACCTCAATGCCTAATTTCAAAATGAAAGTAAAATCTTTAATACTGAGATATAATTTTAATAAGAATCTCATTTTGAAGCTAAACTTAAGGGGAAAAAATCATTATTTGAAAAAACTGATAGATGTGATTCATGACTTCAATACCACTCATTCATATATATGTATCTTAACAACTCATCAAACCATCTTTTTTAAAATGATCAACTATAGTTATTAAAATCCCTTTAATATATAATCATTTCAAATCTTATAAACTGTCAACTAGAAACTGTCTATACTAAAATCTAAAATCCTTATACCTTTTTGAGATAACCATGGCATACCATATCCATAATTCATACATAAATATCTAAGCCAAACCTAATTATTAAAACTCAAAATTTTGATACTTTTCAATCATCATAATACACATGCACTAAAATTCTTTAAATATATAGACAAAATCATTAACTTTTTAATGCACATGTACGCCATCACACTATTTATGTCAAAAATATTGATATGGGTCATTTTATTCATGTAAATTATCCTCTAAATCTTAACTCATAGTATATACACCATATGAACAGATCTATTCACATTATTGAAATCAGAAACTTTCAAACACAAATCTTCCATAATACTTATTTTTGAAAATCTTAATAGAGTCTTTATATTGATCAAATTAGTAAAGTAAAGACTAATTTTTTTAGAGAATGTCCATACTCCTCTAGATTTTGATCAAACCTACAGAAATCACCAACCAAAACCTTTTCAAAGCAATATCAAATATTCCAAGTATACACACTGGAATGAACAAAATTGCAACCTTGAGATTTGACAAAACCCATTAACCAGTTGTTTACAAATATAAAATGATAGAATCCTAAAATATGCTC
Source organism: Torreya grandis (assembly GCA_037957365.1). NCBI lineage: Eukaryota > Viridiplantae > Streptophyta > Pinopsida > Cupressales > Taxaceae > Torreya > Torreya grandis. The sequence continues at coordinate 1,759,231 of JARHVA010001227.1, read as the reverse complement.
GAAGAGTGAAGATCTAGAAAAAAATGAAAACTTAAGTATTCAAAGAAATAGGTCCTTGATTTATTTCATGCAACCACTCTAAATAAACCCTTGAAAGAAACAAAAACCAAAAATACCAATATTATGTATTAAAGACTAAACTCTTTATATTTATAAAATTAAGTTTTGAATCGAATAGCTTTCTATTCCTTCATAGGAAAAAATATATCAAAACTAGAAACTATTCACCACCAATATTCATACATGAAAGAGTTTTCAAGTCTAAAATTCATTTACTTTCTCAAACATCTATGCACAAAATAGACCATTAACCTTTTAAAAAATTTAAATTGTATGCAGCTGACATATAAAATCATCCTATCCAATGCTTATTTCATCATTAAACTATTGAAAACTAAGTCATAATTTATATCAATGCCCATGCAGACTAAACTTATTCCTTTCATGCAATTGAGGAATGACTTTCTTCAAAATTATGTAAACTTCATTTATAATTTTCACAAAAATCTTCTAAATTTGCACAAACAGTATGAAACAGACCTAGATATGTACCTTAAAATTCTCTACCCAATATCTTCAACCAAAAACATCTTCTACAACTTCAAACTCAACTGTCTAGATCTTCACTTCCATGGCTAGAATTGTAAAAATGAATGTAAAACAAGAAATAACCTTACTTATATCCACCACCTTACATTGTAACTAACTTAGTGAGGTTTTTTCTTCTCATTGGTTTGCATTTACCAAATATGTACTCAGTAGCTCTACTAAATTCTCTATCAGCACAACCAATTCTAACCATCACTACCCCTTCACACTAAAACTTTGCCAACTTCCCACCTTTCAAGGAATGCTAGTTTGCATTAGTTTCCTTTTACTACCATATCTCCATGACAATATCGATCATCAAATATGTGTTTCATATTAAATATTCATGAAACTCACCTTACATGATGGATCATATTTCCAACCAAACACCAACTCATCAAATCAATGAATGCACTAACTATTCTTTGAAATCAATCCATCAAACTTAGACTTAGGTAAATACATATTTCACAATGAACACTTATATTTTTCAAATGCCTATGCCTTAACATCATCACCTGAAAGCTCTTAAACCATGCCATTATAACATAGGAATATTAATCTTAAGGTAATATAGATATTAGAAAAGGAAATATCACATCAGATTTTAGGCTTAGGAAAAATTTGATCACTATTATCTTAGCAATAGGGTATAAAATTGAACAAATAGGGCCTAAATTTTCTTTGATATTTTCATGAGTGACTGAGTTTAAATCATAAACCAACTTAATAAGTTGTTAATTAGAAAAAGTCTATTGGATGACAATCAAATTGAGCATTCAATTATATATGCATCTTCAAAAGGTGTTTACACAAAGAAATACATTATTTAATTAGCTTATTACTATCTAAACTATGATAATCACCATGAATCCCCATTATCTATTATGAACCAAGAAACAAATTCCTCAATATGTCAAATTATTTAAATGGTCAAACAAAATGAATAACCCAAACAATATTGATAATACATACTCAATAAAATCCAATATATGTACTACCAATTTTAAAAACATTCCCAATTGAAAAATATCTCAAAATATAATTTGGCTAAAAATCAAGATAACTGATCACATCCATAAAATGTGTGTGTGTGTGTGTGTGTGTGTGTGTGTGTGTGTGTGTGTGTGTGTGTGTGTGTGTGTGTGTGTGTGTGTGTGTGTGTGTGTGTGTGTGTTTTATTCATTAATCCACCATGATTTTTGAAACAACTTATAAATATAAACATGAATTCATCAACTATTATTATCATCTCATAATAAAAAAATATGCATCTAAAAATACTATTGAGTCCCTAACACAGTTTTAGATTTCATGACTAGGTCGTTTCTATGGCAAAAAGTATTGATTTTTGAAAAAAATTAGGGGGTGTTGAAAATAGGCATAACAATCCCTAACCTTGGATAGTGAATTAGGGTGTTGTGTTATACATTAAACTTCAAAATAAATATTGTCATTTTAATATGTTGAGTTGACTACTCATAATAACTTGGTTTTAAGGTGTAAGTCATTATACATTTTATGATATAAAAGGTTTTAACATGACATGTCATAAAATGTATTTTTAAACCTATGGCAAAAACTTACAATTTAGAGTACCAATCTAGATATACATCTGAAATAAATTGGGGCTATTTCGAGCCCCTTTGACCTAATTTCATGACTATAAAATGTGATTTGGAGGTTGATTGGCTCCAATTTCATTAGCTTGATTGAATCAATTAAACATTATTTATTTATGTAATATTTACATGTATATAATGTGATTTTGAGCTCAATAAACTTGAATGTCATCAGATAAAAATGCAAATGTAAATTAATTTAATTATGGAGGTAATTAGGGTCAAAATGAACCACATGAACCTATTTTAAATTATATATTATGTGATTTGGAGTGAAATTAACCCTAATTTCATGTCAATTATAATTAACCAAAGATTTGATTCATTTAATCAAGGAGGCATTTGAGGCCAATTTGAACATGTCCAAGAGTAAGATGTGATTTGGGGTAAATTTAACTTTGATTATATCACGAATTGATCAATTAGTCAATTTGTTCAATTAGGGGCATGATTTGAGCAAAATTGAGCCCCTAAACCAAATTTATAGATCGATCGATTAAATAATTTATACATGTTTAGCTTAATTGACCCTACTTTGATCAAAAATACAAACATGAAGGCAATTGTCACACATAGGTTCAAGAATCTCAAATTTTCTTTAGTTACCTTAGCTATTAGACCATATATCTGATACCTTAAAACCTAAACCTTGTACCATTTATATTAAACCCTGAGGCATAAGCCCTAAATGCCAAACCCTTTAAATTGTAGACCCTAAACCCTATACCAATAGATTTAGCCCCAATTAACATCTTTTATATAGTAAGAATTAGGTTCATAGGGATCAATTTGGGAAAAATTACATCTCTCATTACTATAATTGACTAATTGGCTCGATCTATGATGATTTTGGGGCTAATTACGCCCAAAATCACATTATTTAATCAGAGATCTATAATCAAGGAGCTCAAATTTACCATAATTACCTTCACAATTGTACCTTATATACCCAAAAACATATACCCTAATCCATAATCTCTAAACTCTAAACCATAAATATAAACTCTTTAAACCTTAAACCAATCATTTTATCCCAAATTAACATCATTTAGACTAAGAATCAATTTCACAGGTCTCAATTTGGCCTAAATCACATGACTAATTTCCCATGTTTGACCAATTCACTGAATCTACATGATGACATGGGGTATAATGACAACCCAAAAATATATTCTATAGTCACAAATAGGTCCAAGTGATTCAAATTCTCCTCAATTATCTTTGTGATTTAACCCTATGTACCCTAAACCCTAAATTTTATAGGTATTGAACCCCAAACCATAAACCCTATACCATATATTTTAAATGCTAAACCAACTAATTTAGAATTAATTAACATCATTTAGAGTAATAATTAGGTATGTATTACTTCATTTGGTGTAAATTGCATTACTCATTATCCCAATTGACTAATTGGCTCAATTTGTGATGATGTGGGGGTTAATTGAGCCCAAAAAGATAGTGGACTATATATACACCCTAAACCATATATACATTAAACCCTAACCCCTAAACCATAAACCCTATACCCTATACTCTAAATTGTAAACCATAAGTTCCCTATTTACCAATTGATTTAGCCCAAATTAACATCCTTTGTAGTAAAAATTAAGTTCACATGCCATAGAGGAATTAGACCTTATATACACCCTTAAACCTAAACCCTATGACCTAATCCTTAAACTTTAAAACATAAATTGTAAGACCTATGCCTTAATGCCCTAATCCCTAATCCCTAAACCCTATGCACTAATGCCATAATCCCTAATTAGGGTCAAAATGAGCCACATGAACCTATTTTAAATTATATATGATGTGATTTGGAGTGAAATTAAACTTAAATTCATGTCATATATTTTTAACCAAAGAGTTTGTTTATTTAACCAAGGAGGCATTTAAGGCCAATTTAAACCCCTTTAAGAGCAAGATATGGTTTGAGGCAAATTTAAGTTTGATTATGTCATGAATTGATCCAATTAGTCAATTTGTGAAATTAGGGGCATGATTTAGGCAAAATTGAGCCCCTATACCAAATTTATGTCTCAATCGATTGTATAATGTATGCAACATGTATGGCTTAACTAACCCTAATTTTATCAAAAATACAAACATGAAGGCAATTGTTAAAAATAGGCTCAAGCAGCTCAAATTTTTTTCAACTACCTTATCAATTTGACCTCATATCTTATACATTAAACACTAAGCCATAATCCCTAAACCCAAAACCCTTTAAATTGTAGACCATAAACCCAAAACTAATCAATTGAGCCCCAAGTAACATCCTTTATAGTAAGAATTATCACAAAGATCAACTTGGTCAAAATTACATCACGCATTACCGTAATTGATTGATTGGCTCAATCTGTGATGATGTGGGAGCTAAAAAACCATATTCTTTACTCATAAATCTAGGTTTAAGGAGCTCAAATTTGACCCAAATTCCTTTAAAATTATACCTTATATACCTTAAAACCTATACCCTAATCCATAAAGTTATTAGTCCCTAAACTCTAAACCATAAATATAAATTTTTTAAACCCTGAACCAATCATTTTAGCCTAAATTAACATCATTTAGACTAATAATTAAGTTCAAAGGGCTCAGTTTGGCCTAAAGCACATGATAGATTGCCCCATTTGACTAATTCACTCAATTTGCATGATGGCATGGGGTATAATGACAACTAATAAACACATTCTATAGTCACAAATTGGTCCAAGTGATTCAAATTGTCCTCAATTATCTTTATGATTTGACCCCTTGTACCCTAAACCTTATTGGTCTTAAACCCCAAGCCCTAAAGCATAAACCCCATACCCTATATTTCAAACCCTAAATAGATCAGTTTAACACTAATTAACATCATGTATGCACATAAAATAAAGCATAACATTGTTTAGACACATAATTTTAGTAAAAGACCCTTTCCTAATATTTCATTTTTTTGCATTATCACACTTAGTCTATTTATGTACATTCAAATATTTTCATAATCTTTCACCCACATTGGTCCCTTAAAAATTCTATATCATCTATATTTTCTTATAAAAACCTCATATATATTAGTTGTCAACATAATGCTCTTAGTAAATCATCTTCTACTTAGCTTGATCTCTATTTTGATCATTTTTTATTATTGGGTCACATATTTCATTTCATCAATTTTATCCTAATCATGTGTGTGTATAAATTTTAAATCATATATATATATAAACTTTAATTTATTTCACACCTTCAATCCCTCTTATTATTTGAATCAATCTTTCACATACATATACCAAGTCTTATTAAGAGTTTTGTACATCAAAAGGCATCTTTATTGTTCAAATTATGCTATCATCTATCTTCATCAAACACACTTTTACCAAAATAAGTTTATAGTGTAGTACATAGTTGCATTTTATGTTTTAGAGAGAGGAGTTGAAGTTACTTATCTCATTTAGGTTTCAAACACTTACAAGAAGTAGTACATCGATCCTTTATTCTGAGTGTGTGAGATATAGGTAGATGCACAAAGTTGGGTGACAAAAAAATGACAATTATTGGAAAAAATTTTCATTATTTTTAAAAAAGAGCCCAAATTTTTAATTCAATCATTACCGACCTAAAGGGCATACATCCTTTCTAATGAGAAGGATGCATGCCATTTAAAACATTAAAAAGCATAATCCCTTTGAGAAAATAAATGCAATATTATATTTACAATATAAAGAGTGGACACCCTTTATTATCATAAAGGGAGTGCATCTTTTGCTTTACAAATGGTTCATGCCCTTTCAAAGCCTTTAAATAGAAGAGTGTGTACCCTTTACAAATGGTGTGCATCCTTTACAAATGACATGTGCTCTTTACAAAAGGTGTATGTCATTTTATTAATTACAAATTTTGAATTCACACATTTCTTTTTAAATTTTCCTTGGTTTTAGGTTTGTTGAATAAGAATCTAGTCCAAAAATTATAGTACCACCTAACATAACTTTTGATAAAATAATATATTTTTTCTTCTTTCATAATCACATTTTATTGGGAAATTTTATTTTTATTTTTTTTTAAATTGTATAAGCATGTAGGCATGAAAACATAGTTTCTAAATATATAATTAATTTAGTATTAAAATATTATTATTCATAGTTATTACATAATTTTTACATAATAAACTTCATTAAGTTTCATGTATATATCATTATAAATACTTTAATAATATTTTAACTATTTATATTTTGGGTAAAACTATTGTTTTAGCAATCTACACATATTATTAGATATATTTTTCATGTAAAAATTAATAATTTTTATAAAATTTCAATCCTCAAAGAAGGTGATAGAGACATTAACATTATACATTTACATATTTTTATAATATTGTGGTGAACTAGGGTTACAACAAAGAATATCAATTTTAGAAAAATGTTGCTCTTTAACTAAATGAAGCAAAGTGGGGGTTATACTCATCATTTTCTAATCATAATACAATAATACATAATCATATCACATGTTCACAATTAGTAATTAATATTGTCTCAAGTCACAATTAAAGGTTTGTTAATTTTGTCTCTTTTCCAGAAAGATAATTAGCTTTTAGAATTTATGTTCATTTAGTTACAAAATATTGTTTCACACTTTCAAGAACAACATTAAATTTTAAAACAATATTAATTTGAAAATGAACTAATAAATCTTTATTATAACTGTGAAAGAATTCACAAATCTATTTAAAAGAGCATAAACCAAAAGATAATATATTAAGATTTTATAAAATAATTTAATACCAATAAATTTTTATCATTAAAAATCATAATCCCTTTGTGAAAATAAATGCAATATTATATTTACAATGTAAAGGGTGGACACCCTTTATTATCATAAAGGGTGTGCATCTTTTGCATTAGAAATGGTTCATACCCTTTCAAAACCTTTAAATAGAAGAGTGTGTACCCTTTACAAATGGTGTGCATCCTTTACAAATGACATGTGCTTTTTACAAAAGGTGTATGTCGTTTTAATAATTACAAATTTTGAATTCACACATTTCTCTTTAAATTTTTTTTTGTTTTAAGTTTGTTGAATAAGAATCTAGTCCAAAAATTATAGTACCACCTAACATGACTTTTGATAAAATAATATATTTTTTCTTCTTTCATAATCACATTTTAATAGGAAATTTTATTTTTATTTTTTTTTAAATTGAATAAGCATGTAGGCATGAAAACATAGCTTCCAAATATATAATTAATTTAGTGTTAAACTATTATTATTCATAGTTATTACATAATTTTTATATAATAAATTTCATTATGTTTCATGTATCTATCATTATAAATAATTTAATAATATTTTAACTATATATATTTTGGGTAAAATTATTGTTTCAACAATCGACATATTTTATTAGATATATTTTTAGTGTAAAAATAAATAATTTTTATAAATTTTCAATTTTCGAATAATATCAATAAATTTTAAATAATATTAATTTGAAAATGAACTAATAAATCTTTATTGGAGTTGTGAAAGAATTCACAAATCTATTTGAAAGAGCATAAACCAAAAGATAATATATTAAGATTTTAAAAAATAATTTCATACCAATATATTTTTGTCATTAAAAAATTCTAAAAAGGAATTATAAAATAACCTAACATAGTGTGAGGTGTCTCGTTTTCTGTTAAATGTTTAAAAATTTAGAAGAAAAAAAAAAACTATTAAAAAAAGTACATAAGTGTCAAAGAATTTAAAATAATATTATTAGATGTATTCCTCTTATTTTGTATTTGAAACCCTTTAGAAAGGATATTAATTTGATTTTACATATCATAAACTATATACATCATATTAATCTTTTCAACTTTTAGATGAAGATGTAATAATTAAACTAGTATAAAGAATATAATAATTTTAAAAAATTAATAATATGTAAAAAAAAAAAAAAATTAGAGATATTGAAACAATAAAATATAGAGAAATAAAAATAGTGTTAGTAATCAAAATATTTCTAAATATATAAAAATACTAATAAATATTAAAATTTATAATGATTTTAAACATAAATTAAAAAAAAAACTTTGAAAATGATTATAATAAAAAATAAAATTTAACATTGATGATGATGATGATGATGATGATGATGATGATGATGATGATGATGATGATGATGATGATGATGATGATGATGATGATGAAGAATCCATTAAATTTATTAAAATTTTCTAAAAATATATTCCATAAATTTAACATCATGTACCTATTTATCTGAAAATATTATAATCAATATTATCATTATTTGTAGCAACACATATCTATTTTGAATAAACACATCATAAATTTCAACACTATCTACACATACAAATAAACCTTATAATTATAATCATATTCTTCATTTTTATTCTAATAATCATCGTAATGTCATTATCATTGGAACATTTATTTTATACATATAACATAGATCTAAATCAACAATTATCTATAATCATGTTCTTCATTTTTATTTCAATAATCATCTTAATGTCATTATCATTGGAACATTTATTTTATAAATATAACAGGGATCTAAATCAACAATTGTCCCCATAAATTATGTTGGGGTTTCTCGTACCCTATTCAGAAATAAATTAATTGAGACGAAACAATTCTTGATTCACATCTAAATCGAATACATATTTTAAAAATAAATTAAATATAATACTTAATATACAAGATTGATGAGACAAGTAGTAAAACATTATATACTTTTTAAAAAACTGTCTTTTGAAAAACCATCTCAGTTAAATGTCCACAGTTTGCTGAGACTGAATGACGGACAACGAAGATGACCACACAAAACCCTAAACCTACTCTGTAATAAAACCTAACATATAACTGCAAAACATAAAACATTCAATTTGCGAAAAAACGTCTGATCGTAAAACCAAAAAGTTGTTCAAAACCTCAGAACAAACAATCGGGACAGCGCACCAGGCCATTCTCATTACAAACAGTGCACTCCACAGTCTCTCCGCTCTCTTCCTCATAAAACCGCCCGCTTCCATTACAGACAAAGCAAACCATGTACCTCAAATCACCACATACTTTACACACTCGACTGGGCCTCCGATTTATATATTCAGCCACCATTTTACTGAGCTTCCCACATTCGCTCAGCTCCATTATGGTGTGAAATCCACCCACATATTTTCCTCCAACAAACAGCTGAGGAAGGCTGACTTCACTCCCAAAAATCTCTTTTAATTCTTGCAAGTATCTGCGGCTGATGAAAACATCCCTTTCTTGAAAAGGAAGGTTAAGGCTGCTGAGAATGCTATAGACAGCTGAGCATTCAGCGTAGGTTTTTCTGATAATTCTGGAGCTTGTGTAATACAATACAATGCCTTTGTTTCCTTTGGGCGGAGGCTTCACCAGATTTACTTCTCCGAGAGCGTCACTCTGTCGTTTTGACGATGGAAGCCAGGCGCTTGCATTGCGAAATCCTCCCAAACGTTTTCGTAACGACTTTCTCCACGAAGTCGTCATTTCGGTGAATATCAGCATCAAAGAATACTCGATCGGATTTTGCTCCAATGCTTCCCCCCTTTAAATAAGGGATTACAGCTCTGTTTATTTAAATAATTTTAAGAATATTTGTAATAAAAATAAATTTATGATATAAATTATTTTGAAAATAGATTTTATATTTTTTATAAAATAATATTTTAAAATGTTATATTTTTATTTATAGAGAATAGTTAGAGAAAATTTGTTTATTTATATATTTAAATTTATTAAATTCTCGTCCTATTAAATAAAAATAGGTACAGGAAACTTCTAACCATTCTTTTTTTTTAATCAACTGAAACTTTTCTTTTAAAATCTTATCCACTCCAAAAAAAAGTTAAAAAAATAATAATTTATTTCATTTTTATATTTCTAAAAAAAATTAAAAAAATTAAAAAAAATTCAAAATCTTTATTTCTATATTTTTAATTTTCAATAATATTTAAATACCTATCCTAAAACAGAAAGTGTAAGCACCCAATTCATTTTCTCTAATATTTTGAAAAAATATTAATAAAAGTACATTATTAATAAAATCACAAAAATTATGTTTAGTTTAAAACAATTATATTGTGTTTATAGGGTTCTAAATATTATTCCATGTGCTTTAAAAAAATTTAAGCCTTCACCCTTATTTTTATCCATATTCGTGGCACCCACTAGCCTTACGTTAAAGGATATAAGAGGGCGCATATATATATATAAACCGATCATACGTGGAATTCACCTTGCTTTATTGGTGATCTCTTTCCAATTACACATATCTTAAAGAAATTTATTTATAATATAAAAAAGAAAAGATATTTTATATTAATATGAAGGTTTTTATTTAAAAAAAATTATATAAATTATTAATTTTATTAAAAAAAAATTGATTGGTAATAAATTATATTAATTTAATTATATCATTTTGTTATTTTAAAAATATTTTTAAAAAAATAGGGTTCAAAATTTAATCATATGATCAAAATATTATATTAATATTTTTTAATTGACTTTAAAAAAAGAAAAAATGTTAATTTAATGAATGTTAAATTTAAGATCATTACACTTCCTTGTTATTATTATAGAATGCTTATTAACATTAGAGAGAATTATTTTTCTAAATTAAAAGATATATTATTGATAGAGAGTAGAACACATTTTATAAGAAATTGATTTTACATCAAAATATAATACATTTACAAATAAACATTAAAATTAAACCTAATCATAAATTTTAAAATTAAATTTAGTCATAAATTTAATTGTTGGTGTAATAATGATAAAGAGGTGTTTTATAGAAATATATAAGTTTAATATAGAAAATTTGGAAACAAACATGAAAAATAAGTCCAAATAGATAGTTGAAGTGAACCCAAAAAAATAGAGAAAAACAAAGACTACTCCAAGAATAAAAAAAATACTTTATCCATCAAGTTTGTGACTTTAAAAATATCACTTGTATTTTTAAATATTTGCACAAATCTCTAGAAAATTGATATTTTTCTTCAACCCTTTAATACTGAAAATCAACTTAAAAATAGACAAAGAAAATATTTAAGCACCGATTACTTATTAGGCCCATTAACAATTCACAAATTCACCAAGGAAGTCTAGCATGATGTAGTGTCTACTCTACATAAATTTCAATATTATGTTGAATGTTAAATGTTTCATTTTTACTTAGATTATTAGATGTTTACTTTAAATAATTATTTTAATTTATCTTTCTCGTTCACTATATGTATTTATGCTCATATACTTGTATATTTATTGACATATTGAATTCAAATTAAGACCTATTGGCATGCAAGATGATACCGAAAGAACAAATAAAGAAGACGAGATGGAACCACAAGACATGGGTGCACTAAAATAGATTCCTACAAAAACTTTCTCAAAACTATATATTATGCCATTCTTAGGGGCACTTAAACACATAGAGGAGGTGAGGAGAGAGAGAGAGAGTGTGCATACTAAATATAAATTATATAGCACCTTAGTCTTGCACACTTGAAAAATATAGACCTTGATTGTTCCTCTCAGTTCTAGACCTTTTCTAATACCAAAAGGATCGTATTCATTATCTCTTATTCTTATTAATTATATCTTAGTTCGACAAATGTTATTTTAATGAACAAGACCTTATATCATACTTAGAATGCTATAAACTTGCTTATCTTATGTCTCTACATGTTTTAGACATGTGCCTATTTTTTAGCTACCTAGATACTTGCATCCCAAACAGATGCCTTTGTTGTCAAAAGTATCTTATTCCAATACAAGTGTCCAATGCCCTAAATTCATCTAATTTTTAAATGAAATGTCTAATTATGGTTAGCCTAAGTGTTTTCATCCAAAATATTCTCTAAAATTATTAGTATATATGCATCATCAATTCTCATTCATTCTTCACCTAGCATAGACCTAACAACTGACAAGGTAACTTACCAAAATTAATTTTATCAAGCATTCAAGAGAGTAAAACTTCCATGTTTTCTCCTATTTCCATATTAGACATAGGGGCACCACATATATGGGTCTGAGTTAATGAAGGAACACCCTATGAGTCATATTTTCCAAGTTACAAGATAAGTCACTATTGTACTTGTTTTTCACATATTGCACCTTTGTGCACACATAAGCTAACACATTATGAGATAACTACATCAGTCTAAGACCCTCTTTGAAGTAGTGACTATGTAGGTAGTACCCACTGACAAAGGGGTCTTTGGGGTTAGATGGATACCATGAGCCCACTACCCTATTTTTTCAAAGGTCGCTATGAAGATGAAGAGTGAGGGCTTTGATGATTTCAGAAAAGTGATAGCCTATGATCCAAATATGAGCACATAATAGTGTAGATGACATAGAACCTAGAATATTCTAGGTTGTCACATATAAATCTAATAGTTATTTATTACATAACATATACATATAAGTTAGACATAAGCATCAACATAGTCGTCTAAGGTTGATGCAAGTGTCTAAGACTACAAAGGTCAAATTTCTAAAATCTGATGATTGATCCATAATCCATATCTAATCTATTTCTATCCTATTCCATATCACATATGAATGCACATTGTAATCTAGCTAAGTATTCTTATTTTAATTTCATTGATATATCAATCACAAGTTGTACATATTATTTTTAACATATCTCATTATTTAAATTCATAATATTATTTATCTAGGTTTATAATTAATTATCTTGCTATAGAGATATTTTATCACCTTTTGCCCTAGGCTATCTATATCCCTTTTAACCCATTATTACTTAATCTATATTTTTGGTTTAAACATTTCATGTACTCAATATACATGAATATAAAAAAATTTAGGGTGTTATTTTCTAGGGTTTCCTATTTTAATCTGATTTATCTCTTTCCTTATTTTTTAATAAAAAACTAAATAATTCTTCCATGGCCAAATATAGTCAACCAAGGGATGACTTATAAAGAGAAGAAAGGTATATTTGTCAATTTATAGATCTTAACAACCAAAGTTACCAAACAATATCAGATGAGGGTAGGTGGGCATATGTGATGTTTAAACTTTCAAAAATCATTCAAGGTGTTCCTATATATGTGATGCATATGCGAACCCATTATTCCCTCACAGTTTATAAGAAAGCCATCTAATCATGCACCTTCCACCACCAAAATGGATACATATGAGTAAGATGCTTTTTATATGATCGTTAAAATTTTTGACAAGTACATAAATAAATTATGGTTGATTTACAAACTAGCATACATATCTTAGATTATTTTTTGTAAAATATATTGATAGATATCATTATCATATCAGTTTACTCTACATTTTTGTTTGTTTGTTTGAATTTATTTGTATTTATATATTTTTTTATTTTTTTAAACTTGTTTTATTTTTATTTTTAATCATATCAGTTTTACGTCATTACAGCTCCCAACCACCCTCAGATTTGTAGGAACACTATGTTGTAATTATTTATTTAATTACTATCATGTAGTTGGTAATATTTTTTTATGATAATTTATCTTTAAAATCTTATTGCTATGACTATTTATAAATATGTTACCATAAAATTTAAATATTATCTATAAATTAATTATGATTATCTACATATTATTTATTTATTTATTATGATGTGGTAATATTTTTTACAATAATTTATTTCAAAAAAATTATTGATATGATTATTTCTAAATATAATGTGTTAAAATCTATATATTACTTATAAATTAATTAGTTTTGATTATGTATATATTATTTATTTAATATCATTGGTATTTTTTAATGATAATTTATTTTTAAATTTTTATTACTGTGATTATATATAATGATGATTTGATTTTATAATTTCATTGATATGATTATTTATAAATATGATGTGGTAAAATCTATATATTATGTATAAATTAGTTATGATTATCTATATATTATCTATTTATTTATTATAGTGTGGTAATATTTTTTATAATAATTTATTTTTTTAACTTCATTGTTATGATTATTTATAAATATAAAAGGGTAAAATTTATAAATCAGTTATTAGTTATGATTATCTATATATTATTTATTTATTTTCATGTGATGATATTTTTTATAATTATCATGTGTTCATATTTTTTTTTTTTAAATGTAGATATTACCTATAAATAATTATGATTATCTATTATAAATATAATGGGGTAAATATGTATATTAACTATAAATTAACTATGATTATCTTTAAATCGTTTATTTATTATCATATGGTGATATTTTTATGATAATTTATTTTTAAAATTTTATTGTTATGATTCTTTATAAATATGATGTGGTAAAATTTATATATTACCTTTAAATTAATTATGATTATCTATATATTATTTATTTATTTATTATCATGGTAATATCTATATACTATCTATAAATTAGATATGATTATCTAATTATTTATAAATATGATGTAAATTTTGTCTATATATTATGTATTTACTTACTATGATGTAATATTTTTTATGATATTTTGCCCCATTTTTTACTCTTTTTTAATATTCATTTCTCTCATTTTAATCTAAGTTTTTGTTTTTTTTTTATGTGAATTTGTTTGTATTTACATGTTTTTTATTTTTTTAAACCATTATTTTTGTTATTTTATTTTTATTTAATAATGTCAGCTTCCAAATAATTAAATTATTTTATTGGTTATTTTATAGTTTCAACTCTAAAATAATTAAATGCTAATATTCTCATGCCATTAGAACTACCAACCATCTCAGATGCGATTGGAGGAACACCTATCAATATAATTACTCATAAAGGAGATATTTCTTCAAGTAAATTGATTCAAATCATATCATTCCCACATTTATAAATAATATCCGCTTTTAAAACGTAATGGCTCCTTTCTTATTTCATTTTATGTTGAAATTTTTTGAAATCTAAATAAAGACATTAGGGATGTTATACCAAATAGCATTATGGTACCAAGGAAAAGGGTGCTTGACAAAATAAAAGGTGGAAAAAGTGCCTCAAATACCAAAAGATGTACCTTTAAAATACTTACCTAAAATTATGATTATAGGATCATCACCAAAAAGGGATAAACATTTAAGTTTAATGAAAGTATCAAATGTACCAAAATTCTCATATGACATGCAACAAGTTCCAAAATTTAATGATAACAAATGTGCACATACACCTCTGTTCCATATGGATGGAAGTTTAAAACATATGAATAAGTTTTCAGACACTTTACCAAACTCTCCAATAAATTTTTTATCAATTAAAATATCTTCAATAACAAGTGGTTATTATATTAAAAGTTTTCTCTCATGACACTGATTTCAATGACATTATGAGAAAGGACCAACTACTTACTAAAAATGTCTCTATAAATTTATATCCTTAAAATTTTATAATGACTTTATTTTCTACATTAAATGGAAAGGATATCCCATAAATCATTTGAAACAATGGATACACTCCTTTGCCCATTGGGAAAAAGATTGGCATTTGTTACTAAAATCATTTCATATGATATTAACTAAAGAAGATCTTGATTAGTTTATAACCTTCCAAATGGGTGTCTAAATAACTCAAAATAAATTTAAGATGCATTTTTAATTCATTTACATAAACAAAAGTTTCCTTAATTATAACTAGCCCATTTACAAAGCTGGGTTCAAAATGAGGATTAGCCTATTCAAAAATATGTTATTAAATTAAAAGAAGTTTTATAATATTTGAATCGTATCATCTCAAATTTAGAGGTTCAATTATTATTTTCAATATATCTTATTTCTCCACTTAGAGAAAGAGAATTACATAATCCCTTTGATTTATTTGATATACTATATTGGTATGTGTATAGATATGCATGATATTCATCAAGCATAAATCAAAAACCACATATTTATCCAACTATAAATAACCATTCTACTAATATTTTTGAGAATGGGATAACACCCCAAGTTGACCAAAACAAAAACCATCCATGCCAATAGATTTAACAATCACATTATTCCTAGGTGGTGTTTAATAAAAAATTCATGTATAATAATAAGTTGTAGGTACAAAAACAAGAATAAGAACATAAAGAGACACAATATTAGATGACATTGAATATGGTAAAATATCCAATGAATTAGTTTAGGAACCTTCTACACAAGGACCCCAAAATCCTATGGTAATAAGGTCTTCTAGGGTAAGAAGAACACCTAAATGTTTTTCTCCTTTAAAATATTTATTACTCACTAAAAATGGAAAACCAGTGTGTTATAAGGAAGCAATGCAAGTAGATGCTAGGAAGAAGTGGGAGAAATCCATGGATAAGAGCATAGATCTTTCATGGAGAACCAAACATGGGATTTGGTAAAGCTACCTAAGGGCAAGAGTGCATTGTCAAATAAGTGGATTTATAGAATAAAAGAAGAAGATGAAGGGAGAAAAAGTTATAAGGCTAGAATGGTGGTCAATGGGTTTGCACAAAAATCAAGTATTGATTTTGATGATATTTTTTCTCGTGTTATAAAAATGACTTCTATTAAGACTGTTCTTGGTTTAATTATAGTTGAAGATTTGCACTTAGAATAGTTAGATGTAAAAATAGCTTTTCTTTATGGTGATTTGGATGAAGAGTTGTATATCGAGTAGCCACAAGGATATGAGGTCAAAGGGAAGGATAACTATGTGTGCATACTAAAGAAGAGCTTATATGGCCTGAAACAAGTTCCACAAAAATGGTATAATAAATTTGACTATTTTATGTTGGAACAAAGTTATTAAAGGTGTAATTTTAACCATTGCATGTACATCAAACATTTTGATGATGATTCTTTTATTATATTATGATTTTATGTGGATGACATATTAGTTGCAAGAAAGAACATACATCATATTCATATACTTAATAAATAGCTTAGTGACTCCTTTTCTATGAAGGATTTAGGTGCAACGAAGCAAATCCTTGGTATGAGGATTAATCATGATTGAAAGGAAAGGAAGATGATTTTATCCCAATCAGAGTATGTGAAGAAATTCTTAGAAATTTTTATCATGTTAGATGCTAAATCTATTGGTACTCCTTTGGTAGGCCACTTTAGATTATCAAAAGAGCAGTGTCCCAAGATTGAGGTTGAAAAGCTTAAGATGTCCAAGGTACCTTACTCATTGATAATTGGTAGTTTGATGTATTCCATGGTTTGTACTAGGTTGTATATTGCCAATGTAGTGGGAGCTATGAGCAAATATAAGATTGATCCTTGTTATGAGCATTAGCAAGCAGCAAAATAGATTCTTTGGTACTTGAGAGGAACCATGGATGTTGCATTATGTTATGGCAGATCAAATACCACTTTGTGTGGTTATGTGGAATTAGATATGGTAAAGGATATTGATAGTAGTAGGAATATGATAGGTTATATATTTACTATTAGAGATAAAGCAATTAGTTAGATTTTTAATATATAAAAGGTTGTGGCTTTGTCAACCATATAGTTAGAGTATGTTGCTACCACAGATGCTAGAAATGAGATGATTTGGTTACAATAGTTTTTTTACAGAGTTGAGGAATGAGTAGGAAGTTGAGAGACTACATAGTGATATTCAAAGTGTTATTTATTTGGCAAAGAACTTTGCTTGCCACTTGAGGATAAAACACATTCAGCTATGTTATCACTTCATCAGAACAACTTTGAAGGCAAACTTGGTAAAGATGAATAAGATTCATACTAGAAAAAATCTTGTAGATATGATGACCAAAGTAGTCACATTAGACAAGTTTAGACTATGTTCAAATTTGGTTGGTCTTAGTGGTCATGGAGTAGTGATAGATTCTATTTAAGAGAAATGGTCTCCAAATGGGAGATTGTTGAGTGTGGAACCCTTTGGGGATTTCACATGACCATGCTAGTATATTTTTGAGTCTTAGATAGTGCCATAAATGTAGGTAGTTTAGTTTTCATGTACTCCACATGTGAGTAGAATATTATTAAATGTTTTTAATAATTTTTATTGTGACTTCCATGTTTTATAGAAGTGGGTTTGATTTCTTTATTTTATGGAATTAATTGTCATCTTTTCTTATTTCCATGTTAACTTCCATGTTTTTTGGAAGTGGGATTGAATTCATTATTTTGAGGTAGTTAGTTATTTATTGGAAGTGGGATTGAATTCCTTGTTTCAAGGAGTTAGTTGTTATCTCATTGCATTGTAAGTTGTGTAAGCATTTTAGAGGAGAGAGATAAGGATGGTGTGTTCCTTCTTAGGGGAGCTTGTGGATAAAAGTGACTAGGTATAGGATGGCACGTTTCTTTGTGGATAAGGAAATATTAGATAATCATGGCATGTTTCTCCTTCTTGAGTGTATTTCTTCCTCATTTGTTTATATACATGTATGGTGTGACTTTGTAGAGTGATGTTTTTATTTACAAGGTGTGGTATAGTAGCTTGTGATGTGATTATTTACAAGTATAGGTGTGGCATAAAATCTATGGATTATTATTAACAATTTTTGAATTTGGATCAGTAATTTAAATAATTTTTGAAGAGATATTCAATCTCTGTGAGAGGTTCTCTTTGGAGAGTTTGTACTCTTATTCTATTACTATTTTATTGAGGACTTTATTAGTAGATGTAGACAACATTGGGTGAGCCATGGTATATCCTAAATAAAACCAACAATATCACATCTAATATTTAGTTGGTTTTACTTTTCTCCATTAAAGCATTCATTTACTATGATTTGAGAAATTGATTGTGTGATGCAAGTAGTGCATATTGAAATCTGATTTTACATATTTAAAATTTGGTTTATGTATTTTAAATTAAGATTTTATGATGAATCAAATTTTGATTTAAATTCATTTAATTCATAACAAAATGGTCTCACCTAGATCAAGGGAAACATTAGCAAGGTCATTATCTTTATCAAAACCTTCTTTAGCTTTCCAAATAATAATTCTAACCATTCTTCAATATATCTCTAAGTATCAATAACCTTGGTAGACAGACTAACAAATGCATGATAATATTTTCATTCTAATGTTTGGAAAAAATACTCTTAAGCAAATATTTTTATTAGTTATTCTACAAGTAGCACAAACTAATCTAAAAACTTCTAAGTGATCTTCCCAAGATTCTCTAGTAGCATCAGAAAATTTTGGTATATTCAATCCTTTAAGAGAAGTTAACTTATCAGAATGATTCTCAACATTAATTGGATTAATAAAAATCCATGGTACTATAGCTATCTTTTGTTCTATTTGAACTTCTTCATCTTCACCTTTAAAGAGATCATCTTGTTCCCCATTGTATTATCCTGCTTGACTTAAACTTTTGGTTATTCTCCCATTATAAGTTTTAATAGTTTCTACTTGAATAGATTAATTATTTTGAATTTTATGTACTTAATATAATTTCAATTTTGTAATAAAAGTTTCAATAGGGAAAACAAAATCATCAAATAGAAAAAAATCAAAAATAAAATGAGCTTTAGGCCTCAGATTATCAGCTAAAAATTTAGCTCTATCTTCCTAAATTATTCTATTCAAATTTACACTATCTCATTGATTTTCACATGTAATATTTGAATACTAATCAATTTCAAATTTTGTAATCTCTTCTTATAGGTTTATGACCTCAATAATTTAATGAAGACTTTCAAGATGATTATAACATGCATAACACATTAGATTGAAAGCAACATCAACTTGATCATCTTTTATATCTATTCTAGGTTAAATGATAGGAGGTTGTTGGCCTCTAAATACCATTACTAAGAAGAAAACAAATCATATTTTTGAATGAATCTCCCTAGTATCAAAATTTGTTGATGATGAAAATTGTACTATCAATGAATCAACCCTTTCACTTATCATGAAGGTCAAGGTGGAATTTTAATAGTCTAATTGTGGGGTTTTAAAGGTTCAAATAATAACTTAAAGATGTGAGGGGTGATTTTATAAATTTTTGAAAATAATCAATAGGTCATCAAATATAACATATTTCATTATAACATTCAAAAATCCACTTTATCCAATCATGAATGAGTTTATATATATATATATATATATATATATATATATATATATATATATATATATATATATATATATATATATATCTTGCTTTTTGTTGCAATATTCTCCAAGTTAACTTCAAAAGACAACCAAAAATAGGAGAGAAAGATTTAATAAAATATAAAGCATTCAATCATGTAAAAAAGAGAAAGGGACAAAAAACAACTAACTAAACAAAAGAAAAATCAAATAACTAAACTACAAAAAGGACAACAAACCACTTTAGCAATTAAGTCTAAACTAAAGCAATCTACTCTAATCAAAAGATAAACTTAAATTAAGATAAAAGATAAGGACTAAAATTGATCAAATAAATAATATAAACTAAGACTTAATATAAATTACTCTAAAAATTAATAAAATAATTATCAACTAACAAGTAGTAAATTCAAACTAAACAAAGATAGGCTAGTAATCAGAAAACTTTAAAATATTTAGAAACTAATTAAGATTAAGATTAAACACTGAAAGAACTTAAACTCTAAAATATAAATAAAAGAAAGAATTGATCAAAGAAAAATTTATTACTTATCTAATCTAAAGAAATAACAAGAATTATTCTAAAGAATTAATAAAAGAACTAAAATAGAAATGAAACTTAAAACAACTAAGAAACAAAAATAAAACTAGAAAGATAAGATTATATTAAAATTAGAGTCTCAAAGGAGAGTCATCTTAGTAGGAAAAATGTAACTTTTATTAAGAAAACCAACATTCTTCTTTTACAATAACTTGAGTGACAACTTTACAATCACAATAGATCAATGAAGTGTCACAAAATAATGAAGTGTTCATCATTATTCAAGTTGAATACTTGGAATATATGTATAGGACTAAAAATAGAAATCATCAAAAGATATTGAGCTTAGAAAACTTCAGATAATCAGTATTAAATGATAATAAAAGTTGGGTATACCTATGTGGCCTAAGCAATTACTCAACCATCAGATAAACTACCATTAGGTCCATTTGCAAAAGTTGTACTATCTTAGATAAGTTGCATAGAAATAAGAGATAATAATATTGACTTCACAAAATCATATAAGTCTTAAATACCTATTATTATTCTATCTTCAAATGAATCCTTGATCTCCTTTTAAAATATTCTAAACTTAGTTGCAAAATAAGTTATAACTAACTTTAGTTAGTTATTAGTTTATGCTAACTAATTATCTTTTAAAAAGTTAATTATTTTAAGAAAAATTTTGCTTATGGATAGATTTAATTAAGACTTTAAAGTCTTGATTGATCAAGCTATTTAAATATAGATCAAGGTACTAATATTAGCAAGTGGGGACTCCCATCAATTAGTAATATAATAGAACACATATGTTAATTATAAAATAGATAAGTCAAAGATAAAAAAAAAATTACATTTATATTAATCCATAATGCATGCCAAAAATAAATTAATAATATATATTAACATCAAAATAAGTCTATTACATTTCCAAAATATTATGATCAAAACTGTCAAAATCTGAAGTTAAAGTATCAACTGAAAAGTGAAAAGTTCTACCATGAAAAAATTTATCACAAAATAAAGTTTATCCCATAGATATCCAATAATATTATAAATTAGAAATCACTTCAATTATAGGTTTGTATTGTGAATTAAGACAAACATTATACTCCATTTTTGTTGCAAAAAACTACACCAACTTTGTTCTGGATTCAGTTGTACTATATAAATACTTTTAATTTGATTCACTTCAACATTATAACCTCCATAGGAGTATCAAGGTCTAACTAAATTTTATCTCTCTTTTCCATAGTTCTTTTATTTTCAGTGGAAGGAGAAATGATCACTATCTTTCTTCTACCAGCATAACCATGTATTCCCAAATTTAACCTTTCAAGTCCCAAGACAGGGTCACTATGAGATGCAGTCAGACTTACCCCTTTACCTTTCATAATAGGATTTAAGTGGGAAGGTGAAGGGTCATCAGATGGAATGGCCAAATTTACATAGATTTTAGCATGAATTGTCTCAATTTCATACTGTGTGGCCTAATTAGCAAGATTAAATTCAATAGCTGGTTGAATTCTTTCAAGGGTCTAAATTAGAAGGTGTTTTGGATTATTTTTTAAGTGGTGGGAAGAAATACTTTGTGAAGGGGTTCATTCTCTAAATCTACATCCATAGAAACCTTTATTCCCTCTATGGCCTTTATTAACTAGATTAAAAGGTAAGTTATTTAAAATATTCCAAAATTTAAGGTCTGAAGCATCAAAATGTATAGATATTATATTACCCCTATAAAACCTTAGACCAAATCATTTTTCATGAAAAACACCTCTAGGAAAGTTCCTATTAGGATTAGGTTGATCCACATCACTACCAAAATTGTTTCCCCAACCCCTGTCATCACTGGTCCTAGCTGACCCAGGCTAGTCCCAACTAAACATTATGAAACAATATGAAATATAATAAACATATGATTGAGAATCAACAAATGTTCAAAAATAAACAAAATTGAAAATCCCATATACCATCACTTCTCAAAAAACTACACTGAATAGTGTCACCACTGAAAATACCTCAACTATAGCCTATTTTTATTTGAATCCTCAAATAATATCATAATTTAATTTTAAAATATCTTAATGAAATTCTAGCTGTAAATCAAGTCTTTGTCATTAATTAAATACATTTAACTAGTTCATCAACAAATTATTGTACCTTAAAAACTAATTGAGTGTTTCAAAATTTGTAATAAAATCATTTTATTTCACAAAATATTTTTAACTTTCATGAATTTTCTAAACATTGAACCATTCTAGAAATAAGGATGTAGAATTCCCAGCATATTATTTCCAAATAATATATGATACCAACTTATTTATTCCCACATATATTCCTCAAATAAATTAAACTAAGAATTAAATAGGTTCATCAAGGAACCATAACCTCAATGCCTAATTTCAAAATGAAAGTAAAATATTCAATAATGAGATATAATTTTAATAAGAATCTCATTTTGAAGCTAAACTTAAGGAAAAAATCAATATTTGCAAAAATTGATAGATGTGATTCATGACTTCAAGACCACTCATTCATATATATGTATCTTAACAACTTATCAAACCATTTTTTATAAAATGATCAAATGTAGTTATTCAAATCCCTTTAATATATAATCATTTCAAATCTTATAAACTGTAAACTAGAAACTATCTATATTGAAACTAAAAATATTTATACCTTTCTCAGATAATCATGGCATTCCAGATCCATAATTCATACATAAATATATAAGCCAAACCTAATTATTGAAAACTAAAAATTTTGATAATTCTCAATCATCATAATACACATGCACTAAAATTCTTCAAATATATAGTCAAAATCATCAAATTTTAAATGCACATGTACACTGTCACACTATTTATGTCAAAAATATTGATTTGGGTCATTTTATGCATGTAAATCCTCCTCTAAATCTTAACCCATAGTGTGTACACGATATGATCATATCTATTCACATTATTGAAATTAGAAATTTTCAAACACAAATGTTCCAGAATACTAATTTTCAAAAATCTTAATAGAGTCATTATATTGATCAAATTAGTAAATTAAATACTACAAATTTTTGAGAGAATGTCCAAAATCCTCTCTATTTTGATCTAACTTACAAAAAGCACCAACAAAAACCATTTCAAATCTAATCTCAAATATTCCAATTATACACACAAGAACGAACAAAAATTACAACCTTGAGATTTGACCAAACCCATTAACCAGATATTTACAAATATAAAATGATAGAATCTTAAAATATGCTCGAAGAGTGAAGGCCCAAAAAAAATGAAAACTTAAGTATTCAAAGAAATAGGTCCTTGATTTCTTTCATGCAATCACTTTGAATAAACCCTTGAAAGAAATAAAACCCAAAAATACCAATATTATGTATTAAAGACTAAACTCTTTATATTTCCAAAATTAGGTTTTGAATCAAATAGCTTTTTATTCCTTCATAGGAAAAAATATATCAAAACTAGAAAATATTCACCACCAATATTCATGCATGAAAGATTTTTCAAGTCTAAAATTCATTTGCTTTCTCAAAGATTCATGCACAGAATAGGCCATTAACCTTTTAAAAATTTAAGGTGTATGAAGATGGCTTATATAATCATCTTATCCAACACTTATTTCATCATAAAAACATTGAAAACTAACTGATAATTTCTATTAATTCTGATGCAGACTAAACTTATTCTTTTCATGCAACTGAGGAATGACTTTCTTCAAAATTATGTAAACTTCATTTAGAACTTCCACAAAAATCTTCCAAATTTGAACAAAATATATGAAACATGCTTGGATATGTACCTTAAAACTCTCTACTCAATATCTTCAACCAAAAACTTCTTCTACAACTCCAAACTAAATTGGCTAGATCTTCACTTCCATGGTTAGGCTTGCAAAAATGAACGTAAAACAAGAAATCACCTTACTTATATCCACCACCTTATGTTGTAAATAACTTAGTGAGGTGTTTACTTCTCATAGGTTCGCATTTACCAAATATGTACTTAGCAGTTCTGCTAAATTCTCTATCAGCATAGCCAATTCTAACCATCACTAACCCTTCAAACTAAAACTTTGCCAACTTCCCACCTTTTAAGGAATTATAGTTTGCATTAATTTCCTTTTGCCACCAAATATCCATAACAATATCAAATCATCAAATATGTGTTTTACATTAAATATTCATTCAACTCACCTGACACGATGGATCATATTTCCAACCAAACACCAACTCATCAAATCAATGAATGCACTGACTATTCTTTGTAATCAATCCATCAACCTTAGACTTAGGTAAATACATATTTCAAAATTAAAACTTATATTTTTCAAATGCCTAGGCCTTAACATCATCACCTGAAGGCTCTTAAACCATGCCATTAGAACCTAGGAATATTAATCCTAAGGTAATGTAGATATTAGAAAAGGAAATATCACCTCACATTTTAGGCTTAGGAAAAATTTGATCACTATTAGCTTAGCAATAGGGTATAAATTGAAAAAATAGAGCCTAAATTTTCTTTGATATTTTCATGAGTAATTGAGTTCAAAGCATAAACCAACTTAATAAGTTGATAATTAAAAAAAATCTATTGGATAACAAAATCAAACTGAGCATTCAATTATATCTACATCTTCAGAAGGTGTTTACACAAATAAATACATTATTCCTTCAGCTTATTACTATCTAAACTATGATAATCATCATGAATCCCCATTATCTATTCTGAACCAAGAATAATATTCCTTAATATGCCAAATTATTTAAATGGTCAAACAAAAATAATAACCCAAACAATAATGGTAATGCATACTCAATAAAATCCAATATATGTACTACCAATTTTTAAAAATTCCCAACTGAAAATTATCTCAAAATCTACTTTGGCTAAAAATCAAGATAACTGATCACACACACACACAAATATATATATATATATATATATATATATAGACACACACACACACACACACACACACACACACACACACACACACATACATGTGTGTGTGTGTGTGTGTGTGTGTGTGTGTGTGTGTGTGTGTGTGTGTGTTTCATTAATCCACCATGATTTTTGAAACCATTTAGAAATATAAACATGAATTCATCAACTAATTATTATCATCTCATAATAAAAAATATACATCTAAAAATACTATTAATTGACAAGGTTCCTGACATAGTTTTAGATTTTAGGACTGGGTCATTTCTATGGCAAAAAGAATTGTTTTGGAAAAATTAAGGGGGTGTAGAAAATAGGCATAACAGTCCCTAACCATGGATAGTGAATTAAGGTGTTGTGTTATACATTAAACTTCAAAAAAATTGTTGTAATTTTAATATGTTGATCTAACTACTTATAATTACTTGGTTTTAAGGCATAATTCATTATACATTTTATCATTTAATTGATTTTAACATGATATGTCATAAAATGCATTTTTAAACCTATGGCCAAAACTTAGCCTTTGGAGTACCAATCTAGATGTGCATATGAAGTAAATTGGGGCTATTTCAAGCCCCTTCAACCTAATTTCATGACTATAAAATGTGATTTGGAGGTTGATTGGCTCCAATTTCATTAGCTCAATTGAATCAATTAAAATTTATTTATGTAAGATTTACATGTATAGAATGTGATTTTGAGCTCAATAAACTTGAATGTCATCAGATAATGAATCTAAATGTCAATTAATTTAATTATGGAGGTAATTAGGGTCAAAATGAGCCACATGAACCTATTTTAAATTATATATTATGTGATTTGGAGTGAAATTAACCCTAATGTCATATCATTTATAATTAACCAAAGATTTGATTCATTTAATCAAGGAGGCATTTGAGGCCAATTTGAACATTATCCAAGAGTAAGATATGATTTGGAGTAAATTTAATTTTTATTATATCATGAATTGATCAATTA
>JARHVA010001227.1:1682500-1727500 GCA_037957365.1 Torreya grandis | reverse complement strand
GATATAATCATAATAAAATAATACATAATCATATCATATGTTCACAATTAATAACTAATATTGTCTCAAGTCACAATTAGTGGTTTGTAAATTTTGTCCTTTTTCCAAAAAGATAATTGGATTTTAGAATTTATATTTATTTAATTACAAAATATTATTTCACACTTTCAAGTACAACAATAAATTTTAAAACAATATTAATTTGAAAATGAACTAATAAATTTTTATTAAAGTTGTGAAAGAATGTACAAATCTATTTGAAAGAGCATAAACCAAAAAATAATATATTAAGATTTTATAAAATAGTTTCAAACCAATAAATTTTTATCATAAAAAAGTTCTAAAAATGAATTATAAAATAACCTAACATAGTGTAAGGTGTCTCAATGTTTAAAAATTTAGAAAAAAAAAAACTATTAAAAAAAGTATGTAAGTGTCAAAGAATTTAAAATAATATTATTAGATGCATTCCTCTTATTGTGTGTTTGAAACCTTTTAGAAAGGATATTAATTTGATTTTACATATTGTAAACTGTATATATCATATTAATCTTTTTAACTTTTTGATGAAGATGTAATAATTAAACAAGTAGTATAAAGAATATAATAATTTTAAAAAATTAATAATATGTAAAAACAATTTAGGGATATTTAAACAATAAAATATAGAGAAATAAAAATAATGTTAGTAATTAAAATATTTCCAAAAATATAAAAAATACTAATAAGTATGAAAAGTTAAATTAATTTTGATCATAAATTAAAAGAAACTTTAAAAATGATTATAATAAAAAATAAAACTTAACTGATGATGATGATGATGATGATGATGATGATGATGATGATGATGATGATGATGATGATGATGATGATGATTCCATTAAATTTATTAAAATTTTCTAAATAAATATTTCCTAAATTTAATAATATATACTTTTTATCTAAAAATATTATAATTGATATTATCATTATTTCTAACAAGGCATGTCTATTTTGAATAAACACATCATAAATTTCTAACACTACCTAAACATACAAATAAACCTTATAATTATAATCATGTTCTTCATTTTTATTCCAATAATCATCTTAATGTCATTATCATTGTAGCATTTATTTTATACATATAACATGGATCTAAATCAACAATTGTCCCCCTAAATTATGTTGGGGTTTTCTCATACCCTGTAGAGAAATAAATTAATTGAGACGAAACAATTCTTTATTCACATCTAAATCGAATACATATTTTAAAAATAAATTAAATATAATACTTAATATACAAGATTGATGAGACAAGTAGTAAAACATTATATACTTTTTAAAAAACTGTCTTTTGAAAAACCATCTCAGTTAAATGTCCACAGTTTGCTGAGAATGAATGACGGACAACGAAGATGACCACACAAAACCCTAAACCTACTCTGCAACAAAACCTAACATATAACTGCAAAACATAAAACATTAAATTTGTGAAAAAACATCTGATCGTAAAACCAAAAAGTTGTTCAAAACCTCAGAACAAACAATCGGGACAGCGCACCAGGCCATTCTCATTACAAACAGTGCACTCCACAGTCTCTCCGCTCTCCTCCTCATAAAACCGCCCGCTTCCATTACAGACAAAGCAAACCATGTACCTCAAATCACCACATACTTTACACACTCGACTGGGCCTCCGATTTATATATTCAGCCACCATTTTACTGAGCTTCCCACATTCGCTCAGCTCCATTATGGTGTGAAATCCACCCACATATTTTCCTCCAACAAACAGCTGAGGAAGGCTGACTTCACTCCCAAAAATCTCTTTTAATTCCTGCAAGTATCTGCGGCTGATAAAAACATCCCTTTCTTGAAAAGGAAGGTTAAGGCTGCTGAGAATGCTATAGACAGCTGAGCATTCAGCGTAGGTTTTTCTGATAATTCTGGAGCTTGTGTAATACAATACAATGTCTTTGTTTCCTTTGGGCGGAGGCTTCACCAGATTTACTTCTCCGAGAGCGTCACTCTGTCGTTTTGACGATGGAAGCCAGGCGCTTGCATTGCGAAATCCTCCCAAACGTTTTCGTAACGACTTTCTCCACGAAGTCGTCATTTCGGTGAATATCAGCATCAAAGAATACTCGATCGGATTTTGCTCCAATGCTTCCCCCCTTTAAATAAGGGATTACAGCCTCTTTATTCAAATAATTTTAAGAATATTTGCAATAAAAATAAATTTACGATATAAATTATTTTGAAAATAGATTATATTTTTTTTATAAAATAATATTTTAAAATGTTATATTTTTATTTATAGAAAATGGTTAGAGAAAATTTGTTTATTTATATTTTTAAATCTATTAAAACATCATCTTATTAAATAAAAATAGGTATAAGAAACTTCTAACCATTCTCTTTTTTAAATCAATTCAAACTTTTCTTTTAAAATCTTATCCACTCCCAAAAAAATTAAAAAAATAATAATAATTTATTTTATTTTTATACTTCTAAAATAATTTTAAAAAATAAAAAAAATTCAAAATCTTTATTTCTATATTTTTTATTTTCTCTAATATTTAAAAACCTATCCTAAAACAAAAAGTGTAAGCACCAATTCATTTTCTCTAATATTTTGAAAAATTATTAATAAATTACATTATTAATAAAATCACAAAAATTATGTATAGTTTAAAACAATTATATTGTGTTTATAAGGTTCTAAATGTTATTCCCTATGCTTCAAAAAATTTTAAGCCTTCACCCTTATTTTTATCCATATTCGTGGCACCCACTAGCCTTACGTTAAAAGGATATAAGAGGGCAAATATATATATATAGACCGACCATACGTGGAATTTACCTTGCTTTATTGGTGATCTCTTTCGAATTACGGAGGTTTTTAAAAAAAATTGATTGGTAATAAATTATATTAATTTAATTATATCATTTTATTATTTTAAAAATATTTTTAATAAAATAAGGTTCAAAATTTTATCATATAATTAAAATATTATATTAATATTTTTTAATTGACTTTTAAAATTAAAAAAATGTTAAAAATGTTAATCTAATGAATGTTAAATTTAAAATCATTACAATTCCTTATTATTATAAAATGTCTATTAACATATAAATTTAAAATAAAGAATTATTTTTCTAAATTAAAAGATATATTATTGATAGAGAGTAGAACATATTTTATAAGAAATCGATTTTACATCAAATTATAATACATTTACCCATAAACATTGAAATTAAACTTAATCATAAAAATTAAAATTAAATTTAGTCATAAATTTAATTGTTGGTGTATTAATGACAAAGAGGTGTTTTATAAAAATATATAAGTTTAATATAGAAAATTTGGAAACAAACATCAAAAATAAGTCCAAATAGATAGTTGAAGTGAACCCAAAAAAATAGAGGCAAATAAAGACTACTCTAAGAATTAAAAAAAACACTGTCCATCAAGTTTGTGACTTTAAAAACATCGCTTGTATTTTTAAATATTTACACAAATCTCTAGGAAATTGATATTTTTCTTCAAACCTTTAATACTGAAAATCAACTTGAAAATAAACAAAGAAAATATTTAAGCACCGATTACTTATTAGGCCCATTAACAATTCACAAATTCACCCAAGAAGTATAGCATGATGTAGTGTCTACTCTACATAAATTTTAATATTATATTGAATGTTTGATGCAATAATAAATGTTTCATTTTTGCTTAGATTATTAGATGTTTACTTTAAATAATTGTTTTAATTTATCTTTCTCATTCACTATATGTATCTATGTTCGTATACTTGTATATTTGTTGACATATTGAATTCAAATTAAGACCTATTGGCATGCAAGATGACACCTAAAGAACAAATAAAACAGACAAGATGGAACCACATGACATGGGTACACTAAAATAGATCCCCACAAAAACTTTTCCAAAATTATATATTATATCATTCTTAGGGGCAATTAAACACATAGAGGAGGCGAGGAGAGAGTGAGAGTGCATACTAAATATAGATTATATAGGACCTTAGTCTTACACACTTGAAAAATAGTGACCTTGATTGTTCCTCTCAGTTCTAGACCTTTTCTACTACCAAAAGGCTCATATCTATTATCTCTTATTCTTATTACTTATATCCTAGTTCAAAAAATGTTATTTTAATGAATAAGACCTTCTATCATACTTATAATGCTATAAACTTACTTATCTTATGTCTCTACATATTTTAGACCTATGCCTATTTTCCAACTACCTAGATACGTGCATCCTAGTTAGATGCCTATGTCGTCAAAAGTATCTTATTCCAATGCAACTATCCAGTGCCCTAGCATCATCAAAATTTTAAATAAATGTCTAATTATGGTCAGCCTAAGTGTTTTAATCTAAAATATTCTCTAAAACTATTAGTATATATGCATCATTAATTCTCATTCATTATTCACCTAGCATAGACCAAACAACTAACAAGATAACTTACCAAAAGCATTATATCAAGCATTCAAGAGAGTAAAACTTCCCTGTTTTCTCTTATTTTCATATCAAACATAGGGACACCACATATATAGGTCTGAGTTAATGAAGTAACACCCTCTGAGTCATATTTGTCAAGTTACAAGATAGTTCACTATTGTACTTGTTTTTCACATATTTCACCCTTGTGCACACATAAGCCAACACATTATGGGAGAACTACATAAGTCTAAGACCCTCTTTGAAGTAGTGACTATGTAGATAACACCCACTAACAAAGGGGTCTTTGGGGTTAGATCGATACCGTGAGCCCATTAACCTATTTTTTCCAAGGTCGCTATGAAGATGAAGAGTGAGGGTTTTGATGATTTGAGAAAAGTGATAGCCTATGATCTAGATATGAGTGCATAATAGTGAAGATGACATAGAACCTAGAATATTCTAGGTTGTCGCATATAAATCCAATAGTTATTTATTACATGACATATACATATAAGTTAGACAGAAGCATCAACATAGTCGTCTGAGGTTGATGCAAGTGTTTGAGACTACAAAGGTTAAATTTTCAAAATCTGATGATTGATCTAAAATCTATATCTAGTCTATTTCTATCCTATTCCATATCACATATGAATGGACATTATAATCTAGCTAAGTATTCTTATTTTAATTTCATTGATATATCAATCACTAGTTGTATATATTATTTTTAACATATCTCAGTATTTAAATTTATAATATTATTTATCTAGGTTTATAATTAATTATCTTGCTATAGAGATATTTTATCACTTTTTGCCCTAGGCTATCTATATCCCTTTTAACCCTATATTACTTAATCTAAATTTTAGGTTTAAACATTTCATGAACCCAATATACATGAATGCAAAATATTTTAGGGTGTTGTTTTCTAGGGTTTCCTATTTTAGTCTGATTTATCTCTTTCCTTATTTTTCAAAAAAAAAACTAAATAATTCTTCCATATCCAAATATAGTCAACCAAGGGATGACTTATAAAGAGAAGGAAGGTATATTTGTCAATTTATAG
The DNA here is from genome assembly GCA_037957365.1 of Torreya grandis. NCBI lineage: Eukaryota > Viridiplantae > Streptophyta > Pinopsida > Cupressales > Taxaceae > Torreya > Torreya grandis. The sequence continues at coordinate 1,721,981 of JARHVA010001227.1, read as the reverse complement.
ATCTTAACAACCAAAGATACCAAACAATATCAGATGAGGGCAAGTGGGCATATATGATGCCTAAACTTTCAAAACTTATTCAAGGTGTTCCTATATATGTGATGCATATGTGAACCCATTATTCCCTCACATTTTATAATCAAGCCATCTAATCATGCACCTCATGCACCTTCCACCACCAAAATGGATACATATGAGTAAGATGCTTCTTTATATGATCGTTAAAAGTTTTGACAAGTACATAAATAAATTATGGTTGATTTACAAACTAGCATAAATATCTTAGATAAATCTTTGTAAAAGACACTGATAGATATCATTATCGAAGTACTCACAATTCAATATTTTATAAATACCAATTAAACTAAATAAATTATTATGATTATCTAATTATTTATGAATATAATGCAGTAAAATTTATATATTATCTATAAATTAATTATTATTTTCTATATATTATTTATTTATTTATTATGATGTAAAATATTTTTTGATATTTTGTAACATTTTTTTTACTTTTCTTTTATCTCTCATTTTACTATACATTTCTGTGTGTGTGTGTGTGTGTGCGGGCGCGCGCATGCGCGCACACATAACTTGTTTTAGTTTTATTTTTAATCATATTAGTTTTACGTCATTACAGCTCCCAACCACCCTCGGATTTGTATGGTGGAATTATTTATTTATTTACTATCATGTGGTTGGTGATATTTTTTATGATAATTAATTTTTAAAATCTTATTGTTATGACTATGTATAAATATGTTACCATAAAATCTAAATATTATCTATAAATTAATTATGATTATCTACATATTATTTATTTATTATGATGTGGTAATATTTTTTATGATAATTTATTTCAACAGATTTATTGATATGATTATTTTTAAATATAATGTGTTAAATTTATATATTACCTATAAATTAATTAGTTATGATTATCTATACATTATTTATTTAATATCATGTGGTGATTTTTTATGATAATTTATTTTTAAATTTTTATTGCTATGATTATATATATAATGATGATTTGATTTTACAATTTTATGGATATAATTATTTATAAATACGATATGGTAAAATCTATATATCATATATAAATTAGTTATGATTATATATATATTATCTATTTAATTATTATAATGTGGTGATATTTTTTATGATAATTTATTTTTATAATTTTATTGTTATGATTATTTATAAATATGATAAGATAAAATTTATAAATTAATTATGATTATCTGTATATTATTTATTTATTTATTTATTATCATGTGATGATATTTTTTATGATTATCATGTTTGATATTTTTTTAATAAAATATAGATATTACCTATAAATAATTATGATTATCTATTATAAATATAATGTGGTAAAAATATATATTAACTATAAATTAATTTATCATGTGGTGATATTTTTATGATAATTTATTTTTAAAATTTTATTGTTATGATTATTTATAAATATTATGTGGTAAAATTTATATATTACTCATAAATTAATTACAATTATCTATTTATTTATTATTATAATATAGTAATATTTTTATGACAATGTATTTCTACAATTCTAATTTTATAATTATTTATAAGTGAAATAGGGTAAAATTGATATATTACCTAAAGAAGTTATGATTATTTGTATATTATTTGGTAAGATGTGTTAATATTTGTTATGATAATTTATTTTAAAATTTTACTTGTTAATTATTTATAAATTAATTATTTTTATAATTTCATTATTATGATTATTTATAAATTTGACGTGGTAAAATCTATATATTACCTTTAAATTAATTATGATTATCTATATTTTATTTATTTATTTATTATCATGTGAAGTGATGATATTTTTTATGATAATTTATTTTTACAATTCATTGTTATGATATGATTATTTATAAATATGGTGGTAAAATCTATGTATTATCTATAAATTAGATATGATTATCTAATTATTTATAAATATAATGTAGTAAATTTTATCTATATATTATGTATTTATTTACTATTATGTAATATTGTTTATGATATTTTACCCCATTTTTTTACTCTTCTTTAATTTTCATTTCTCTCATTTTACTCTACATTTTTATTTTATTTTTTATTTGAATTTGTTTGTATTTACATGTTTTTTATTTTTTTTAAACCATCATTTTTGTTATTTTATTTTTTATTTAATAATGTTAGTTTCTAAATAATTTATTTATTATATTGATTATTTTATAATGTTAGCTCTCAAATAATTAAATGATAACATTCTCATGCCATTAGAGCTCCCAACCACCTCAAATGCCATTGTAGGAACACCTATCGATGTAATTACTCATAAAGGAGATACTCCTTCAAGTAAATTGACTCAAACCCTATAATTCTCACATTTACAAATAATATCCCTTTTTAAAAGGTGATGGATCCTTTCTTCTTTCATTTTAAGTTGAAAATTTTTGAAAGCTAAATAAAGACATCAAGTATTTTATACCAAATAGCATTAAGGCTCCAAGGAAAAGGGTGCTTGACAAAAAGTTGAAAATTTTTGAAAGCTAAATAAAGACATCAGGTATTTTATACCAAATAGCATTAAGGCTCCAAGGAAAAGGGTGCTAGACAAAATAAAAGGTGGAAAAAGTGCCTCAAATACCAAAAGATGTATCTTTAAAATACTTACCTAAAATTATGATTGTAGGATCATCACCAAAAATGGATGAACATTTAAGTTTAATGAAAGTATCAAATATACCAAAATCCTCATGTGACATGCCACAAGTTCCAAAATTCAATGATAACAAATGTGCACATACACCTCTGTTCCATATAGATGGAAGTTTAAAACATATGAATAAGTTTTCAGATAATTTACCAAAATCTCCAAGAAATGTTTCATCATTTAAAATATTTTCAATAACAAGTTGTTATTATTATATTACAATTTTTCTTTCATGAAACTGATTTCAATGACAATATCAAAAAGAACCAACTACTTACTAAGAATGTCTCTAGAAATTTATATCCTTAAAATTTTATAACGACTTTGTTTTCTACATTAAATGGAAAGGATATCCTATAAATCATTTGAAACAATGGATACAATCCTTTATCCATTGGGAAAAAGATGGGAATTTGTTACTAAAATCATTTCATATGATCTTAACTAAAGAAGCTATTGATTAGCTCTATAACCTTCCAAATGGGTGTTTAAATAATTCCAAACAACTTGAATATGCATTTTTAATGCATTTACATAAACACAAGTTTCCTTAATTATAACTAGCCCATTTACAAAAATTGGCTCAAAATGAGGATTAGCCTATTCACAAATATGTTATTAAATTAAAATATGTTTTATACTCTTTGAATCATATCCTCTCAAATTTTGAGGTTCAATTATTATTTTCTAGATATCTTATTTCTCCGCTTAGAGAAAGAGAATTACATAATCCCTTTGATTTATTTGATATACTATATTGGTATGTGTATAGATATGCATGCTATTCATCAAACATAAGTTAAGAACCACATATTTATCCAACTATAAATAACCAATTTACTAATATTTTTGACAATGGGGTAACACCCCAAGTTGACCAACCCAAAAACCATCCATGCCAGTAGATTTAACAATCACATTATTCATAGGTGGTGTTTATTTTTTGCATATCCATATTGACCCTACACAAAAAAAAAATATACTTGCAATGTAATATTTTTTCAATAACTTGGATTTGATCTAAAAGACTTAAAAAATAAAGGAGGTTGGAATGAATCATTGAGAAAAATCATCATATCAATTTATTGGGGATCTAAAATAATTCAAGCAAGGGTTTGGGTTATTCCACAAAAATATCCATATGAATTGATGTTGGGAACTCTTTGGTTATATCAAATGGAAGATTAAATTGACTAAAATCATAAAGGTATATATTTTTCTCATGAATGCAAATTGATCCATATTCCAAATGATAACATTCGATCTTTTAATACACATGTCAATCATGTGGAGGAACATGTTATGGAACATTTCCATTTATCCAACCTTGGTTCAAATAATTTAACAGATCCAACTTGAGGTTTCAAGGTGTTGTATTCCAAATAATTTTAAAAATATATCAAAAATTCAAAAATATTTTCAGCACTGCATGTTCTATTAGCTCCTTGACATCTATGTAGTTGGTTCCATGTTGGTAGATGGCATATCAATACTTTTCTATATACACATGTTTCACACATAAGTTAAGTATGATATAGTCATACATATATATATGATCCATTCCTATATATATTTTGAGCCTTCTTTCTACTCATGTCATATAGACATTGGAGGCATCTGATTCTTTGATATTGATACACATATGTTATATGGTTATATGATCACTTTACACTATCACGTTTGAGATTATGTACCTACACATCCTTTACTCTTTCTTATATCTTTTATAGTGTAATTGATATGTTATGTACTTGAAATTTTTTACTAACACATATATCCAAGGGATAGTATGTTATGTTTATATTTATTTCTTATGCTTTTCCTTTATTCACTTCTTTGAGTGACTTTTCTTGCATATTCAAAATTTAAAAATGTTTCATTGTTTGCATCCCCAACACCTTTGTTTACTTACTTTGATATTTTAATATGATGTTTATTATTGTATGGAAATTTAAATATATCATTCCTCACTTTATGGACATTTGACTAAGCCAAGTCCCTTCAATTGTATGGCATGTGATCATGCCCCTTGTTTGAGGTATCTTTATCCCATTGCCTTTTGATTTGATTTCAATTTCACTTGTGTGTGATTTATTAATTTTTTATCTTATATTATTATTATCTAGATGTTTTCATGATCTATATCATGCATCTTAAGGATTCATGTGATCATATTCTATGTGCTTCAATGATATATCTACCTAGACATGTTCCTTCTATATAATACTTGGTTCATTCATAAATTATATGATAATATTATCCTTTTGAGGTAAGGTAACTACCAATTTATACTTACCATCACCTCAAAAGGGGGGCATATTAGCTGGGATATACTATAGAAGCATGGCTTCCATACTTTTCACAATTCACAAATTCAAATATATAGTAAGATAATTTTATGGAAACATGTTATCGACACTTATACCATCTCTTAGTTCCAAATTCTAGTGGAGGCATGTTTTTGAAACATTATCTCCACACTTGTAAAATTATAAATTGGCCAAATCACACACTTATATGATTCAGATACACATTTGTGGTAGAATTATATACATTGGTACCATTATTATACCCAAGTTTTAGCATGATACATATATGAGGTGCATATGTTATGCAAAGGGAACCTAAATTAAAAAAAAAAAAAAAAAACCACTTTAATATTTTAGATACTTTATGTACTTTAGCCTACACCAGGATGGACTTTTATGGACTATTATTAAACCAATCTACTACAATAGTTGTCTCACTTTTGGTATGGTTGAGGTGATTAAACCACTCAATATTACCAAGTTTATAAGTTATATTTTATTACATCATACAAACTAACCAAATTTATAGTGTGGGTTAACTTGAATCAACTCATACTCACTAGATTATAAGTATGATTGAGTTGCATGATTGAGTTGATATTAACTGTCGAGGGGAAACTCACCTTTTCTATAAGGTTGTGGGAAATTTTGTCTTATATATATATATATATATATATATATATATATATATACACTCCCAAATGTATGTTTGTGTTAATCTCAATTTAAATTGTTCATAATTATACATATTTTCAAATCAAGTTTCCAATAGGCAAGGTAGTTGGATCGATACACAGTTATACTCCTAAAATTTTATATTTATATTTATATAATTTTAATACTTTCAATTTTAGATTATATGAATTAATTATGTACTATAATATGCTCTTATTTATAGGTTAGACACTATTAAATCACTCAAGTTGGGTTCCCACAAAGGAAAGGTGTATTATACACACCTAGGTACATAGGTACACATTTATTTTCCTTTAAAATACTAATTTTATTAATATATTAAAGGGGGGAATGTAGAAATGAAATCTATAGTATATATCACCTCATTCTTGTGCACTTTAAAAATACAGACCTTGGTGATTCCTCTTAGTTTTAGTCCTTTCTCATTGTTAAGAGGCTTGTATCTTCTATGTCTTGTGCCTATTTCTTATTTATTAGTCCAAAAAATGTTATTATAATGACTAAGACAAAATATCATAGTCAAAATTCTATAAACATCCTTATCTTATGCCCCTACAAGTTTTAGACTTGTGTCTATTTTCTAACTACCCAAACACTTATGCCCCTATTAGATACCTACGTTGACGTAAGTATCCTATTCCAACACAAGTTTCTAGTGCCATAAAGTCATCAAATTTTCAAATTAACATACATTTATATTTATATTAATTAATTTAATGTGATATATTATCAAAAAGGATTGGTATATATGTAATATAAATTATCATTCACTATTCACCTAACACAGACCTAACAACTCATAAGGCAATTTACCAAAAGCATTCAATCAATAATTTAAGTGAGTAAAGCTTCCCTATTTTATAATGTTTCTATATTATTCATAGGTATAACACATATATAAGTTTGAAGTACTGAAGGATCACCCTATGAGTTATATTTTTCAAGTTACAAGACAAGTCACTATTGTAGTTATCTTCTACATCTTGAACCCTTGTGCCCACACAAGCCAATACATTAGGGGAGAACTAAATTAGTTTGTATCCCTATTATGAGTATTGGATATGTACGTAACACCCACTTACAGATGGGTCTTTATGGTTATTTTGACACCATGAGCCCATTAACCCATTTTTTCAAGGTCATTATGAAGATGAAGAGATAGGTTTTTGATGATTTGACAAGAGTGATAACTTATGGTCTAGATCTAATCACACCAAAGTGAAGGAAACACAAAATGAAATAAAATAATGTGGTCATATCCATATCCAATCAGTATTTTGTATAGGACATTTATTTCTAGTTTAGATAGAAGTGTCAACATAAATTTCAGAGGTTAATTCAAGTGTCTAAGAAAATAAAGGTCAAATTTTTATAATGTGATGATTGATCTAGAATCCACATCCAATATATTTTTAGCATGTTCTATATCATATCTTAATGTGCATATTAGTCTAGCTAAGTACTCTTGTTTTCATTTCATTTCTATATGAGTCACTAGTTGTACTTATTATTATTCACATACTTCGATATTTAATTCCAGAATATTGTTCATTTCAGCTTTTAATTAATTAGATTGCTATAGATATAGTTTATCACCCTAATTCCCAAGGCTATCTCTATTTACTTTAATCCTATATTCTTTAATATATTTTTTATAGTTAAATATTTGGTGAACCCAATCTATACGAATGCAAAATATTCTAGGGTCCTATTTTGTAGGGTTTCTACTTTAGCCCTGATTTATCTCCTTCCTTATTTTTTAGAAAATAAACTAAATAATTCCTCCATGGCCAAATATATTCAACCAAGGAATGGCTTGGCAAGATGATAAAGGTATATTTTTCAAGCTATAGCCTTTGATAACCAAATATATCAAACAATAATAGATGAAAACAAGTGGGCATATGTGGTTCCTAAAATTATAAAATGTATTGAAGGTGCTTCTATCTACCCTCCTGAACCCATTATTCCATCATAATTTATAGGCAAGACATTTAATCATTATCCTCATTCATATTATACCACCAAAAAGGATACATATGAGTAATATGCTCTTTTATATGATGATGAAACCTTTTTTACAAGTACATAAGGAAATTATGGCTGATTTGAAAATTACTCATAAAGAGGATATTCCTTAAAGTAAATTGATTCAAACCCCTATAACCCCCACATTTCCAAATAAATTCCCCTTGTAAAAGTTTATGACTTCCTTCTTGATTTCAAGTTGAATTTTTTTAAAAGGTAAATAAATACATAATGGATTTTCTACTAAATAGCATTAAGGCACTAAGGAAAATGGTGCCTCACAAATAAAAGGTGGAAAAAATGCCTAAAATACCAAAAGATGTACCTTTTAAACACTTCCATGAAATTCCAATTTCAGCACCATCACTAACAGGCATGAACATTTAAGTACCATTAAATTATAAATGTTACCTAAGTTATCATGTGTCATGCCATAAGTTCCAAAATTCAATGATAATAAATGTGCAATTAAACCTCCATTCCATATGGATGGATGTTTACAACATATGAAAAAGTGTTAAGACACTTTACCAAACTCTCCAAGAAATTTTTTATCAATGATGAATACTATAAAATAACTTCAACAACATATGGTTACCATTAGATTACAAGTTTCCTCTCATGACACTACTTTCAATGACAATATCGAAATGGACCAACCACTTACTAAGAATGTATTTGAATATTTTTATCCTTCAAATTTTATAATGCCTTAAAATAAATTCCACACTTAATGGCAAAGGGATCCTATAAATCAGTTTAAATGATACATACACTCCTTTATCCATTGGACAAAGGATGGGTTTTTGATACTAAAAACATTTCATAGGAGCTTAACTAAAGAAGATCTTGATTAGTTTTATAACCTTCCAAATGGATCTCTAAATAATTCCAAACAAATTAAATATGTATTTTAAATGAATTTACATAACACAAGTTTCCTAAGTTATAATTTGATCATTTAAAAATTTTGGCTCAAAATGAGGATGAGCTTATTCATGAATATGTTACTAGATTCAAATATGTTTTATACTCTTTGAACCATATCTCCAGTTTCCTCTCACGACACTACTTTCAATGACAATATCGAAATGGACCAACCACTTACTAAGAATGTATTTGAATATTTTTATCCTTCAAATTTTATAATGCCTTAAAATAAATTCCACACTTAATGGCAAAGGGATCCTATAAATCAATTTAAATGATACATACACTCCTTTATCCATTAGACAAAGGATGGGTGTTTGCTACTAAAAACATTTCATAGGAGCTTAACTAAAGAAGATCTTGATTAGTTTTATAACCTTCCAAATGGGTCTCTAAATAATTTCAAACAAATTAAATATGTATTTTTAATGAATTTACATAACACAAGTTTCCTAAGTTATAATTTGATCATTTAAAAAGTTTGGCTCAAAATGAGGATGAGTTTATTCATGAATATGCTACTAGATTCAGAGATGTTTTATACTTTTTGAACCATATACCCTCAGAATTGGAGGTTCAATTCATATTTACTAGAGATATTATTTTTTCACTTAGAGAAAGAGCATTACATAAGACCTTTACTTCATTTGATACACTATATTGGGATGTGTGTTTATATACTATTTTATAACTTTCCAAGAGAATGTAAACAAACTTTTATCCATACACAATTTCAAAAAAAATATGACACAACTACAACCATGTCAAATTCAAATTTTTAACACTTTAGATGGCATGTAAAACAGAGCCTTAGTTTAAACATTATTGTTGAAATATTGTCGAGGGGTCAAAATCACCTCCAAGATCAATTTAGTATTTGGCCAAAGTTAGAAATTCAATTTTAAAAATTTTAAATAATATTAATTTTCCTCTTTAAAAATTATTTAAAAATAAATTATTTTCATTTAAAATCTTGAATTTTAAAAATGTAAGTTCTACTAAGGCATTATATCTCTATGGGCTCTCCCTATGGTAAAACCAGTTGGCAAAATATTATCTTTCAATCCCTTCTCATCACTACAGCTCCTATCAAGATATCTAGTTCTTTTGTGGTCAAAAGCATTTAGAAGGATTATAAAGCTATCAAATCCCACTTTAAATGGGTGGGGGATGGTTTTCACATAGGGTTGTCTTTTAATGACCATAACTTGTGGTGGTCCCCTATTCTTACTAGTTCTTTTGTTATCCTAGTTAAATTATTTGGTATTAAAGATCTATAGTTATTTCATAAACAAATTCATACTATTTGAGATTTGATTACCTCAAAGGATTAGATCCTTTGGCCTAAATTAAAAAATAATTTTTAGTTAAACAACATGGACTTGCCTTCAATTCCTTGTATTCAAGGGTTGTTACCTAATGCTATGTTGCATAAACTAGGTTAGCAGCCTCCTAAAGCCTGGTGGAAGGACTAAAAGTGGAACAATGATACTCATTTCAATAATTACTCTCTCAAGTTGCTTTATCAAGTGATGAGTCCCTTATCCCTAGCTTTAGGCAAACAAAATAGGCACTAGGGTATCTATTCCTCTCCCAGGGCTTGGCCACACACTTAAAATAAACAATCTTTATTTGTTTGATGTTATGCCTTTCTTATCACTTCCATGCATAAGTGGAAATATAGGACATCTTTTTATTTCATGGATTTTAAAATAAATGAATTTTATCTCTTTAGGATCCACCTAGAATAAATTATACATGATTTTATTTTCCACCATTTATCATGGACATTTAACATTTTGAACATCTTATGATCTTAAAAAAATAGCGTGCAATTTAATGCCTTTCAGCATTTTCACTTGGCATTTATTTAAATTATTTCACCCATATTTTACATCTTACTATGCACATTTTTAAAAACTAATCTTATTAACTCCATGGATTTGGTACACATCAAGACCAAAACCATAGACACCTACTTTCATGCACACCATGTATTGAGAAAAATATTAATCTACAATATTTTCTCTATTTGATTACAATCAACACTAGGTGATTTACCAAAACCATGGTTCTTGAGATTTTATTTACATTGGCATTTACTAATTCATGACTTATAGAATAAATATTTTATCCCTTATTCACTAAACTCTCTATATTCACAAGTTTTATGTATATCATGTACAAGGTACTTTGTGTTATCCATTCAGTATCATGTACAAGGTACTTTGTGTTATCCATTCAGTATCATGTACAAGGTACTTTGTGTTATCCATTCAGCTCAAAGTTTTCATGCATAGAAAGCACTAATCTCCTAGAACTTTTTAGTGGGTTGAAAAACAGACTTTAATTAATATAAAAAGATATAATACACCACTAATAATACAAAAAATATGGGTGGAAAATACACACCTTGAATAAACCAAACCAAGCTAAAGAATCCTTAGAAAGAGCAAAGTCCAAACTTGGCCACCAAATGACTAAACAACCAGTTTTAAGTTAATTGAAGTACACATCAATTAAAAAGGAGAAATATAAGAGACCAAACAATAAAAAAAACATTAAGAAGCAACATTGAACATAGAAATAGGTGGAGGTGGAGGTGGTAAAGGATCCTAAGGGTTACCCATCACCCCCTTAGCCAGGAGGTCTTCGTCAACTAGGATGGGGTCCCAACCATCAATTTGTTAGTTAATTTTAGTACCATTATATTATTGGGGATCCTATTTGGAAGGAGAAATGTCTAATGCAAATTGGGATAACTTATCCTGTAAAGGGGACCTCCAACCTCACCCCCACTACCATTATCTATGTTGCCCCTATCAGTTCTTTAAAGAGGATATGGCCAATTAGAGTGGGGATATGCATTCCCCTAGATTTGGCACCACCATTTATAAGATCGATAATGCCTCCCTCCACACCCATGCCCTCAATGGGGAATGGTGGGGAGGAGGATTAGGAGGTTCACAATTGGCCACATAAGGAGCATTCCCACAATGGTCTAAGAGGAGCTATACATGGTGGAGCTCAAGCCAAACCTTATATGTTTCAATTTTAATCTAGAGGGTAACATTATTAGATTTTTATTAGTTTCATAAAAAAAAATCCATAAATTCATTATTAAAACATGTTTTATTTCTAGATTTCAAAATCTGAAAAATATTATCAGTAAATAAAATCTGCTAGAATTTGTTATATCTTTTAGAAAGAAAGGATGACTCCCCTAGGATAACTATCTTCCAAGTGAACATTTTAGGCCTAAAGGGTTTGAAAAGGGTATGCATCCATCTCTCGGTAGACTAGGCATGAGGGAAAAACCAAAAGAGATTATTAATGGATTCTAGGTGGTGACAGGTTGGGCAAGTGGGAATAAAAAACCCCATATGTTTAAGTCAATCCACCTTAAGTATACCTTAGTAAATAATACACCCAATGAAGTGGGATTTATTAGGTTTAATACAAGCCACCCAGATATTATCAAACCTCTAAGCCCAGATGTGATGGAGAGATTTGAGATACTATCCATGATTGAGGGATTCAGTGTCAATATGATAAGGGGAAAACATATTATAACCTAGCCTAGGGGAGTAGTAATAGAATAAGGTAGCCATTGTTCAAGACTAGTCCTTCCACCATGGCATAAGAGAGGAAACTCCAATTTTGTGTAAGTGTTCTTCAAGTATGGAACTCTATAATTCATAAATGGATTCATTATCTTCCTTATTTAGATTGAACTTAAATTTAAACATATTCTAAGGAAACCAATCCTAAGTATCCTTACATAAGAGGTCTCCAATTCAGTGAATACATTTTTATACAACTTTAGGCTTATAACCCAATGAACAATGGCAAATAGGATATTTTGAAATTTTAATTTGGGAGACCACCATAGGGATTGAGAATTAATAGAAATCCCATTTCTAAACCATTCCCCCACCCAAATTAGGTGAGGTTTGAGTTTTTCCTAGTCCTTCTAGATACTTTTCATGATAAAAGTGTAGCCTACCTTAACCTGCACTAGAGTGATGAGAACACTAATCAAACCAATCCCTTACAAGGCCTTTCTTCCAAGTAGGAAGCCTTTAGTGATGAAATGCCTCAATAAGATATTCTAGGCCTCATCCCTTTCCAATATTATGATGATTCATTTAACACCAATAGTAATTCATTGAAGATTAATATTAATGAGCCCAGTCCCACCAACTTCTTTAGGGAGACAAAAAATAACCCAAGAGATTTAATGAAAATTATAGTACCCTTCAAAATTAGCCTATATAATGTCTCTTAGGATCATTTCCAACTTTTCATAAGAGTCATTGGAAGGTACCCAACAAGATGAGTAGTAAACATGAGTAATAGTGAGCACCTTCGAAAAAATCTAGAATTTACCATCCATGGTCAATGGTTTAGTGATCCAGAAGGAGATTTTTTTCTCCAACCATTGAACCATGTATGACCATAATTTTTCAGGTGAGGCTCTAAAAGAAAATAAAAAAATTAGTAATTTAAACTAGACCCTAGGAAGGATCCATTGCCACTAATATCACTCCAACCAAGGAGGATTGGTTGAAAAGGACTAGTGATAACATTGTGTTTTCTTACATTCAATGGAAGACCTAGAATCAAGGCAAAAAATGTCAAGACATTCCACAACATAATTAATATATTTCTCATCTTCCTAGAGAGTGAGGAAAGATTCATTAATAAAGCACCCATTAATCAACTAGTAGTTTGAGTTAAGGAGATAAATACCCTTCACCAAACCCTTAGAAACATGGTTATCCATAAGACAACTTAAGCCCTCAGTAGCTAGAACATGAAGGGGATGTGCAAGGGGACACCCCTATCTAATAGATATAGGAATCTCAAACTAATGGGTTTAATAACCATTAATAGTAATACAAACACCTATATCTTGAAATAATATATAAACAGTGTGAACAAACCTAGGGCCAAACATAAGAGCCTAAAGCATAGCTATGATAACAAGCCATTTAATCCAATCATAAGCTTTATCAAAGTCAATATTGATGAATATCACATTTTGGATAGATATCTTGGCCCATTCCATACCTTCCCAAAAAATAATAACATTATCCAATATGTATCTATGTTTAATGAAACATGTTTGTTCACTTCTCATAATTAAGGAGAGAAAATGCTTGATTCTGAGGGATAAATATTTATCTATGATTTTATAAGAAACATTAAGCAAGGTGATGGGCCTCCAGTTAGTAATGACCTTAGGGTCACTAGCACTAGTGTCTTAAAAATGGTAATAGTGTCCTTTGTGCAAGAATGTTCCTAAATTATGAGTGCACTTGCACCTATGTTTATGGGTTTTTTTCCTATGTGCATGAAGTTTGAAACTTTGTATTGTGCCTATTATTGCTGATTTATTATGTTAACCCTAATCTTCCTTACATGTAAGGCATGAACTAAAAATGTGTGATCAATAGTAATATAGATTGGACTTCCTAAACATCCTGCTATGAAGAGAGTTGCCTACATACCAATACTCTGAGGGATCAAGCCTGATGTATTTCTCCCACATAAGTGTTAGTGAAAGTGCAAGTGATACAAGAATGATAATATCCTTGAATTCCTTGAGTGTGTTTGAGATTGAAAATCTATAAAATCTAGGCTTAGGGAAGTTGTAGATGGTATTGTGCAAAAGTAGAGAAAAATACGGATTAATAAACTTGAATTTTCTTAATTTGTTTCATGTTTGAATAAGTCTTTTTCATCTATTTTCCATCTACTTGATAGAGGTCTATAATTCATGTATTTATAGTTTTTCATAGCTTGTGTGGATAATAAAATGTAGGAGGGTTTAAATTTTGAAAATATATCCATTCATGGAAGTTAGGTCAAGGGACATTAGTGCTATGTTAGGGACACTAGTACCTATGGACCTATTGTCCTTAATGTGGAACTAATGACCATCTAGTAGGATCTTAGGCACAAAGGGATAGGATCTAGGAATGAAGCTCTGAGACTATGTTTTATCTGACTATGGATGCTTATGAACCACACAAAGGCTGAAAAAGTGTGATAAAATGCTCTAGGATAGGTCTAGGGATAATCTAGGAATATGTTGTTCCATGTAGCACTCTTAGCACTCAAATACCACTTTTAGGTGATTACATCAACCTTGATTTATACTAGAAATATAGAAAAGCAAAATGACTAGTATAAAGGAAAAGAAGCATACTTGTACTACCAAATAAGTGAAACATGTGTAGATAAGTCTGAGTATGTGAATTTTGGTCTATGTATGTGAAGCATGACCTGTAATGAGATGTGTATAAATTAGTCTTTACTTAAGAGACATCAATATAAAAAGACTATGTTAAATAAAGTAACTGAGTAAAATTAAGTAAATACATTGGAAAGAGGAAATGAATGAATACACCTCATTAGGTACGTAAAATAATACATGAACCTAGTGATAAATTGTGTGTGTGTGTGTGTGTGTGTGTAGATCAAATTGTTTAATAACTTGGACTAATTTGATAGCTTGCTCAATCCTCATATATGGGTGGATCAAGAACTCAATCTGGTTTTGACTCTATCATTTCTCACCCATGCTTAGTGGATCATGCCCTATGAATAACTTATATTAGACTGTAAGTGTGTCTAACCCTCTCACATAAGTGGATCAAAAACTCAAGTAAGCTATGAATCCATAATTACCCACACATTTGTAGTAGATAAATCTAAAATAGAACTGTGTAAAGTGACAGAAATATCTAACTATGTATGTCAGTTTTACAACCACTTAGGTATATTAGGCAACTCCGGTTAACTTAGGAATGCAAACCAATGTAGATGGAATAAGTCATGAAATTGGTGAAAACATAGAATATGATGTCAACTATATAAAACATAGAGAATGACATGGATTTTTCCATTCCTTCAGATCAACCTATGTGTAACTAAGCATATAGAAACTATGTGTTGTGTACATTCCCCCAATCTGATATCTAAGTATATTGATTCTAGGTTAAGTTGTAATAATTATATCTAACTATCTAAACTAAATATGGGAATGATCATGTCACGTATGATTTCCCCAATCTAAGTAATTGATATGAATCTAAGCTAAGCTAGTATGAATAGGAGAAAAATATGAGCATAACTATTAAACTTGTAGTTGTATTTGTACAAACCTATACTATAATTAATGTATTTTTCTAGATAAAATAAACTATCTTAAAACTAGGGATACTAGATAGTAGTGTCATATCTTGGATAGTAGTGCCATGTGGTATTAGTGTCCCAATCTAGGTGCTAATGTCTATCTAGTCTAAAATCTGAGTCACTGAACTGCTTTTTTATTCCCTATGTTTTCTTTTTACCTATGTATGATTTCTTGAAACTGAGCTTGTGTTCTAAAAATATTTTTTGAATGCAATATAATAGCTTGATCTTTTTTATAACCCCTGTGAATGCCCCCTATTTTGAAGTTATTTGTTGACCTATGTAAGAACTATCCTCGAAAGAAAAAGCTCTACAAAATGTGTTATATGGAGCATATATGATAACTATTGAATAATATAATAAAATGTACAAACATAACATCAAAATTTAATATAATTTGAGCATAATTATGTAATGTAATATGTATGTTGTGTCTAACATTGTACAAGGGTGACATGATATATGTAATTATTGTGTATAACAAAAAATCTGAGTAGATACCTAGGGGGATGGGGCATAATGTCCATCACAACACCCAAGTAGGAAGGGTAGATACATGAGGTCCCTCATGGAATCAAAAAATTGTGTGTGTAAAAATCAAAAATAAGGGTAATGGCCATGATGCATATAAGAAATCATATATACAAAATATGTGAGGAATGTAAAAATAGGCTAAAGGGACACAAAATAAGGGACATGGACACATGTCATTAAATATATGAATAGAAGACATACAAGGACATGTTCAAATTTCCACATACACAAGAAACAAGCAAGTTGGCTTAGAGCCACATAGAAGGACATGTTCAAATGTCTACATACATAATCAAGAAAGCACACATAAGGGACATGGGTACATGTCCATGGCATATATGAATAGATGTAACATAGAAAAAAATAGCAATAGCATATTCAAATATCTTCAAATAGAAGAACCATAGAAAACACAATCAAGTCTAAACTAGGAATGTTAGAAATGAAAGCATGCATGAATGTAGTATAAATATATGTAAGAGCTAGGATGTACATAGTTGAGTCTAAGCTAGTGATATTCAACTAAAAAAATCTAAGTATGAGTAGCAATGATCAATATCAGGATCTATCAATGTAAAAATTGGAATGTAAAAAATGTAAGGATATAACTTGGTAATAGAAATTGTGCATGATATGCCCCCAAGTCTGAGGATGGATCAGATGAATAAACCTGGATAGATGTATATCTCCCTAGTGGGTAGATGATAGCAAGTATGGATCAATGTAGTGTACTTGAGTCCTATATGTAATCTACAATCACTTGACATGAATAGGTGAAACATGTATGTATGATAAAACTGACTATACTAAAATAGTTAGCATATGTAATGTCTAGAAAATATAAGAAATGTAAACATAGTAATGCATACAATCTATAATTTTTATATTTTATAAATAATATTTAAATGTTTTTATGTTTTGGCATGTTATATTATTTTTATATTTTTTGAAAATGAGTTATGTACAAGCAAATGAAAATAAATTATGTACAAGATCAAGAGAGAATAAAGTATGTACAAGTGGGTAGGAACCATACTAATCGATGAGTCTCATTGGAAACTCACTATCATCATGACTTATTTTCAATAAGGGATCTCTAATCATGTGTGATGTGTGAAAAGGCAACTGTGATCCCATAATATATTATAATGAGAAATATATTTTGTATATGCCTATGTAGTGGTAATATGAATCTGTGGTACTGAATGTGATTCCCTATGAACTATAGGCGTCTTAAGAACCCATATGGTAGACTAAGTTATAGGTGAAGTAGGATCTCTATGATGAGAACTCCAAGAACCAAATAATATTAATCTCAACATAAACTGAGTGGAGGAAGATCCTCTAGAATCGGTAACATATATTTGACATAGAAATCTCTCTAATAATGGTCTCCATAGGAGAGTATGCATATGTTTTGATACCATAGGAGTAGAACTATCCTACACTAGAAAACTATTGAACTTTTTGATGTATGTATATGAAATGTACTCTGAGTTTCAAATTATAAATGTGTTGTATTTGGTAATGGTGCTAGAACTTGAATTGGTGACCATTTTGTAACTACTTGTGGTATGGGTAGAGAATACTCATATAGGAGACCCTCAACTTTAACCACCTAATTTTCATGTATGTAATTTAAGCATATGTGCACTATGGATGGGATGGATTAGATTTTTTATAACCATGGCCTACCCAATAACATATCAAACATGTTAGCACTAGGTACTACTAAGAACTGAGTGGCTACATGTGTTGGTTTAACCTATAATGGAAGCACAATCTCCTTGATGGAGATCTGAATATGACCAATAAAACCACTAATGACTATGTATATGGGTAATATATCCTACTCTATGTAGCATAAATGCTATAAAATTTTCACAGTGCACATTCTAATACTTGACTTATTGTTAACCATAACACTCTGGATAGGATGTTGATCTATGTATGACAATATAAAGAGTGCATGTAAATTTGTATCATCATCAACAATCTCCTACTCTGAGAATGTGATGAGTGGTCTAGGTGTAACTATAGTATGGTACATGCCAATAATGTTGTGTGTACTGGGTATGCCTCCTCTGTAATAGTATGATATGAAGCTAGTGGTGGATGTGCTTGATATGTGTAGTGAACACCCGATGTGCTCCCTACCTCATTAATTTTCTTCTTTGAAAATAGATCTGAGAATATATGTAATGATTTAAATTTTGTTTTTTGTGATTTTCATGTGTATGTGGGTGTGCCCACATTGATAATATTAGCCTCAATTAAATCTTTTATCTTATTTTTTAAACTTACGCATCTATTTGTTGTATTGCCTAGTATCCTGTGATACTCATCGAATGAGATAGAATCATGGTTATTTATAAGAGGGCATGTCATATCAACCTCCTTAATGGGAGGGAGAGATATGACATTACATTCTAAGAGCTACTGTAAAACTCATGCTAGTATCTCTAGAAGGTTAGTAAAGATTCGACACTGAAGAGTAGATAAAACCAATCTAGGAGATGGTTTGGAAATTTCATTGACTATGGCCTTTTGATCACTCTTGTTCTTGATAGACCTTACCTTGTATGGATTCTTACTTTAAATATTATTAGTTGATTATGATCCATTATTATAGTTTAGTTTTCTCATTTATAGAAGCTTAAACTCCCTCTCTTTTACTATGTGGCACAAATATCTGAATGTAGGAAACTTCTTGAAAAAGATATCTTCATGTAATATTGGTAAGAGACTATTTAAATATGTCTTTAATCTCTTTGTCTTCCATGGGGCTAGTCAATTTAGATAATATAGTCTTGTATCATAAAACATAATCTAAGATAGGCTCGTTTTAATTTTGTTTCAACTATGCCACTTGGGCATATGATATCTTGTCACTAATTTTGATGGAAAAGTGTGCTAAAAACATGTTGGCCAAAGGTTTGACTGCTATGATACATTGATTTGGTAAATCATTAAACCATTATAGAACATAATCTTTTAAATTATTTGGAAATAACTTCATGAGAATCCATTGATTAGACACGTAATCTAAACATGTTGTGTGAAAAGATATGAGATGATGCTTTGGGTCACCCTTACCATCATATAATGTAAGCTTAGGTGACACAAAACTATATGGGAAGGGATTAGCCTTTATGTGAGGTGTCAAAGGCGTGTGTAAGATAATATCATAATCCAAGGCATGTGGTGGCCTAGTGGCTTCTTTATCAAGATGTAACACCTTATCATGTAAAGTATGAATCTTGTGCATAAGGTATTGTACATCTAGATTGGAGTAACTAGCCACAAGAGGTGTAGTTGTCATTGAAGGTTTTTAAATTACAAATCTTGGTTGTGCTAGCTGAGTTGGCCTCATTTTAGGTGTAACAATGTTATTAGTGGGGCACTTAAAGATTTACCATTATTTTTTATTGATTTCCAATATGGCTTGTAGGACCTGTGCATGATCAAGAGGTTGTTCCTAAATTATATCTTTGAGGCCTTGTGATATCTCATATTTGTTGTTAAGCATGTGATCATTGTTAAGTGGAGGGAGAATGTCCCAATTTTCAATATGTGTATCATATTAATCGTGATTGTATTGTTCATCTTTGAATGCATTATCATTGAAATCCACATGATCAGGGTGTGAAGGATACATATCTAGAGTTATGATAGGTCTCTTATCCATGTTATAAGATCGAATAGTAGGAATTTGAATATGGTCTATATGATTACCACCTAGTTTAGCACTTCTTATTAATGGAAGAGAGATCTTTTTTTTTAAGATGGAATATAGTAAAGAAATTGGAATAGAGCTACTAAAATAAAATATATGAAATTTTAAAATTTTAAAGTAACTAATGAAAATAGGAAAAATAAGGATATAAACCCTAAGAGCATCTAAGGTTAAGAGTTTTTGAATTAGGATTATTTTGAATAAAATTAAGTTATATTTAAATAAATGAAACCCTAATATTAGGTTGATTTATTGAGCTAGTTTATGCCAAAAAATCATAAAAATATAAGTTTATAACCCTAATTTAGTGCACAAAAATTTGGAGAAGATAAACTAGGGGTTTAAGCAATATTAAAAGGAAGTAAATTTCACCAAATGTTTTAATATTTTAGGGTGTTACTAATGTAAATCTAAAGTTTTATTAAAGGGATAAGTCTTCTAATTTAGTGAACTAGTATGAAATAAATAACCATTGATTTGTTACAATATTTTACTTTCTTTGACTTTCTAGAAATAGTAAAAAAATATGTGAAAATGAAGACTTATCTAGAGAACACCTCACATAAAATATCTAAGTGTTAAAAACTAGGATATGAATAGGTATAAGTGTCATCAAAAGGAACCCTATGGCAAATATTTTCTTAGAAAGTAGTGCCACACTTGGATAGTAGAGCCATGTGGTTCTAGTGTCCTAAAAATGGAAATAGTGTCCTCTATGCAGTATTATTCCTAAATTTTGGGTGCACCTTCACTTGTGTTTTTGGGTTATGTTCCTACACATATGAAGTCTAAAACTCTATATTGTGATTGTAATTATTGATTTATGATGCTAACCCTAATTTTCCTTGTAAGTAAGGCATGAGATGAAAATGTGTGTTTGTTAGTAGGATAGGTTGGACATCCTCAACACCTTGTTATGAAGAGAGTTGAATCCATACCAATAATCTAAGGAGGGATTAAGCTCGATGTAGTTCTCTGACCTAAGTATCGGTTAAAGTGGAAGTGATGTTAGAATGATAGTGGTCTTGAATGCCTTGAGTGCACTTGAGATTAGAAATATAAAAAAATTGGGCTTAGGAAAATTGTAGATGGTAGTATGTAGAAGTAGGATAAAATAGGTATTAATAACCTTGATTTTTCTCAACTTGTTTCATGTTTGAATTGGTCTTTTAAATCTATTTTCCATTTAGTGGATAGATATCTAAAAATCATGTATTTATAGTGTTTCATATCTTGTGCGAATAATAAAATATGCTTAGACCGACCTTACGTGGGTTTAATTTTTTAAAATATATCTATTCAGGGAATTTAGAGCAAGGGGCATTAATGTCATGTTGGGGACACTAACACCATGTGACTCTAGTGTCCTTAATGTGGTACTAATGTCTAACTAGAAAGATGTTGGGCACGAAGGGATAGAATCTAGGAATGAAGGTTTGAGGGTGTGTTTTATCTGATTGGGATGCCTATGGTCTATACAAAGGTTGGAAAAGTGTGATAAAAGGCTCTAGGATAGGCCTAGGGCTATGATAGGAAGAGGTTGTCTCAAGTATCACTCTTAGTACTCAAATACCACTTTTAGGTGATTATAGTCCCAAATGGACTATTTTAGATTATATGTTAATTTATGTGTTTACAATTTCCCCTATTTTATTCTATTAATGGATCAAACTAAAATTACTACAGTAAAAGGAAAACAATTTGCCTAAACTTACATGTGAAGTGTCATGCCACAACACTAAATTGTTCTCCATGTAAACTTGTATTGAAACATATGTATTATTAATCTTTACTTAAGTAAAATATAAAAAATCAAAAGACAAGAAATTTCATAATTACGAGTGGATACATCTAATTATGTATGTGAAGCATTGTGTTTTCCTATTGAAAAATTGGTGACTGTAGAGGGTAGGACCCTTAGACATTTCACTTGTCTTGAGTAGTTTGGATTAGACTATACATGCCCCAATCCTCATTAATAGGTGATTGTTATTAAGAACTCAAGGTGTGTTAGACTCCATAATTACATACCCATATTAATGAAGTAATTTAGAATTCTTGTATGAATCCCAATAGATTATTATGGTGCAAAATTGGTGCAAATACTGAGTATAATCTATGTCTAATATATAAATTATGGAGAACGACATGGATTTTCCACTTCAAATTCAAAACTATTTCAAAACTAAGTAATGAGGAAGACATGTCTCACACACATACCCCTAAACTAATATTTGGTGTATATAGATTCTAAAACTGAGTAATAAAAATTATGATTCTGAGTAAACTTGTGTGTTAACTTAGAATAACATACTGCATAATATTCCCCTAAACTAATAAAACTTGAGGAAAAATTGAATAATTATGAAAATTAAGATAGTAAAATTGTTATGTATTATCTTGGGTACACTAAGATTATGATAAATTATATAAATGTCTATTTTTTAGGAATTTATACAATAGTAGTGGGAAGGACATAAGAGGAGACTCTCTTGTCAAATAGATTATTCCCATCCAAAAATTATTTTCTATGCATTTTATAAGATTTAAACTATGTTAACTATGTAATAGTTACCAAATTATATGTGTGCTGATTTAGGAGGTCTAATCTCTAAGACAAGCCTTTGTGAATGCACTCTTTTTGAGGTGAGTTGTTGAGCATGTGAAAAACTTAAGTCAAAATAAAAATTTATGCAATAGATTTTTATGACATAAAGATGTAAATCTGAATAGGAGCGATAACATGGATAAGAATGGCATCATCTTATATATAAATGGATCATAGTAGTAAAATCAAATGAATGTAGGAACAAGCATTAATAGTAATATTATTGAGAAAGTTATTTGCATTTAGTCACATAGATAAAAGTGATCAAAATGAGTGTGTAACACTGAATATAACTACTTAAGAAAGAATGCAAAATATCCATCATGGCATTAGAATAGTTGGGTAGATGCATGATTTTTATCATGGAATTAAATTTTAAGAAAATAATAAATCAAGGTGTCGTAGACATGTACACAATCAAATAGTACACACAAAACACACAAAGAATTCAATATAAGGTTAAGGGGACATAGATAAGGGACATGTTAAAATGTCACTCACTCGAATATAACCACACACAAATACATGCTAAAATGTCCTCATAAACATATAGGCATGTAATTAATGCTTAAATCCATATATAAGGACATGTTCAAATGTTAGCATATGCATAGAATACACACACAAATATATTTTTAGATTTCTTCACAAATGTAGAAACAAAGAATGAAGGCTTAGAGCCACATACAAATGACACATTAAAATTTCCTAAAGGAAAACAAAGAGCACATACAAGACACAATCTAGGAAGTAACATGATAAGTGTGCATGAAAATAAGTGATTGATCAACAAGAGATAATTTATAACATAAGTAGATTCAACAATTGAGATAACCAATAGTATATCAAGATGTAATGTTATGTAAATAAGTAAGTTTTGAGTAAGATAAGCTAGACAAAGTAGGATAAAAAATTGTGTATAATATTCCCCCAGTGAGATAGATGATGAATGTACATGTTGTACAAATCCTATGTATGGTCTAGAATTGAGTAGTGACTATCTAATCTCACTATAACAATAACATAGTGATGGAAACTAGAGCAAGGTGATCCTGTCCAATAGGGTATTCTTATCCAATTGTAATTTTCAATGTGTAACATGCATATTACCTAAAAATGAGTCTGGAAATGGTTTTCTATTTAATTTGCAATCATTCATGTATACTAGGAAGCATATATGATATAAAATTTTCTAAAAGGTGTATCAAATAAGTATGCACAAATGAATTGATGTATGAAAAAGTATATCTAAGCATTCTTAGGTCTTTATTTTGGTATTATATGGAATATTTTTCTATTTTTATATTTTTGCATATACATGAAGTGAGAAATAGATATAAGGATAGTAACTAATTAATCCCTTAAAAATCTTACCATCAATTTATTTTGTGTTGAAAAATTGAATGGTAATATCTAGTGAATGAAGATGATCATGCAACTAGATAGATTATGCATCCTTTCCATATTCATATTTAATATAATTAATATCATCAGGATCATATTAATATATATTTTTCTAATCATCACCGTTTGGATTTGGAACTTGTGAAATGGTGTTGTTATCTTCTATTGTATCTAGATATGTAAAACCAACTACCCCATATTGTGGTATTTAATTTAATGATTTCTCTTTTAAAATACGCATTATGTCATGTTTCTTTACTAATATGCCATTAATTATATTTGTTTTTATGCTATTTGAAATTATTCTTTCTTTTATATGTTTTCTTCTAGAGATGTTACTTCATTGGAAAAGGATGTGACCTTGCCTTCATGATAAAATGATATGCAACCTTTTTATTTTATAAATCATTGATCCTATGTATTTTAACCATGATCCTAAAATCACAACATTGTAATCACTTGAATTTGAAATAACATAAAAAGTAAGATGACACTCTTTTGAAGCAAAATAAACTCTTAACTTTATTGATTCCATACATTTTGTAGATGCACTATTTTTATCCAAATGTTGATGCTTATTTACAAGATATGTAAGAAATGATATAAAATAAATATTTATTTTCATGATATTTCTTAACCTTGAAAACTTTAAATTGCTTGTAATCTATGTGACTAGTGATAGTGAAAGGGTATTGATATGAACAAAGTCTTGTAGTTTCCCTCTTTATAACCACATATAGAAATATATATTTTGTATGTATTTATTGATTTTTACTTTCTTTTTTTATAAACTCTCTTTTAAGAATTATTTTTTATCACCTCGATTTTTATTTTTCAACTTATGTGCTTGCTCTTTTTGTAACATTGCCTTTGTGATACATTCCTTGTGTAATTGTTCCTTTTCATGTTGTGCACTTTTTAATCTTTATTGATATATCTTATCTTATTGAATTTTTTCTTGTTATATTTATTCCTTTTGAACCTTTTTCTTGCTCTAAATTTTTCCTTTGGTATACATTTTTGTATTAATTATGATTTTCTCATTTGTTCTTTAGGAGATACATTCATAAGGTTAGTGGGTTACTTAATCTATTTATCTATGATAGGATCACCATTGTCAATTATATTTTGATTTTTTTTCCTTCAAATCAAAAAAATGATTTTTATTATGCCCATGTACTCTATGATATGCACAATAATACTTTAATCTCATTAGATGATGTAGAGGAAGTAGTTTGATCAACTCGTTTCTAAGCATTAATTTGAAAGTATCACTTGAACACTTATTATCCATTTTCATAATTTTAGAATTACTTGGTGTAGATGTATTATGTTGTATCTTTCCATTTTTATATGAAAGCTAAGTTGGAAAAATATTGGTAGATGAAGATTAAGATACATGATTAACACTAGCATACTCTAGATTATGTGCATATGTAATTTGATTTTGCAATGATGTGATCTTTGAACTAAAATGCAAATTTTTATTTTATAACTCTGCTATTAAATTCCCCATAATGATTATTTTATCCTTTATAGGCTCATGATCATAAACCCTAGCTGTTTTAAATTGAACATGCATATTCACACTATCAAGAGGAGATGTGGGAAGTAGAGGGGATTGAGGAAGGGTACGTTGGTTATCTTCTTTTGGAACTGAAGGATAGGATACCTTACCTATTTGGATAGTGAATTCCAATGAAAATAAATGGTATAAAAAGGGGTCAATAATTGAATTTGGGCATGACCTCAACATCCTATGTGTTGAGCATTTCTTACATATCAATACTCTAAAGAGGGATTAAAATTCATGTAATTATCACATGCTATGGTGGTGTGTGAATAACTAGTACAAAGTGATAGATGTTGGTGTAATACTTGTGTAAGTGCCTTAATCATAAATTTTGACCTTGGATACATATTCATACTTTAGATATGGGATACTAGGGTTGTATACAATTATAATTGTGATAAATAGGTAATTTTTTCTCAATGTGAAATGATAATTTTGGGTTTTTTCAATGTGGAAGGGTTTTTTCAATGTGGAAGCCTCTTATGTGAAAAATGGCTTAAAATGTGTTTATATAGCCATATATTTGAATTCATTTGAATTGGTATTATTAAGGACATAGGCTAACCTTTACATAACTATTAATTGTTCAAACTAATTGTTATTTGGCAAGAGGACAAGAGAGGGGGATTAGAAAATAGAGTAGGTCACTCCTATCCAATAGGGAATTGTTATCTAATGGGAATAAACAATGGTTATAAGGGTCTATCATGGCTTGGATTATGGATTAAGATAATAACATGATGGATAGTTATATTCTAGGGTCATCAATTAGTGTATAAGATTGATTCCTCCATGCACAATGTGGTCAAAAGTGATCAAAATTACCCTAAGATATGTCCAAAGCTAAGCATATAAAAGAGTGGTCATAAGTGCATTATTTTAACTTAAATATTAATTTATGTGTATATAATGCTACAATAAATTTTATCAAGACCATTTATTGCAACATATTTTCTTAATGCTTGTATGCTTCAAGATCAATTATTTGTCAACTTCCTAAAATTTATGTTTTTTGGCACTCCATGTCTTTATGCAACCTCCTTCCTATTAACTATACTCCAAGTATCATTTTTACCATGATGTCACCATCAATGAATGCTAATATTTGGTTAATATTTTTTTATGAGCATTCCTAGGCTTCTTAGTACATCTACACAATCTCATCCATGTGTGTCTTTGATCTTGTTGGAACTATGTTGTATTTTATCAAAATTAGGCCTTCATTTTTACTGATTATGTCTTATGCCCCTAGTATTTGTGCATCATGCTTAAAAAATGTGAACTTCCTAATAAAATATCCATCTAGAGAACATGAACTCTATCACATCTATTATAATTGCCATTTATGTGGATAAAATCTTAAGTGATAAAGGTTGATCTTGGATTTCCATTATTTTTAGTTTGGTAGCTAGTATTTTGGGGTTATTCCCCCCAACACCTCTCAAATGGTGTTCTCCTCATCCATTTCCTTGCAATAGATAACATTAAAAATATTTAATATCTCCCAATGCTTCTCATCTATTTATTATCCCAATTCTTTTGTGTCCTTCTGGATTTTGTTCCTCTTAGCTTTATCTTTAGTTTAGAAAATATGTGTCTCCAAATCCATTTGTTTTTTCTAGTCATCAATAAAATGTGAATTAATTATCTCTATTTAACATGTAAATTTTACAAACACATTTTCTACCAATTCATCTATTTTTTGAGTTCAATGAGTAGATTTTTATTTATTCATCATTCTCTTACTTAACTTTCCCTTTTCCCTCTTTTTCCTCTTCTTTGGCACTTTGGCTCTTGCATTTCTTACTCAACAATTAATCAACCATTAAAATTATTTTTTTGTGTCTTTTAATCCATCAAGGTCAATGACATAAAATGAGTCAGTTACCATGACATGAGATTTACCTAAAGGTCAAGACTGCCCTTTAAGTTGATAGTCAAGGTCATGGAAATGAAGGATATCAAGTAGAATGGGTGAAATACTTTAATTCAATGGTAGAATATATTTACCTAAACTTGGTTATTTGTGTATAAAAATATTAGATAAGTCACATGATATTGCTTTCTCAAGTCATCCCGGTGTGACTAAGATGATGGTTGATCTCAAATATCTTTATTTTTTGGTCAAGACTCAAAAGAGATGTTACTAGCATTATAACATGATTCTTAGAGTTTCAAAGGGTCAAGGTTAAACACATGCACATAGAATGTTCATTTTATCCACATAAGGCTCTAAAATAGAAGTGTAAAATTATTATCATGAATTTTGTTTAGTGACATCCAATGTTTGAGAATAAGCATGATGTGATCTTGACTTTGCTAGATAAACTCACCAAGATTAGTCACTTTAGATTTGAGAATCCAATATACAATTCATTAGTTTTGGAAAAAAAATAGATGAGGTTTCTAAATTACAAATAATACCCAAAATATCATTTGAAATAGGGCTACTCATATGACATCTTAGTTTGGAAAACTTTTCATGTGGGTTTTGGAAAAAAATTTAACTTCAATACAACCTATCACCTAGGTCAATAGTTTGTTGTGTTCTTGTCTTATTATGTGTGTAGTCAGTGTAGTCATTTGTGATAGGTAGTATTAAGCATTGTATGTATCTTGATAACATTACACATTTTACAAATCAATATTCCCTATGTGTTTATGAACTAGGCTTATTGTGTGTTTTTAATAAAAATTAGGATTAGGAAATAAATATAGGCTAAATTAGATAAACAACTACATAAAATTTGAATCTATAAAATAAGAATAAATAGAGCATTGTATGATTTGTAACTTACTATTTATGGAAACTATACTAAAAGGGGAAGGAATAAAATAAAAATAACTTAGCTAGCACTTAGAGCTAGGTGATTACAATAACAACTATATAACTTTCTATGTGATTGTGTGAGATGATTGTGAAATATGTATAGGGATTTCATTATATATGAGACAAGGTCACGTATTCTAGATTGGGTCATGTCATGTTATAATCTGTAGGTATAGTAACATATAGTAAGTTTTTTTACTTTATGTAAAAAAGGGATTATGTGCCTTCTCATATGATTTTTATGTGTGATCGGTGTTATTCAATCATTTTATAAGTTGATATGTACCTTCTTATTCACTTGAAACCCTAGGGAAATATACCATGAATAAAAATTCACTACATGGAGAAAAATGTGTTAGTGGCTAAATTTTTGTTTGACCTCAACACCCCTTGTTTTAAACATTGCTCATATACCAATACTTTGAAGAGAGATAAAAATACATGTATTTATCCCATGCTATGGTGATCTATGTGAAATAATGGTGAAATTTTATATGTTGGTATAATCTTGATGTAATTAAGTGTTTCAACAATGGATTATGACATTGCAGGTGTATTTAGACTTATTTGAGGGATAATTTGGTTGCATAGACTCATAAATGTGATTTTTTGTTCTCAATGTGTAGTTAGAATAATTATGGTGTTTACAATATGAAATCCTCTTTCCATATCTTGAAAGAATGAATGGAATATATTATTATATAGTGGCATATTTAAAAATTCCTTGATGGGACTTGAAAAAATTCAAGATAATTTGTTATGTGAATTTGAATTTGATAAATTATCCATTATTTGGAGGAGGATGTGGTTGGTAAATTTGGTCACTACCAAAGAGTAGGATAGTCCTAAAGGAGTAGCCTTGTCTAAGGAGCAGAGACAACTAAACTATAAGTGTCAATCAGTCTAATAGTGACTTTAGTTTTCTTAGAATGAATAATAAAATTATTTTATTTCATATTTTCTCAAGAGTAATGGTCATCCACATAGAATAAGATGAATAATGAATTAGAGCCATGGATTTGAGTATGAGCTAAGTATGTAAAAAGGATTGGTCACAAGTATTTTTTTTAGAATTTAATGTTAACTTTATTAGCTAAATTTTACCCCCTTTTATTCTATTAATGTATCAAAGTGAAATTAATAGATTAAAATAAATAGAGTTATATATGAGCTTACCTATATTGAGTAGGTTTGGTTGTAGGCCACACACTAAATTGTGCTTCATGTGAACCTAAAATAAAACATGTATAAATCAGTCCTTAATTAACATAGAGTCTAAAATTAAAGAAAGGAAACCTAGAAATAAAAATAATAAGGAACAAATACACCTCTTTAGGTACATGAATCATTGTGTTTTCTATTTCCAAACTGGTGATTATAAAAGGTAGGAAATTTGGACGCTTTGTATAGTGAAATAATTGAATTGGACTATGCATACCCTAATCCTTATTGAAATGAGAGTGTGCTTAAAAAATCAAGGTGTGTTTGAATCCATATTTGCATACCCATAGTATTAGAGTAGTTTGTAATCCCTGTATGAATTCCAATAAATTATTTTGTTGTAAAACTAGTATAAAAGGGTGAATCCACTATTTAAAATGAAATAAGATTCATTTCTGGTGAAAAAATAGTGTAAAATATTATGATTTAAGTCTAATGTACGTAGTGTGTAGAAAGATATGTATTTCTATTCTTTCTATGAATCTAGTGCAAAAATGAGTAATAAAAGTGACTACATGCCATACACATGCCCCTAATCTGATATATAAGCATATTAATTATGATAACTAATTAAAATCAACTAGATTTATAAGTATACATTGTGTAATATCATAGAACACATATTTCACATGATGCCCCCAATTCTAAGTAAAATCATAAACAAAATAATCATAAATCTATAAAATTGTTACTAAGTAATACTAAAACTAATACACAAATTGATTATGATTCTAAAAATTCTAAAAAATGTTGTTTCTAATTGATGTGATGAAAAAATGTTAATTTGGATAATCGTGGCCTGTATTATTATCCATATAGAGTAATGTTATAGAATTTAAATGTGTTTTATATGTATAAACTAAGTGTGAACTATGATAAAGTAAGCGTGATTTGTGATAAACTAATCAAATTATATATTTTCCTATCTTTGGACTATGTTATTATAGCTTAGTATTTAAGACAATACATTATGTATGTCCCCTCTTTTGAGGTGAGTTGTAAAGCTTGTGTGATAACTTAGCTAAAAATAAAAATTTATGAAAATGATTTTATATACAAATATTGAAATAGGGAGTGGTAATAATAAAATTAGATATCATTGCATCATATTTATAATCTGAGAAACATAGTAATTTATGATGATGTAGAACCAAGCATAAATAGTGTCATGTTGAGATGAATGACAGCAATGAAAAATGCACTAAATAATGATCATATAATAAGTAATTAAGATTGATATATATAAAATTGGTAAGGATGTATGATATCCATCATGGCATAAAAAATTGGAAGATGCATGATGTTCATAATGGCATTGAAAAAACTAATAAAATTGAGGAAACAAGATTCATGGCCATGGCACACACACACACACACACACACACACACACACACACACACACACACACACACACACACACACACACACACACACACACACACACACACACACACACACACACACAAAAAAAAAAAAAAAAAAAACACACACACACACACACAAGACATGTGGCAAGAAGCTCAAGTGGCCATATAAAAGGGTCATGTTCAAATATCACTCAAACACATAAAATAATACAATAAGTCTTAGAGCTACAAATACAGACATGTTCAAATGTCCACAATCTAGAGAAAATAATACATACAAAGCATGAAGCAAATAATTAAAACATGATAATCATGCATGGATAATTAAATTTAATCTATTTAATAAATTGGTACATCATTATATTCATCAACTCATGTATATAACAATATATTAATTTGAGTGTAAATGAGCAATAACAATATATTTTTCACAATTTATTGAACTAGAGTATGAACATAGGGATAGTCATATAATAATAAAACATTTTTAAATGGATGTCCCTAATGAAATTTTTGAGATGTATACAAGCTATAGATGTCTTTCTATCATTTTTTATCTAAAAACATAGAGCCTATGTTCTCTAGGATATTTTCACTAGAATAGGACAAAAACACTTTGTGTTACTATCTAGAACAAAGTGGTTTTGTCTATGTAAAAATTTAAAGTTGGAGATATTATCACCACCTAAAATTTATACATATAATAATAAATTTTATGTTAACAATTTTACTCAATTACACTTATGAATCATATTTTATAGAAAAATTGATATATATATATATATATATATATATATATATATATATATATATGTATGTATGTATGTATGTATGTATGTATGTATGTATGTATGTATGTATGTATGTATGTATGTATGTATGTATGTATGTATGAGTACAAAATCAACTAGTGTAAATGAACTAGTCATAACATGCATAGGTCCTAAGTTTGATTTTTTTATGAACATTTTAATTTTTTATATTTGTTCATATATGAAACTAAAAATGGCCATACTAGCCAATGATTCCCTTAATATTATTAAAATCAATAGTTTGTTTATCTAACAAAATAATTGTGACCTCTCTCATACAAGAAGTATCATGATGTTGTGAATGATCTAATCTCAAATTAGAATATAAAATATGGTTTGAATATATAACATAGCTACCACTATCATGATGATGATCTATAGTATCTTATGTATGTTTTTATGAAAAATAAACTAACCCATATTGTGTATGTCTTTATCAGTTAATCAAATAGTTGACATCAATTTGTATGGGTTTTCTTGTCAAATGCATAGCTCCATCCACATTGATCATGATGTTTAATTTTGTTTATTTATATTTTACCTTACATATCTTCTAACATCTTCTCATCTATTTCAATTAAATACCTTGGTGTTTTTTAGATTATACTTATAGATTTGGTGCATATTCTACATTATATCTTGAATTGAATGGTGTTATCACTTCAACCATAGAAGGGATATTCAAGTTTTGGTTAACATTACACTCTATAGGTGATTTAAATCCCTTTTCATTATGATAAAGATGAATTGGGGTCATTATATGATGTTAATTATAATCATTCTCAAAATATTCATTATGAATGGATTTTTCATTATATTGTGTTTTTCCATGTGTTTCATTAATAAATAAAATTTCATTAGCTACATGTTCTACATTTTTAATTTCTTCATTCAACAAGGATTGAATAAATCTTATCCCATTTGAAGATGTATCTAAATTAAAAATTTTGGAATTGGGCATATCATTTTCGATTGAAATACTACTTGGTGTGGAAGAAGTACCTTAACATTGTTTATAAGATCTTATGGATGATCTCCTATCTACTTGTATTTTTATTTCTTTTTCTATCTTAGATTTAATTTCCTCAATTGTTATCTCCTTAATCATTATTTTATGTTAACTAATCAACCCCATGATCTATATTTATGCTTTTAAGTCCAAGTAGAATAAAAATTTAAGATATTTTACTAATTGAGATAAAGTAAATCAATACTTTTCAATCTAAAAATAGTACAGACTAATTTCAAGTTTGCAAAATGTAAAACGGATAGAGTAAAATTTGTAGACAAAATAGTTTTTATTGAGTTTTTTATGGATAATAAAGGGCATGTGCCATTTTAATCAACATCAATACCCTTTATAGATATATATTTCAATAGTATAAAGCATTAAATGAAGCTTCTTACCTAGAAAAATAGTGCACACCCTTTAGAAAGGGTGTATGACCTTATATAAAGGGGGCATGCCCTTATATAAAGGGGGAATGCCCTTTACAAAGGGTGTACAACCTTATATAAAGGGAGCACATCCTCTACAAAGGGTGTATGCCCATATATAAAGGATGACACCCTTTACAGAGGGTGTCTACCCTTTCATAAAAGGCACACACCATTTATAAAGGGTGTACACCCTTTATAGAAGGGCATACACTATTTTTTATGGGTGTATTCCCTTCTATAAAGGGTGGATGTCATTTACAATAAATGTGCACCATTTATATAAGGGTGTGCACCCTTTGTAAAGGGTGTATACCCTACTATAAAGTGTGAAACCCATTTACAAGTGGTGTATGCCCTTCTATAAAAGGAAAAATCCCTTCATAAAGGGTGTACACACTTTATAAAGTGTGTACACCCTTTCAAATTAATGATTGCAGTTATATAAAGGGTGTACACTATTTTTAAAAGCGTGTACATGATTTACATAAGGGTGTAGACCCTATATAATACTTTTGATTTGACATTTTTGGGTTTCCCTCCATAAATGGATTGGTTTTAAGCTTGTGGGTCCAAACATAACCTAAAATCCTATCATGGATTAGCCATAATGACTTTTAGTAAATTTATATGGTTTCTATGTTTTCATGGGAATGCACATGCGCACACACACATAAGTTTGTAGGTGGCATAATATAGTTTTTGAATATATAATTTATTTAATGTTAAATATTATTTTTAATTATTTTTTAATTTCTTCCTAACATACCTTGTTCTGGTTTATGCATATATCATTACAAATAGTTTAATAACTATTTCACCATTAATAAAAAAATTATATAACTTATATCTTAACAATCTTCTCATTTCTTTCTATACTTTGGAAAATAAAATATGATTTTCATGAATTTACGTTCAAAAAGCTATGTTTATACACTTATAGATTCTATTTTCTAGTTTTCTAGACTTGTAAAATTAATTAAAAAATGTATGTTTATTAAAAATTTAAGAAAAAATATTTGATTCTCTCTCTCTCTCTCTCTCTCTCTCTCTCTCTCTCTCTCTCTCTCTCTCTCTCTCTCTATATATATATATATATATATATATATATATATATATATATATATATATATATATATGAAAATTCATACAAAAATTCATTTTTATAATCAAAACAAGTGTTCCCATACACATGCACTTTATTTATTTTTTCACAAAATATTACTATGGTATTGTCATAAATGCATCAGTTTTACATACTTTTCTCATATGGATATTTTAAAAATTTATTTATTTAGAAACTAAATTCAAAATTCCACAATTCATCTTCTTGAGTTATTATAAAATTATTTATCCAAGTGTCTCTAATATTCTCTCTAAGTTCAACTAATTTTATTCTCAAAAAAGAAAAAAATGGAACTTTAATCCCTAACACCCCTTATTCTTTGTCCAAGGGACATGGAACTTATCTAGATCACATATATACACTATTTAAAATTCATAAAATATTCACTATTATTATAAAATGTCTAATATATCATTAAGAGGAGTCACAAGCCAAGTTAAAATTATAATTTTGAAGTATCAAAGACAAATAATTAGTTGCATACATATCATGAAGTTGCATAATATCACAATCACATTATGTGGGAGATCTACATGTGGTTTGATTTCTCTAAATGGAGTATTATATATGTAGGCATAATTCAATCATAAAATGGGGGTGATTAGAGTTAACTTATTACAATAATATTTCCTAATTTTTATAGGTTTACATCCCTCACAATCAAACCTAGGGTTTCAAGTAAAAGGATACTGATCTCTATAGTTTCTTACATTATCAGGGTTGAGGATCATAGAAACAAAGCATACAAAGATAGGCAAAGGTTACTATACAATCACAGTCCTCCATTTTTACATAGGTCAGTACCAACTAATGTATTTTAGTATCAACTAATAATATTAGACTAGATCAGTTGAACTGACCTTGCACATATAGACACTTAGTTCCTTAACTGAATAAACCATAATCAATTTTTATCATAACATAAAATAATTCATATAAAATTCTACATGAATCCTATAGCATGATTTGTGTTCTGGTTTATTTTAACATATAAATACTTTCACATCTCAAATGACCTTCAGCTAATTATCAATTTCCCATAAAATTTTCAATAATTTTTTTATAAAATTCAGTTTGGTTATGTCCAAGAAATATTTTACATGTGGCTCATGGTTTTTTAACCTTTTTATACTTTTAAAAATATAGTTTATATCTGGTGAGACACTTGTGTTGTCATATTCAAAAAAATCAATAAAATGTCTTGTTCTTTAAACTAATACTATGTCCTTTTGTGGGAGTCTACCACTAAATGCCCAAAAATCTATGAGTAAAGGGTCATATAGTCTCGTTATTATTTTCATGGATTTAATTATAGTTTTATTATTCAATTCCAAGGTTGTACTTGTTTGACTAATAAATTATGATCAAGATTTTTACTTATTATAGACTCTATTATTTCTCACCTTATCACATTACTAGCTTTTTTTATATTTTTGTTACCTATTAAATTAAATGCATTATTTATATTTTTTACTATTGCATTATTTTTATCTCTAGATTGATTATTCTTAACCCTTGATTATTCAACATAGGGCACATTTTTATCATTTTTATTAATTAAACAAATAGTTGATGTCATTTTGTATGGGTTTTATTCTCAAGTGCATAGTCCCATACACATTGATCATAGTGTTTAATTTTTATTATTTAAATTTTAAATTCCATATGTTCTAACATATTTTCATCTATTTTAATCAAATACCTTGGTGTTTCTCAAATTATCCTTGAAGGTTTGGGTGCAGGAGTTACATTGTATCTTGAATTGATTGATGTTATCACTTCAACCATATAAGAGATATTGAAGTGTTGGTAAACATTAAACTCTAAAGGTGAATTAAATCCCTTTTCATTAGGAAAAATATAAATTGTGCTCATTATGTGATGTTAATTATTATCATTCCAAAATAATTCATTATGAATGGATGTTTCTTTATGTTGTGTTTCTCCATATGTTTCATCACAAAATACAAATTCATTACTACATGTTCTACATTTTGAATTTATTCATTCAACAAGGATTGAATAACTCTTATCTCATTCGAATATGTATTTAAATTAAATACCATGGAATTAAGAATGTCATTTTTTATTGAAATATTACTTGGTTTGGAAGAAGTACCTTCACCTTATTTTTAAAATCTTATGAATGATTTCCTATCTACTTGTATTTTTATTTATGTTTCCCTCTTGACTTCAATTTCCTCATTTGTTAGATCCTTAACTAGACTTTTTTGTTGACTAATCGACCTCATGATCTATATTTATGCTTTTAAATCCAAGTAGAATAAAAATTGTAGTGTTTTTACTAATTGAGATAAATTAAATCAATACTTTTTAATCTGTCAGCAATAAAAACCAATTTCAAATTTGTAAAATGTAAAAATTATAGAGTAAAATTTGTGGACAAAATAGTTTGTATATAATTTTTCATGGATAATATAGGCCATGTGTCATTTTAATCAACATGAATACCCTTTTAGAGATATATTTAAATAGTATAAATCATTGAATGAAGCTTCTTACCTAGAAAAATGGTGCACACCCTTTATAAAATGGCACACTCCCTTTATAATGGGTGTATTCCCTTATATAAATAATGCACACCCTTTACAAAAGGTTTAAACCCTTATGTATAGGGTGCACACCCTTTACAAATTGTGTACTCCCTTATGTAAAGGATGACACCCTTTATATAGGGTGTATACCCTTATATAAAGGGTACATGCCCTTTACAAATGGTGTGTACCATTTAATAAAAGGCATACACTTTTTTGAACAGGTGTATGCCCTTATGTAAATGGTGTATGCCATTTAAAAATGGTGTGCAGCATCTATATAAGGGTTCATGACCTTTGTAAAGGATGTGTGCCATACTATAAAGGGTGCATACCCTTTATAAATGGTTTATGCCCTTATATAAAGGGTACACACCTTTTATAAATGTTGTATGCCCTTATATAAAGTGTGTATGCCCTTTAAAATTAATGTTTGTAATTCTATAAAGGGTGTACACCATTTTTAAAATGGTGTGCATGCTTTACATGAGTGTCTACGCTCTATATAATAACTTTGATTTGACATTTTTGAGTTTTCCTTAAAAATTATATTGGTTTTAGGCTTCAAGGTCCAAACTTACCCTAAAATCCTATCATGGCTAAGCAATAATGACTTTTAGTAAATTTATGTGGTTTTTCTATCTTCACATGTGCATGCATGCGCGCGCGCGCACGCACACACACACACACACACACACACACACACACACACACACACACACACACACACACACACACACACACACACACACAAGTTTATAGGTAGAAGAATGTAGTTTTTGAATATACATACATATATCATTATTTGCAATTATTTATTAATTTCTACCTAACATACCTTGTTATGGTTTTTGCATATATCATTACAAATAGTTTAATAACTTTTTTACCATTAATAAAAAATTATATAACTTATATATTAACAATCTGTACATCTTTGGCTATACTTTGAAAAATAAAATATGATTTTCATGAAGTTAAGCTCAAAAGGTTGTTTTTATAAACTTAGAGATTCAATTTTACAACTTTCTTGACTTGTAAGATTATTATAAAAACTTATGTTTATTAAAAAATTAAAAAAATATATTCTCAAAAATATTTGATTTCCTCTATCTATGTATGAAATTTGATATAAAAAATAATTCATTTACTCAAAACAAGATTTCCCATACACATGCACTCTACTTATTTCTCACAAAAATTTATTGTCACTGTCATAAATGCATCAATTTTGTATATTTTTATCATCTAGATATCTTCAAAAAATTATATATTTATAAACTACATTAAAAATGGCCTAATTCATATTCTATTTTATTATTTTAAAATTCTTTGTCTAAATTTCTATAAAATTCTCTCCAATTTAAACTATTATTATTTTTAGAAAAGAATAAAAATGGCACTTTAAGCCCCAACACCCCCCGACCACTCCTCCTCGCCCCCCCCCCCCCCCCCACCCCCCGCCCCCCACCACCCGCCACGTTACCCTACATCTACCAATAATTATATAGGTATTTAAGTAAAATGAGGCCTTCATAAATTTCTTTATGTACACATTACTCCAACTCATGTTGGACAACATCTTTATTGTGCTTTCAAAATAGATTGCTAAAAATCCATATTGAAACTTGAGTAAATTTGAATTTTTTTCTCTCTATGTGGAGCTTAAAAATGGAGTGGTGCCTCTAATTTAACTTATTTTTATTAATTATCCTAAACAAGATAAAACTATTACACTAAGGTAAGTGCACAAAGTTGGAGGATAGAAAGGGGCCTACCCGTGGACATGATTTTCTTGAAATTTTAAATATTTGACCTTCTGTAGATAATTTGATATATCTACACCCCAAATTTTAAGATGGTGTACAAACATGAAATGTATAATTTCGAGTCTAGTTTCCAAAACACTATTTTTTTTAAAAAGTGGTTAAGTATAACTAGGTCAAACATCTAAAATTTCAAGATGACTTGTATTTTTTAAAGAAAAAGAGTAGATAAATAGTCGTGTGATGCACCATTTTTTGAGAAGAATTTAATATTGTTTAAAACACTTTGGTGAACATTTATATAATATATTTTAGTTTTGGACATATATTTTTTTATATTTTTTTAATGAATACTTTTTTTATGAATTTTTTAAGTAAATAGATCTTTAATTTGATTTTTTAAAAATGGATAGTTAGTCGTGCGGTGCCCCTAAGTACCTCAAATAAAAATGAAAATTGATTTGTTTGTTTAATATGTGTATAATTAGGCCTATTTTATGACCATATAAATTTTTTTCACTTAGATCAATGAAAAACAAATTACATAAACATGTACAGCCATGTATATTTGCAGCATGTAGTGGCCTAAAAAGGTATAGTTAGAAATCAACATAGTTTGAAACCTTAAA
>JARHVA010001227.1:1465000-1677500 GCA_037957365.1 Torreya grandis | reverse complement strand
AAACTATATATACATTAAACCCTAAGATCTAAACCATAAACCCTAAACATGATACCCTAAATTTTAAACCATAAGTTCCCTATTAACCAATCTATTTAACCCCAATTAACATCCTTTATAATAAGACTTAGGTTCACGTGGCATAAAGTGATTAGACCTTATATACACCCTTAAACCTAAACTTTATGCCCTAATCCCTAATCCATGAACCTTATGCCCTAATCCCTAATACCTAATCCCTGATCTATATTAATAATAATGTGATTGCATTATGCAATAACTTAATTATTTTATTGCATATTGTGACCACATTATTCTTAATATAGACAAAACTTGCTTTTCAACGTTAATGTCTAGTTTTAACCCAAATCGATAATTTTTCCCCATAAACATTTCATGTGCACTTATGTGGGACTTGAAAGACCTATGTACTTATTTTAAACCCACCTTTGAAAAGCTATCAACTATCCTTGATGGGTGACAGATCACATTTGAGGAAGAGAAAGATGTTGAATTACAAAACACCAAAGGAATTAGAAGAGTTGAGAGAGAAACACAAGATACAAATGCAAAAACTTCATTTAAGACAAGGTATAAATGTTAATCTTGATGAACCAAATACCAATTATAATTATCCAATTGATAATAATGAATTAAACAATGATGAAATTAACCATAATGAATTTAATAATGATGAAATTAACCATAATGAATTTAATAATGATGAAATTGGCCATAAGAAATGAGTAATAATGAAATTGAAATAATGAATTAGATAATGTGGAAGTTTACATTCAAAGTTCCAAGTTTTTTATTTTATTACTAATGAGTTTATGTGTGATGCTTTAAACCCCACGAATGAAGAAAATTTTATGTAAACAAATAATGATGAAATTAACAATCAATAAAATTTTATGGAAATATATAATGAAGAAATAAACGATGAATAAAATGTTATCCCACCTCTAAACAATGAAAGTAATAATGATTTTGCAATGCCCTCTCAATAAATTCCAACATTAACAACACCTCCAATAATTTTGCATAGAAAAGACAAGTACTTAATTAAATTTGGTCAAAATATTTTAGAAACAATGCATAATAAAATGTCTGATCACCACTCAAGAAGACTGGCTCAACAACTTTGGGATAAATTTTTTTATAATTTGGATTATGATAGTCAAAGATGTCAATTATTTATTTCATTGATAAAATTTATTAATATGAGACCTATAATATACACATTAGGACTAAGATCATCTAACATGGATGATAAAAATAATGTAATTATTAAAAATCTACATGATGCGTATCATATTATAGGCCCAAAATAATACACCCAAGTTTGTAATGTTGCCCAACATGTACTTACAACTTGTGCAGTAAGTGGCCAAATAGGAAAAAATGAATGCTTTCAAAAATAATTTGGGCACTTAATATCAATAGAAAAACATTAATAAAAGTAATTGAAAGATGTGAAATACTTAATAGATATAATACCAATGAGATCTAGGCATTTTCCGGTAGACTTTCATGAAAGGATAGGGCTATAGCCAATTCTCTCAAAGAGTTACTTGCTCAATTTTGGAAACACAATACAAGAGTTTTTCCCAATGCAAGAGATATAGTGAAAAGAAGAGATGGTTCTCATAGTTGTGAAGCACATCCTAAACATTTATTATATATGACTCAAGCACAATTGTACTCTATGTTTTTGGAAAAGCATCCACAAATTTCTATATTCCATAAATATTTTAATATGGCCAAACCTTTTTATGTAAAAATAAATCACACATGCACCACTAGTTTTTGTAGGCAACATGTTGGATTTTCAATGCACTACAATGTTTTTCACCATATTCAATGTAATTTTCATACTAATTTTTTTGTTTACGAGTGTGGAATTGAATTTCCACTAAAATCAGCCAGGGAATTTATTCCAACTATTTTTTGCAAAAGACTGGATGAACAATTATTTTATAACAAATCATGTCTAGATGGAAATTGTAACATTTTTGGTGGATTGCCAAAATTAAAAAATTGTATCCATGAGGAGAGTAAAAGTGAAATTGGACAAGAATTAGTTGGTTTGAGTAAATAGAAAATAATGACCCATCAAGTAAAATATGTCAAAGAATCTAAAAGGTGTGAGCTTTTTACAAAAAATATACATGTTTCCAAATTTTTGATAAACTCTAGGGAAAAAATTATCTAAGTATGAAAGGCACACACACAAGGCTAGATGGTTAGATGAACATTTTAAGATAATCAAGGATGCATTTTCACATAGTTTGATTATTTCAATAGTTGACTTTGCTAAAAATTACACATTTAAACCATAAAGGGAAGTCTAATCGCAATATTACAACTCATCACAAGTTTCCATATTCATGAATATAACATTCATGCATGCACATAATATTATAGAGTAAAAATGGAAAATATTAAGGGAGTATCATTTATATATTAGTAATTATTGATCACATTATTTAGATATGCATGATTTTTTTAGAAGTTGTATGAAAAATTGAGTCAGAGGAACATTACTTTTAATCAACATTACATTTGGTTGGATAATTACACATCATAATTCAAAAATGTATGAATGTTTTATTGGTTTAGTAGGATACTTACCATTGGTGTATAACACATTTGGAATTTCACCAAGGTTTTTCATGGAAAAAAAGAGGAAGATGGTGTTGGAGCATGTGTAACAAGAGCTATTACAAAGGATGAGTTGAAATTTGAAGAGGGTGTTGATTTGACAGATGCAAAAACCATGTTGAATGGTGTAATTAGAACATGTGTCATGGTACTCAACCAAATTCTCTTGTTCATAGACATTTCTAGTTAATGGAAGAATAACACTTGGAAAAGAATGAGGATTGTATGACTCTAACGGGTTCAAGTGAAATCCACTCATTTTATAGCTCAAATGCAAGTTATTAGACTATTCATATGAGACACTTGGAATTATTTTATTCTTCATTCATGGACTCTATTTGGAATGAGTGTGAGTGAAAATTATTTTTGGATGACTAGATTTCTAAACCTCTAATTCCAATTAACACGTATTAGGGTCCAACAGCATTGCAACTTATAGATATGATGTTATCAGATGACTTTGATCATGTATCAGATCTAGTGCAACTAGGTAGAATATTTTTCATTGTGTATAATTTATTCTCATTATATATACTTATAGTGTTATTAAAAATGGTTTTTGTGATACAGGGCATGTTTTGGTAGTTAGTGCAGATGAGGGTGATGAAAAAGGCATAAATTAATACCTATGTCAGTGTGTAGAGAGAAAGAAAAAAATTGACTTCCATTATTATATATGGATAAAAATTTGACTATCCTACTGGGTCAGTGGTAGTCACTGGATCTTGGTTTTTATGATATTCTATAAAAAATTCATATCAATGGTTTTTTAAAGAGTTTGGAATTCATAAGAAGATACTACACTATTCAAATTTGATTCTTGAAATGAATATTTAATTACAAAATATCATGGGAGGCCATTAAACATGAAACTATGAAAAGTTTAGGAGTCAAAACATGAAGCTATTCTTGATACTATCAAGGTTAGATCAAATCTTAGTGGTTTGTTGGATTAAAATATGTAGGTTAGTTGACTCTTCAAATGTAGATGTAATCAATTTTACCAAATGTTTTTTATTTTCTTGATAGTATATATGAATTATTTTTAATTACTTACTAATAATTTTTTATAGGTTAGTGGTGCCAAATAAGTTTCCACATTCATGTGTTTGGCACTATCAGTAAATAATTGCATATTCTCTAAGCTAGGAGAGGCTAACATTTTAAGTACTTAGTGTTTCCACGCTCCTTGATGGTAATGAAAATTCATTTTTGAGTGAATCTAAATGTCTTGTCAATAAGAGCACATGTAATTTTCCTATATAGATGTGAACCAAGTGATAGATTTTTAAATGGAGGTTCCAAAGGTAGAAATGGCAGTTGGAGCTCAATAAGTTGCTTATTTAATGCCAAAAAGTTACATTTTAGGACCCATCATTAAAACTTATGCCATGGATTTCTCTCAAAGGTTCCAACTAATAAATATGGGGTGAGATTAGAGGTATTTAAGAAGTATTAGAGGGATATGATGGTTTATGAAAATGAATTACAGGTTTTGTTTTATGTGTGTTTGAACTTAGTCTGAAAATCTATATTTTTCTTGTATTCATAAGGGTGTTCTTGAGGCCGAAATAGGTGGTGGTTTTGTCAGTCATGCATGATGGAAGGCTAATAACTTGATCTTAGACATTATCCTCCCAAAAAAAATGTTTTTAGTGCTATTTTTTGGTCAATATGCATCATAATCATAGTTTTGTAACCACAACTTCAACTTTGACAACATTTGTTGTGAGTGTTTTTGTGCTTCTGAATGGTAATGAAAGTATAATTCTATGTAGATTTAAATTTATTATAAGTGTGACCATATGTAATTTTCATATCTATATGTGATCAAAGTGATATATTCTCAACT
Organism: Torreya grandis; assembly: GCA_037957365.1. NCBI lineage: Eukaryota > Viridiplantae > Streptophyta > Pinopsida > Cupressales > Taxaceae > Torreya > Torreya grandis. The sequence continues at coordinate 1,672,984 of JARHVA010001227.1, read as the reverse complement.
TGAGGTTCCAGAGGTATAAATGGCAGTTGGAGCTCAAAAAGTTTGTCTATTTAATGCCAAAAAGTTGCATTTTAGGACCCACACTACAACTTGTGCCATGGATATCTCTCAAATGTTCCCCCCGATTACTCTAGGGTGAAATTAAAAGGCTTAAAGAGGTAGGGGAAGGATCTAATGTTTCATATAAATGAGCTACAAATTTTTTTATGCATGTTTAAACTTAAGCTAAAAATTGAAATTTTCTTGTATTGGAAGGGCATTCTTGAGGCTAGAATGTGTGGTGGGTTTATCAATCAAGCCTGATGGGAGGAAATTAACTTGTTCATGTATTTTATCTACCCCATTTATGTGTTGGTATTGAATTTTTTTTTTAGGAAGCATCAAAACTATAGTTTTGCAACCACAACTTTAATTTTGACAACATTTGTTGTTAATGTTTTCACACTCCTAAATGGTATTAAAAATGTACTTATGGGTGGAATTGAATGTTTTGGTGGTGTGATCACATTTAATTTTCATATCTAGATTTTATCTAAGTGATATATTCTGGACTAGAGGTCCCAAAGGTATAAATGGCAGTTAGAGCTCAAGAAGTTACCCATTCAATACCAAAAAGTTACATTTTAGGAACCATCACTACAACTTGTGCCATAGATTGATCTCAAAGGTTATACCTAAATTATTTAGGCTAAATTTAAAGGGATTAAATAGGAAGGGGAGGGATCTTAAGGTTTTAATAGATGACTTATGAGTTTCATTTTATGTGTGTTTGAACTTAGGCTTAAAACTACATTTTTATTGTATTGGGAAGAGTGTTCTTGAGGCCAGAATGGGTGATGGGTTTGTAAATCAAGCATAATAGGAGGCCAATAACCTGGTATTTGATGTTATTCTCCCCCCAAATGTGTTTATTCTACTATTTTCTGGTCAAGAATCATAATAATTAGAGTTTTGGGCCCCAACTTCAACTTTAACAATATTTGTTGTCACTATTTTTGTGCTCTTAAATGGTAGTGAATAGTAACTTCAATTAGATTTGATTGTCACAGAAGTGTTTTCACATGTAATTTAACTATATATATGTTATAAAGGTGATATATTCTCAATTGGAGGTCCCAAAAGCATAAATGGCAGTTGGAGCTTAAGAAGTTGTTCATTTAATGCCAAAAAGTTGCATTTTAGGACCCATCACTATAACTTGTGCCACGGATTACTATTGAAGGTTACACATGAGTGATTTAGAGTGATATTTGAGGGATTAAATAGGTAGGGGAGGGATCTAATTATTTACATAAATGGCTTACATGTTTCATTTTATGCATGTTTGAACTTAGGCTAGAAAATTGCATTTTTCTTGTATTGGGAAGGGCACTCTTGAGGCTAGAATGGGTGGTGGGTTTGTTGATCATTAATTATGGGAGCTCAAGAACCTATTCTTGGATTTTATCTTTCCCCAATATGTGTTGACAATGCTAGTTTTTAGTCAATAAGCATCAGAATCAAAGTTCTGCAACCACAACTTCAATTTTGACAACATTTATTATCAATGTTTTCATGCTCCTAAACGAAACTGAAAATGTAATTTTGGGTGGATTTGAATGTGGTGTAAGTGTGAGAATATTTAATTTGCCTATATATACATTATTAAAGTGATATATTCTCAATTGGATTTTTTGGAGGTAGAAATGACAGTTGAAGCTCAAAAAGTTGCCTATTTAATGCCAAAAAGTTACATTTTAGGACCCAACACTAAAACTTATGGCATAGATTTATATTTAAGGTTAAACTTGAGTGATCTAGGTTTCAATTATAGATATTAATGAGGTATGGGAGGGATCTAACGGTTCATAGAAATGACTTATAGGTTTTGTTTTATGCATGTTTGAACTTATGAGAAAAAATTACATTTTTCTTGTATTTGGATGGGCATTCTTAAGGCCAGAATGGGTGGTGGCTCTATTGATCGGGCATGATGGGAGGTTAAGAACCTATTCCTACACATTATCTACCCCCTAGATGTATTTTTAGTTCCAATTTTTTGTCAAGATGAGGTCTTCACATATTGACACTTTACTTGGAACTAATATTTTTTATTTGCACTTAATTTTAGTCCTTGTTTGGTTGAATAGAAATTAATTACTTCTTTTCAAACAATATAGGGAATCTATTGGTATCATATTCAATTTGATAGTTTCAAGAATCTATAAAAAAATTAAATTCAAAAATATCAATCAACCTCTTTCCATAAGACTATAGTAAATTGTATCTCCATGACTATTATTCCTCAAACCACCTTTACTTGAGAGTGAAACTACCCCTATTTCTTCCTACAACCACTCAATCCTCCACACACTTGCAACTTAGCATGGGATGTTATCTCTAAGATTCAATGACACTTTCAAACATCAAAGTTTATTCAACTACATTCAAAACACAATGATAAGGAGGTTCTTCCACTAGATAACACATCTTTTATTGATCTTCATAAATATTTACAATATGGTCCACTATCATATAATTTTCCTCATGGACAACAAAATTTTCCATATTCTTACTCCATCTATCTATCTTTCCTACACATACTACCTACTCTACTAACTCATATTACTTCCCCCTAATGTCCTAAACGACACACCCCTATGCAAATTTCTCTCTCCATTTTCTCACCTAATTTTACATCAAAAGTGTATTTTAAGTGTTCAAGGTGATTTTGAGGATAGAATAGGTTTGTGATATTTTCAAAGATTAGTTGTCAAAGATCAGTTGTAGGAGGCCTAACACCCTCAAAGGATAGGCCTAGAAAGCAATAGAACTATTAATGGCATTGAGTTGGGTCTAGAGATCTCAATTTGGAGTTGAATTATGTTAGGACTGATGTGTTAAAGGTGCTAAAGGAGTGAGGTGTTAAAGGGTAAAAAACCAATCTCAAGAGTGTGCATTAAGCTTATTAGGCCAAATAGCCCTTGAAGGGAAAAATTATAATAAAGTGTAAAGGAGGGTGGAGGCATTTGAAAGTAGATTGAGTGGATTGAATTAAGGTTTGGTAGGTGGATATAAGAGTTATATGAAGTGTTCTTGAAAGTATTAAAGAAGAGGAAGACATCTAGGCATAGCCAATCCTATGGAATGTATAGTGAGAGTGTGAAGAATGAAAGAAAAAAAGGGTAGGTTGGAGGATAGTAAATGAGTTGAGTATAGATGAGGTATTGATAGAGATTACTTGAGAGGTGAGGTAAAATATATAGGAACAAGAATAATAGAGGCCACATAATTAGTAGGCCTAGTTTCAATAAAAACTAACCAAAAAGGCATTAGAGCAAAGTTAAGATTAAAGATTAGGTTTGCAGGTATAGGTATTAGAGTGAGAAATTTCAATGGATTTATGAATGATTTTATGTCTCTATATTATACAAGTATAAACATGACTGGGTATGAGCCTTAATTGAAATCAAATTATGCTAATGATCAATTAAAAAGTTGTAAATGGGTGATGACAAATGCAAATTATATAAGAGTGTCATCAGTTATTTTAACTACACACACTCAAATAAAAACTTTAATTTTAAAAAAATGAGAGATCAAATATTTATAGCATTTAAAAGAAGAAATTTTTAATCCTCATTTGTGTACAACATTAAATATGAGATATGAAATATAATAGTTTGTAATATCAAAATGACACTATATGATAATATTTTGAATTAAAATTGAATATAAATTTTATAGATTAATATCATTTAGATGAAAACTCCAAAAACATCGTATAAACACATATACAATGTCAACAATACATAGATTGTCATGATAGGATATAAAAAAAAAATCAACATCTACCAACATAGCATCTAATGTTGGGTGAATGTCATATACGTATATATAATGCCAAAAATGCATACATTACCATATAGGCATATAAAAAAATGCATCTCATATAAGACATCCTACCCATCAAATAGCCTTGCTCTCTTTGCCTTCCTCAAAGAAGACTCTCTGTATGATGCCATATTGGTAGATAGAGATCCCTCAAATGCCTTGGATTGATCCAAGGTCTAACTACAGATCCTATGCTCATAGCTCACTTGAATCTGAACCTATTCAAATAAAAGTATTATTTAAAAATTAATATAAAATACATTCAACCACTTGTTAAGAAATTAATTTTAAACTGGAATAAAAATCATTTAAATGTGTACTTACTATAAGCTTATGGTCCTTCACAATTTGATTTTTATGCTCAAATGAGTTAGTGGTAGTCTTAGTTGTACAAATAGGCATCTGAAATAGGGAAGAAACATGAGAAGTTGACCTACTTATATCTAACTGGGACTATCAGATATAATGGGATAACCCTGCATACACAATAAAATCACATAAATTATATTTGCCCAAGTATATGGTAAAATTATTAAAACAATTCTATTTTTACAATTCAAATTTACAAGTTAATATATATTTCTATCAGTGCTTGTGTGAATGACACTACAGTAATAATGCCTATGTCTGTCTTAGATCATAGTGATGGAGGAGTGTCTACTTGAGATATCCACTGAATGTGAACAAGGTCTCACTTACTTTTATATAAAGTATCAAATATATATATGGTAAATTTTTATCCTTTATTAAACTCAGAGTGTATTTAATAACATTGTAATTTAATTTTGATATCCTTGATAGATAAATTTAACTTAAACATATAAGGAAAATATACATAGACTAAATTTACATAGAGCATAAGTTTAACTCAAAATTTTACCTATGTATAAGTAAAAGGTGTCATCTTAACACAAACAGATGCAGCAATGGATGGGCCAGTAGCCAGATCTATATATGTAAACAATAGATACATTAAATCAAATCCTATAAACATGGATTCTAATGATGAAGGCACTATCTCCTCCTAGGACATAAAAATGAAATATATATTATTCAATTTATATGTAAATTAATTATTAGATAAATTAAATTTACAAATATATTTTAAGCTTAACATGACATTTATATAAAATATACCTACATCTATGTATTGGTTGATGTCTGCACACCAAATATGTGTGCCAAAAACTCATCACTCATAAGTATAGTATCCAAGCCCTCTAAACCACCAACACTATCATGATATATTGATTTGGTAAATCATAAAACCACTATAGGGAATAATCCTTTAAACTACATGTAAGCAACTTCATGAGAGGTTAATCATTGGACACGTGGTCCAAACATGCTATGTAAAAGGCTATGAGATGATGCTTTGGGTCACCTTTGCCATCATATAATGTAAACTTAGGTTCCATAAAACTAGATGGCAATGAAGTTGTCATTATGTGATGTGCCAAGCATGTGTGTAAGATAATATTATAATCCAAGGAATGTGATGGCATAGTGGCTCCCTTCTCGAGATGTAACAACTTAACCTATAAAATATGAATCTCATAAATAAGGGATTATACGTCTAACATGGAGTAATTAAAAATAAGAGGTGTAGTTGTCACTAAAGGTTGTTGAATTACAACTTTTAGTTTTACTAGCTGAGTTGGCCTTATTATAGGTGTAAAAATGTTATTAGCGAGGGAATTAAAGATTGACCATTGTTTATTTTTTATTTATTTCTAATATGGCTTGTAGGATTTATGCATGATCAAGGGGAAGTTCCCAAATTCTATCTTTGAAGCCCTGTAATATCTCATATTTGTTGATAATCATGTCATCATTTTTAAGTGGAGGGAGAGTATCCTAATTTTCAATTTGTATATCATCTTGCTTGTGATTGTATTATTTATCTTTATATGCATAGTTGGAGTTAAGATAGGTTCCTTATCCATGTTAAAGGCTCAAATGGCAAGAATTTGAATATGCTCTATAGGATTACCACCTAATTTAGCGCTTATTATTAATGGAAGAGAGATATCTTTTTTAGATGGAATATAGTAAACAAATTAGAATAGAGATGCTAAAATAGAATATATAAAATATGAAAAATTTAAAGCAACTAATTAAAATAGGAAAAAGAAGGATACAAACCCTAAGAGAATCTAAGGTTAAGAATTTTTTAATTGGGATTGTTTTGAGAAAATTTAAGTTATATTTAAATAAATGAAACCCTAATTTTATGTTGATTTTATGATTTAGGTTATGCCAAAAAATCATAAAAACATAAGTTTGTAACCCTAATTCAGTGCAAAAATTTTTGGAGAAGGTAAACTAGGGTTTTAAGCAATATTCAAAATAAGTTAGGTTCACCAAATGTTTTAATATTTTAGGGTATTACTAATGTAAATCCTAAGTTTGATTAAAGGGATGAGTTGTCTAAATTAGTGAAATAATATGAAATAAATAAACATTAATTTGTTGCATTATTTGACTTGCTTGAATTTTTAAAAATAGTAATAAATGTGTGCAAATAAAGACTTATCTAGAAAACACCTGACATAAAAGGTTTGAGTGTTGAAAATTGGGGTATGAATAGGTCTGAGTGTCATCAACAAGATCCCAATGTCATATATTCTCCTAGACATTAGTGTCACACTTCAATAGTAGCACCATATGGCTCTAGTGTCCTAAAAATGGCACTAGTGTCCTCTATGTGATATTGTCCCTAAATTTTGGGTGCACCTATGCTTATGTTTCTGGGTTATTTTCCTACACATATGAAGTCTAAAACTCTATATTGTACTTTTAATAGATTATTTATGATGCTAACCATAACCATCCTTACCAGTAAGGCATGAAGTGAAAATCTGTGTTCGTTAATAAGATAGTTTGGACATCTTCAACACCTCATTATGAAGAGAGTTTCCTCCATACCAATACACTGAGGAGGGATCAAGCCTAATGTAGTTTTCCTACCTAAGTGATGGTGCAATTGAAAGTGTTGTTAGAATGGTATTGGTTTTGAATGCCTTGAGTGTGTTTAAGATTGAAAATATTAAAAATCTAGGCTTAGGGCAACTGTAGATGGTAATATGTAGAAGTAGGACATAATAGGTAATAATAACCTTAATTTTTCTCAACTTGTTTCATGTTTGAATAGGTCTTTTGCATTTATTTTCATCTAGTGGATAGAGATCTAAAATTCATGTATTTATAGTGTTTCATAGCTTGTGCAGATAATAAAATATGCTTAGACTGACATTATGTGGGTTTCACTTTTGAAAATATATCCATTTGGGGAAGTTAAGGAAAGGGGCATTAGTGCCATATTGGGGACACTAGTTCCATGTGACTCTATTGTCCTTAATGTGGAATTAATGTCCAACTGGTAGGTTGTTGGGAATGAAGGGATAGGATCTAGGACTAAAGGTTTGAGGCTATGTTTTAGCTAATTGGGATGCATGTGGTCTACACAAAGGCTAGAAAAGTGTGATAAAAGGCTCTAGGATATGTCTAGGGCTAGGCTAAGAATAAGTTGTCTCAAGTAGCACTCTTAACACGCAAACACCACTTTTAGGTGATTATCTTCCCAAATGCACTATTTTAGCTTAAATGATAATTTATGTGTCTACATTTTCCCTATTTTATTCTAGTAATGTATCAAAGTGAAAGTACTAGAGAAAAAGAAAAAATGTACACCTAAACATCCCTGTAAAGTGTAGTCCTAAATATAGGCCACAACACTAAACTATTATCCACGTAAACTTGTATTGAAACATATGTTTTATCATTTTTTTACTTAAGATAAATATAAAAAAATTAAAAGACAAGAAATTAGATAATTACAAGGATCAAATACATTTAATTATGTATGCAAAGCATTGTGTTTTCCTAGAGAAAAATTGGTGACTGTAGAGGGTAAGACCCATGGAGATTTCACTTGTCTTGAGTAGTTTGGATTGGATTATGCATGCCCCAATCCTCATTAATAGGTGATTGGGATTAAGAACTCTAGGTGTGTTGGACTCCATCATCATATACCCAAGGTGTCATTAGCCATGTGAGACATTGCCTCATGCAAGTCCTCAATAGTGAGGGGCCTATTGCAAGCCATCTGTTGGGTGGGAGTGAGTTTGCATGGCACCACTAGGAGGCATTGATAGAGGGAAATTTCACACTCAACCACAGGGGCTTGAGCTTTGAACACTTGTTGATAATGGTTGACAAAATATTGAAAAATATGCAAAGTCTCTATGACTTTATTTCCAGCCTCTGAGATGACTTGAATTTTCTATTTTGAGTTCTTGGCTCGTAATATTTGAAAGAACTCTTTTGAATCTTTATCCCCAATCTTAAGCTAGTAAAGCCTAGATTTTACTTGGGCTCCCTAGGCATTGTAGTTGTCTATAATATGAATGTGGTACCATAAAGAGGCAACTCTAAATTGCAATATCTCTTTTAAGGGATCATTTTTCAAGGCTAAATCTATATGACTCAACTCTGAGGAAGTAGTAGAGTAGGAGGGTCTCTGAATTTTAGCAATGTGGTGACCATAGATTTGTAGAATGTGAGAGGTCATTGTAATGGCATCATCCCACCAAAGAATCTAACCAGATTCTTGGGAAGGATGTGGATGATAAATCCTTGAATAAAATAGTTTGAACCTTGTCCTTGCTTAGTACGAGTGCACAAGTATTTTATTAATATTTAAAAATCAAGTACATAAGGGTGTCTTTACTCTGTTAACCATTTTTCATAACAAACATTGATTTATATAGTTTTTACCAATGATCGGTAAAAACAACTAACCTATAACCAACTATTTATGGCAAAATAACCCGTAAGGTAGTTCTAATTAATTAAACTCAAAAATATAAAACTACCTAAAACTAAAACTAAGTAGATTTATTTTATGGGGGTGTCTTTACTAAAAGATGCATGTCCCATTTACAATAATATTTATTAACCTACCAAAAATCTAATCTAATGTTAAGACTTTGGAACAAGTCCTAACAAACCCCCCTATGATCCAAATTCAGGTCTTTGGACACATACCAAGATTTTTTCTAAATTTTTCAAATTTGATTCTGTCAAGGGGTTTTGTGAAGATATCAGCTATCTGATCAGCAGTTGGGCAATATATTGGATCAAGAGCTTTATTTGCCACTAGTATTCACAAATAATGGTATTTGACATCCATATGCTTTTTTTTGGCATAAAACACTGGATTCTTGGACATCTTGATTGCACTTTGATTGTCAATGTATAACTGTGTAGGATCAAATTGAGAAACCTGAAGGTCTTCAAGAATACGATGAAGGTAAACAATTTCTTTGGAAGAATCCCATGCTATAATATACTCTAATTCTGTTGATGAATTTGCCATTGTATCCTACTTCTTACAAAACCAAAGAATGGCAGCTAAACCCATATGCATAGTGTATCCTGTGGTTGACACTTTGTCATCCACACATCTGCCAAAATCTGCATCATAATATCCAACAAGTTTGAAGTTCTTGTTGCGGTGGTATTCAAGGCCATATGTTTTTATTCCCTGAAGGTAATGAAGTACTCATTTTTCTAAATGCCAATGAATTTCTCTAGGCTCATGCATAACCTAGATAAAATTCCAACTGAAAATGAAATATCAGGCCTGGTAGTAATCAAGTATATCAAACCTCCCACCAATTGTCTATATGTAGTGCCATCAAAAAAGGCACTGCTATCATCCTTAGACAATTTCAAGTTACTTTCCATGGGAGTGAGGGTGAGTTTGCAATCACTCATGCCAAACCTATCTAATAACTTAGAAATATACTTATTTTGTGAAATGAAAATACTATTCTCTTTCTAAGTTACCTCTATGCCTAGATAGTAGTGAAGAAGTCCAAGATCTATCATCTCAAACCTATCTTTTAATTCCTTCTTCATAGACTTGTTATGGTTTTCATCATTACCTGTAATAAACAAGTCATCGACATAGAGAACAAGTATCACCATTTTCTTACCCTGCACTCAAAAATAGAGAGTATCATCAGATTCACTACGATGAAAACCAATGGATTTCAAGTATGAATCCATTTTCTCATACCAAGCCCTGGGTGCCTATTTGAGCCCATACAAAGCTTTTATCAATTTACATACTTTGTGTTCGGCACCCACCTATTCAAAACCCTGAGGTTATTTCATATAGACTTCTTCTTGTAAATCACCATTTAAAAAAGCACTTTTAACATCCAATTGATGTACTTTCCAACTATTTTGTGCTACTAAGGCAAGTACCATATGAATAGTGTGTCATTTGGTAGTTGGTGTAAATGTTTTCTCATAGTCAATACCTTCTTGTTGCGCATATCCTTTTGCCACAAGTTGTGCCTTATGTTTATCAATGGAGCCATCTGATTTATACTTAGTCCTATAAACCCATTTACATCTAATGGGTTTAACATGTGGAGGAGGATCAACTAAAACCCATGTATTATTGTTAAGTATGGAATCATACTCACATTTCATTGCCTATTGCCAAACATGTTCAATAGAGGCCTCCTCAAAAGTGGATGGCTCAATGGAAGAAGTAGTAATAACCATAGCATAGTTTACCTATTTTCAAGAATTCTTGGGCCCTGTTAAACCAACTTCATCTGTTGTCAAGTCATAAAAATTACTTTGAGCCCATTTTGGATACTTAGTCAAATTATTCAAATCAAGAACTCCAGAATTCTCATTATGTGCATTATTTGAAGGGGGACTTAGAGAATTTTCAACAATTTCTAAGTCATCAACCTGTGAACTTATAGATGAAGGAAAGGAAAGTAAAGGAATTTGAGTCTCATACCATAACTTCGAAGAGTTATCCCCATTATTCAAACCCTTATCTCTTTTTGTATTTTTCCTCTCTAATCTATCAAGTTGAGAATAAATCTCTGCAATGTTCATTATCCCAAACTCATCAAATATTGCATCTCAACTCACTATGAATTTGCCTGAATCCTGTGTAAGCAAATGAAACCCCTTTTTATCTTCAGAATAACCAAGAAAGATGCATTTTTGAATTCATGGTTCCAACTTAGTTCTGTGGTTAATAGGAACCAAAGCAAACCAAAGACATCCAAACACTTTCAAGTGTTTAAATTTTGGTTTAAATCCATACCATGCCTCATATGGAGTTTGTCCCAAAAGTGCAATTGTGGGGGACCTGTTTCTCAAATACAGTGCAGTACCAATGGCTTCAGCCCAAAACTTATCATCAAGTTGTTTATAGTGCAACAAGGCACGTGTTGTGCCCTCTAAAGTTTTATTCATCTGTTCAGATAATCCATTTTGCTTTGGAGTATAAGCATTACTATATTGTTGATGAATACCATGTTCTCGACAATAATCTAAAAATTCATTTGAGGTATACTCACCTCCATTATCTGAATGAAGAGTGGCCAAATGTGAACCTGTTTCTTTTTTGACTAAGTGTAACCAATCAACAAACTTAGAAAAACTTCAAATTTATTTTTCATAAAAAATACCCAAGTCATCCAAGAAAAGTCATCAATAAACAAGACAGTATCTACACCCACCAATGGATGACTTTTTCATGTCACATACATCACTATGAACTAACTATAAACATCTGTTAGCTCTCCAAGATGACTATTTAAGAAATTTTTCCTGATTTTGTTTACCCAAAACACATGACTCACAAAGAATACTATTTTTACGAAAAGTGGGCAACCCATTCACCATACCATATCTCTGCAAATCCACTAAAGAGTGGATATTCAAATGTCCATAGCAGAGATGTCATAACCACTGTGTAGACATAGTACCTGTACCTATATCAACAACTGTCACAAGTTCTATAATGGGAGGAAGCACTTTACAATGCAATCTAACCAAGTTTCCATCTTCATATACTGTATACATTGTTTTATAATCATCTTTCACTGAATTGATGTAAATGAGCCCATTTTCAAGCACAATTTGATAACCTTTCTTCGAATAGTTACCAAAGAAAGTAAGTGTTTCTTCAATGTGGGAACATACCAAACATCCTCCAAGTATTTTATAGACCCATTAGGAAGAAGAATTCGAATAGATCCAAGTCCTAGTGGTGTATGCATAGACTTATCTGCTAAGGCAACTAGAGAGAGAAAAGCTTCCTTAAAAGACCAAAATAAATCTCTCCTAAATGTCATGTGTTTGGTTGTTCTTGTGTCTAAAACCCATACATCTGTGAGCTCATCTCTAGCCTCATATTCAATATAGTCAATGTGCCCCAAAGTAGTGAATGCAGATTCATGGGCAACATTACTGGACTCATCATAGTCATGATCGGCATACTGAGTAGAGTTAGACTTAGTCACTTTTTGTGGCCTCTAAATTTTATCAAAAGGAATCCTACATTGTGAGGCAATGTGACCAAATTTTCCATATCTATGACACTGAATGTCTGATCTACCTCGACCTCTGCCCCTATATGAGTTGTGACCATGTCCTCGATCACTTCTTTCATGTGAATGTGATTGGTTAGATTGTTGATTATTTGAATGATCCTTGCCTCTATTTTTATATCTTCTTCCTCTGTAACCTCAACCCCGTCTATAACTATTTCCTCTATTATTTTGATGCCCAGATGGAGATGAACTAGGCTTTGACTCTAAAACATGGGATTCTTCAAGTTTCTTGGATTTCTTGAGTAGAGAGAGGTCATGTTGGATGAACAACTCATCCAACTTATCAAAGGTGATGCTTGTGATCTTGTCAGAGACATGCAACATTTCAACAAAATTATTATAGGACCCTGGTAGTCCTTTCAAAGTAGCAATGACTATGAGGTCATCATCTAGTTTTCCAAAACCAGCCTTAGTGTACTCAGTAGTGATATTTTTCAACTTAGACATATATTCTCCCATATTCCTATCTTTATCTAATGACAAAGTAAACAACTGCATATGAATATCTATCTTCTTATGCTTAGGTTTCTTATCATACAAATCTGACAATGTTTTCCATGCAGTGTAACTATGAGGAGAATTTTCAATATGAACATAAGTATCACGAGTACAACAACATTTAATTAGAGATAAGGCCTTAGAATCATGCAAATTGAATACATCTAATTTAGCCTACTCTGTTGGCAATATGGGATTTTCATTCTTAACAATATCCCATAACTCATTAATAACTAGTGAAGCCTCCATCAATCATTTCCAATCCGAATAATTGGAAATTGTTAATCTATCACCATCTAAAAGCAAATTTTGAATTTTTGGCATTTTGAAATGAAAGCAAGTGCAGTAGAGAAAAGTGCGACAAAATGCAAAAGAGATGAAATAAATATCACACTCATTGCACAAGACACTACTTCTATGGGGTTTTGCACTTAACCTCGGCATAGAGCACAAAATAAAAAATAAGAATTTTTGATGGGTTTTGCACTTAACCTCACCAAAAATCAATGATTACACCCTTATTTTTCCAAATTACAACCTTATTCCACCAATTACACCCTTATATCACCACAACAATGTAAAAGAAATAGAATTGAATTCCCCCTTTTTCGATTTGCAACACAATACAATAAGTATGCTTTTCACAGCTTTCAAGGCATACAAAAAGTAGATTTTTAAAAGGGAATATTCCTTTTACAAAAAGTATATTCTAAAATAAAAATAATTTTTTTCAAAAGAAGGGATTTGAACCCTTGACCTCCTCCTTGCAAGCTTCTTCACAAAATAAGCTTAACCTATTGCTCTAAGAGCATTTTTAGAATATTATACTCAAAAATTTTTACTTATTCTAGATTTTGTCTATGAGGGAAAAATTTTAAAAAAAATTACATGTGTAAATAAATTCAAATTTTTCCCTTTTTCAGTCTTCTCACTCAGGATTTATCATGTGGGACCCAAGGCAGAATTTTTTATATCAAAAAACTTTAAAAACATAAGAAAAAATATTTTCTAGTTTTATACCTATGCCATGTTTGCCTGGGATGCCATGGTTGCTCCTAGAAATAATTTTTGCACATGTTCTCTCTCCTACAAGCTGTACAAATCCATACAAGCAGGATAAAAATAAATTTACTGAGTTTTGGCAAATTTTTTGAGGTATATATTACTGGAGATGGATTCAAATTGTAGCAAGGCATTAGAAGGCCATACCATAGGCCGTACAACTCAGATTTTCCTAGATTTTTCATTGAGAATGCAAAAATAGGGGTTTAACAAGATTTGCAGGTGTTTTTCAATTCAAGAGAGATGAAAATGAAATGAATCAACAATGGCAGCCATGAATGAACATTACAGAGGTTTTTCACAAGTAAATAGTCCGTATAAGTCTAGTTTTTACAAAAAAAACAATGAATTTTATAACATTTAAATGCTAAAAATTCATTTTTATGCCAAATTAGGAGTTTAAACACAGGAAAATAGAGTATTAAATGGCCAAAATGACCAGATTGTGATATATGAAAAATACACAGGTTTAAATGTAAAAAAAAATATTTGAAAATTAAAATAATTTAATAATTTTTCAAACATTTAAACCAATAAAAATTTTCATTATATGGCATACCTTATTTCATGCCAAAATGATATCATGTGAATTTGACTTTTCACCTTGCCTTCCTTCAAATTCACCAAGCTCCCAAAATTACCATGCTCTGATACCACTGATAACCTCTTGAATAAAATAGTTTGAACCTTGTCCCCACTTAGTGCGAGTGCACAAGTATTTTATTAATATTTAAAAATCAAGTACATAAGGGTGTCTTTACTCTGTTAACCCTTTTTCATAGCAAACATTGATTTATATAGTTTTTACCAATGACCGGTAAAAACAAACAACCTATAACCAACTATTTATGGGAAAACAACCCGTAAGGTAGTTCTAATTAATTAAACTCAAAAATATAAAACTACCTAAAACTAAAACTAAGTAGATTTATTTTATGGGGGTGTCTTTACTAAAAGATGCATGCCCCATTTACAATAATATTTATTAACCTACCAAAAATCTAACCTAATGTTAAGACTTTGAAATAAGTCCTAATAGTGGATCCAAATCCAAAACTCTCCTAATGTGTGCTACCATGGGCCCATGTTTGAGTAAAGAGGTGTTTATAAATAATTACATTTTATAGACTTTAGGTTTCACAAACTACCATGTCACTCTAAATTACATAGGGGAGTGGTCAAAAATCCTAAAATCCATCAATGCTTTCATTGGAGGGGAAAATCAATTATTAATGGCTTGTCTAGATGCTTTAGAACCCAAGCAAGGCCTTCTCTAAAATTACTCCAGGTATACCAAAATCCATATGTAGATTGGTAGGTTAAATTAGGGTCATAAAGTCCCTATTTAGTGTACATGTAAAACCATGCCTCCCTTTCACCAATCGCCTAGATTATAGGCAAGTGTCCCTCTTTATTTTTGAGAGATGCTACCATATTAAAGTCATCACATAATACCTAATGGCCATCACAGAGATCATCCACTATCCATAGATAAATGGGTACACTCCAAGGCATCATTCAAGGCATAAATTTAATAAAGCCAAAAGAGTGGATTTCATTGCTAAAAAGATCCCATACTAACTGGTTAATTGGGTCCATGCCAGATTGCACTAGGTGTGGTCACCACCTCAGAGAAATGAATGTGATCATCCTTCCACATCCTGCCTCATGATTGCTATGAAGAATGATACTATTGTGGTAGATGGAATTAGTGAGATCCATCAATAAAAAATCTACCACCTTAACTTTTTGTAGACAAAGAATGTGCATCTCAAAAAACTTCCTTCTGAAATTACAAACAACAAACTTGCGTTATGGGTCCATAAGACCCCAAACATTCCATGAAAATAAATTCATAGATGACAAGTGTTGAGTGATATGTCCTCCAAGTCCAAACCCTTTAGGGCATCATACCGATTCTACAAAAAGTGCCCACTATTGGTAATTAAAAAATCATAAAAATGCTTCCTCATAGCAGGTTCAGCCTGGTACTCTCCTTCCTCCACCTCATCACTCCTCCAAGAAGGGTTGTGAGATCATTTGGGCATATCCCATCAAGAAGTGGTAAAGTGGTTGGATGTGAGTCTAAAAATTTAGAAGGACTGGGCATGGAGGCCTCAAAGCTTAGGACAAAATGCTAGCAGCTAGAGGAGTGTTAAATACTGAGGCTTTTCAGCGAATTTTGGTGATTTAGCTTAAGGAGGCACTTTTTCAATAGGATCTTGCTCTTGTGGGATATTTTTGAAAGACAACTTGCCTCCTTTAGGAGCAGTAACTATGTTTTCAACTTTTGAGCAGTTGTTCTTCTTCCCTACCATAGTTTATCCATCCTCAATTGGTTTTTTTCTAGCTTTAGGATAGGGCTTACGAGGAGAGGAGGAGTGGTTAGACACATTATTATAAGCCAACTAAAGGGGACAATCCATAATTTTATGGTTTGTGGCTTGGCAGTGAAAGTAAGTATTAGGCAAGTTGATATATAGGACTCGTTAAGAGTGCCTCACATCCCCAACATGAATTTCATAAACTCCTTGAGGTCCCAAGATAGGTCTACTTCTACACATTCCCTTTTTTGTGGTGTAGCAGAGTAGAATTGGATTTGTTCATGACAAACCACACAGCTTATGAAAGACACTATCTAGTGAATAAAATGTCAGTAGGTGAGCAAAAGGCCTAGAAATTCAACCCAAACTAGGACTTTAAGAGTAGTGTGTTCTAAGACTACAAAGTCTCATGTTGAGGGGGAGATAACCATAAGAAAGTTCTTGACATACCAAGTGGTAGACTTATGGAGGATTCCTCCTACATGGGAGGGGATAGAAAAGTGAAAGAAAAAAAAACCCTTAGTCATGTTCTAAATACTTTTCAGCTTAATTTCATGAGTTTTCCAGTGAGTTTGAACCCAAGACCATAGCATACTTTCAAAGGTAATTCTCCAAACAAAATATATTATTAAATAAAATTTCTCTAACCATTGACATGTAGAATTAAATTCAGGAATAAACAATATATCATTAGGTTCTAAATCATTACCTCATGGTAAACCTTTGGAACAAACTTCTTTGGGCACTTGTAAGGGGCCATTCCTCATTGCTCCATCGTTCTTCTCCATAGATAAAATAACTAGGATAGAATGGGGTGAAGTCATTATAAAGGTTGTCCTCACTTGAAGGTGAGAAACCCTAAATGGTAATAAATGCAAGTCTCACATGTGACTTTAGACCATGATATGACACAAAGCTAGGCAGGTATAAAAATGAGGGCCGACTTAATAGCATGTAGGGAGGAAACCCTAGCAGAGTGAAAAAATCGAGCTCCATGAAGAATTACCTTTAATGCTTCCATAATTTAAGACCTTGATTCACAAGGAACATTGATCTACTGATTGGAGATCATATGAATACAAGTGATCAAAATCATTCACATGCATGATGCATCCATTCCCATTTAAAATTCATGTACATCCAACACATATCTAATATTTTTTATTAAGTCTATAGTTTATTTCTTAAAAATTATGTTGACATTCTATTCTAAGCATTTTTATCTAGGCATTTTTTAAAATTTTCCATTTTTCAATTAAATTCAAATTGTAAAAAATAATTATATAATATTAAATTTTATTTTTAATTATAGATTAATTATATTTGTTAAAAAATGATGTTGTCTTTTGTATTTGTTGTAGTTTTTATTAAAAAATGTTTTTCATCTATTTGCACACTCATGTTATACTTTGAATTCGATGAAACAAAAATAAGATGCAACATATTATTCAAATCATTAAATCAAATTTTATATTACAAATTTAAATATAAAATTATGCAAAAAAATTATCAATACAAAAGTAACAAAGCAGGACTAGCAACTATGCGACCTTTGTTCTAATAACATCTTAATTTCAATTAATATTTATATTATTAATCCTAAAGAGATAACTCTTGGAATCAATTTATTTTAACTGGTGATTAAATTCTACCTTTTTCACCAATCAAAATTCATTATTATTTGTACATTGAAATATATTCAATTTTTCTATATTTTACCTATACAATTGTTAACAATAATTATGAAAAAGACTATGTATTTGTAATTTTATTAAGAGATAGCATGATGACATCATCATATGAAAATCTCACAGTGTTCAAATTAGAATATTTCTTTATTGTACTTTATTGTGCTCTATTATACACTGACATTGATTGGATCAACTATCATAGTAATCTCAGTGTTCAAATTAGAATATTTCTTTATTGTGCATTGACATTGGTTTAAGGGTATGCTCTAGCAAAGTTGGTGGAGGAGGACAACAATCTAGATGATGTGAATGTGACATTCACAAATGTAGAGGTAATGATGTTTTACGAATTCTGAGCACCTGATTAAAGAAATGAAATTAGTTCATAACTATAATGAAATCATTAGCTGATTTCTATCTAAAATTAGTTGATATGAGCCACTTCATCATTCGCCCTTTTCCCTTTTACATCCATCCAATAAAAATTGTGTTATTTGGTAGCCACATGTCCCACTATCTCCCACTGATAATCGCCCTGTGGGACCTACTCCACCTCTTTAAGCAAGCGTCATTTATTTTTCTAAAAAGTATCCATAGTGGTAAAATTGTGATATTCCTCGGTGTTGTTCATGCTGAAAAACAAGATATTCATGTTGTTTACTTTTTGTCATTTTAGCATGTGGTTTACACTAACAGGAGCATCTGTTGACAGAGGAAATGAGGCTAGGTCTCATGAATGCATTTCAGTTGATTTTTATGTCCTTCAGCCTCAACCTTTCAAGATTCTTTGAATAACAGGTATGGTACATTTCACATAATTAATGTAAATTAATAATTAAAAAGTATTAAA
This sequence comes from Torreya grandis, assembly GCA_037957365.1. Classification (NCBI taxonomy): domain Eukaryota; kingdom Viridiplantae; phylum Streptophyta; class Pinopsida; order Cupressales; family Taxaceae; genus Torreya; species Torreya grandis. Next base: position 1,654,248 of record JARHVA010001227.1, on the reverse strand, counting down.
TATGTCAGTGCTTTAAATCTAGTCAGACTCTTTTAAATTTCCTGAGCACAAAACATAATAAATTCATGGGTTCGATACGTTGTTAGAAGCAATAGACATTTGAAAGAGTTGTGATATTTTATAAAATGTTGCTGAAAGGAAAACTAGATTTATGTCCACGTATCCTGCCAAAGATATTATCAAGAAAATAGAGGAGACGGTGAGGGGCCTGGGATTCCCAGTTCAGAAAAAGAATGGAAAGGTTTGTATTGTTCTTATCCCTAACACGTCTTTAGAATATTTTTCCCTTGGTATACCCTCACTTACAAAGTGTGCATATTTAATCACATGTCATTTGATAGAACTTTCCATGCAGATACTTAGCAAGTCTTATTTTTCTGCAAGATAAGGATTCCATATCCTTTTCAATGGGGAGCGCCCATTTTTTATGCAGGATAAGCATTTGCAATGATGGCTGTAGCTTTTGTCTCGCTAGTTGAGGTTGGCTTGCAATATTCCTATATTCTTTGTGTTTTCCTATTGTTGGCAATTTTTTTAGTTTTCCATCCAATAATCAAAGTGTATTGATTATTGCACTTTGAATTGGTAGTCTACTAGTGGATTTTATGTCGTGGAAAGGTCTGCAAGTGCCACAGCTCCCCCTTCATCTATCCTCAATCGAGGAATGGGATTAAAGGTAAGGAATGAGCTCTTTTGTCCTATGTCCTCCTTCCTCTTTCCCTTATGAGTCTAGACCTTTCGGGAGCATGCTGCAAAATTATATGCAGAAGTAAAATTCTTATAATAGGCCTTGGAACTGGTGCTCCAGCTTACCAATATGACAAGATTAGGGCAGTCATTGCTGTGGCTTTTCAGGTAATGAATATAACAGTTCATCTTAGATGGATTAATTATATTACCTTTAAGAAAATATAGATTTTTTTCTATTATATGTTTAGGTTGTTTGATCAGAATGAAACTAATTCAAGTCGGTACATTATGTTTTACCAAAAAAATGCTCGATCTACCATCGTGCACTGCAGATTCCAACTAAATTTATCTATTCCCAACCAAACATGTTAAACATGTGCTCGATCATAATAAACTATTATTGATTTCCTACCATGCTATCAAGATAATGCATCTCCCCTAGATCATAATAATTTCCCTGGAATTTATTAAATGTATCACATTTAAACATAGAAATTTTCTCTTGGAGATAATTTTGTTATGACCAGATGATTACTAGAGTTCTTATCATATTAATGAAATTTCATTTTCCCGCAAGGAATTTGTTTAAGTTTTTCTATTAAAATTTTGATTATTAAATAATTTTTTCTATTAAAATTTTGAATCTATGTTCAAGAGGGAAAAAAGTTTGATTGTTATTTCCTATCTCCTTTTTGAACTAGTTTTTCCTACTTATATGAAATTTATTAACCTATATCAATTGGAATGAAAGTTATTTATAGACACTTTGACACACCCAGTTATTATGGTCTAGAAGGTGCTTTGGGAGTAACTCTCACAAAGGCTTTCCAAATTGATATTGTCAAGCGACAGGAAGTGTTTGTCATCACTAAACTATGGGATGATGAACATGATGAACCTTTTGCTCCTGTCACCAGAATCTTAAAATATATAAATCTAAACCTATTTTTTAGTAATAATTCAATATTTTTTCTTATAATTATGTTTTTCATGTAGCTATTCAATAACTTTCTTTAAGTAGGTTTTTACAACTGGAATATGTGGACTTGTATCTAATCCACTAACCTTTAAGGCTAATGAAAGGATATACCCTTCCACCAAAGAAGATATTTTGCCCTTGGATATCAAATCTACATGGCAAGGCATGGAATAGTGTTTTCAAACGAGTCTAGCTAAAGTCATTACTTTGAGCAACTTCTCCTGTAAAAAATTTTAGAATAGCACACATTTTATAATATCAAGATTTGTGCTCCTCGTATTTATTGTTATAGTTTTTCTTTTTCCCTGGTGATTTTGTTTATCAATATTGTTTTTTATTATAAAGATGGGGATAATTTCTCTTAAATATTTTCTCATATTGGGTTTTTTATTTCAAATGCAAAGTTCCTTTTTCCTCCGATCCTAGAACATGACATTGGATACTTGGGGTTGCATGAATACCTACTATAATTCAGCTGATTTTGGTTATATTTTTGCTCAAATCTTCTCATTGGCTTTATAGACAGATTAGTTTTTTCCTCTTTACGCTTACAAATATGTAGTATACAAATGGATTTTAAAATTGTTCAAAAATCATAACACCATAATAATTCTCTAACTGAACAACAAACAAAGGTAAAATCTACAAACTCCCATAAAAACTTGGTACATAACGCCCTTGTTAACATTACTTTCATTTGAGGAAAAAAAATCATTTCATACAAAATAATAATTATATAGGAGCTTTCTCATACTCTAGAGCAATTAATTAATTGAGAAGAAACAATCTTTTATTCCGGATATAAATCTAATCCATATTTTATACTTAAATTAAGTATTGATCATATACGATTTATGAGACGTGGATAACTAATAGAACATTATATATGTAAAAAAAATGTCTTTTTAAAAACCATATCATTTTAATGTCGACAATTTGCTGAGAATGAATGATACGAAAAACCTGCTGCGTATAAAAACCCAACTTATAACTGTAAAACTTAAGACATCTGACCATATAACCAAAAGGTTGTTCAAAACCTCAGAACAAACAATCGGGACAGTGCACCAGACCATTCTCATTACAAATAGTGCACTCTACAGCCTCTCCGCTTTCCTCCTCATAAAACAGCCCGCTTCCATTACAAACAAAGCAAACCATGTACCTCAAATCACCACATACTTTACACACTCGACTGGGCCTCCGATTTACATATTCCGCCACCATTTTATTGAGATTCCCACATTCGCTAAGCTCCATTATGGTGTGAAATCCACCCACATATTTTCCTCAAACAAACAGCTGAGGAAGGCCGACTTCACTTCCAAAAATATCTTTTAATTCCTGTAACGATCTGCGGCTGATGAAAATATCCTTTCTTGAAAAGGAAGGTTAAGGCTGCTGAGAATGCTATAGACAGCTGAGCATTCAGCGTAGGTTTTTCTGATAATTCTGGAGCTTGTGTAATAAAATACAATGTCTTTGTTTCCTTTGGTCGGAGGCTTCAGCAGTCTTACTTCTCCGAGAGCGTCACTCTGTCGTTTTGACGATGGAAGCCAGGCGCTTGCATTGCGAAATCCTCCCAAACGTTTTCTTAACGACTTTCTCCACGTAGTCATTTCGGTGAATATCAGCATGAATGAATACTCGAATTTTATTTAATACTGCAATTCCATATTTCAGTTCGAGAAGACCTTACTTTGTGGGCCTGCCCGGCCCCCTATAGACCGCGTTAAATTTATAACCTATTTAGCACATTAACATGCCTTTGCTTCACATTAATACTGTCTAATTAATTTTAATGTTTTTATTGCACGGTGTGTAATCAACTTTGACAAGAGAGGAGAGGACCTTTTACCACATAGTTCATGTCATTTTAAGGGGAATTAGGAATTGTTTTCAGGTGAATTGGGAATTGGTTTTATGGAAAGGTTCTTATTTCTAATAAAAATAGATTTATGATATAAAATATTTTGAGAATAATTTTTAATTTTTTTATAAAATAATATTTAAAAATGTTATATTTTTATTTATAAGGAAAAGTTAGAAAAAAATTATTTATATACATTTAAATTTATTAATATATAATCTTAATAAATAAAAATAGATATGGAAAACTAAAAATAAATATGGAAAACTTTTAATCTTTTTTTTTCAATCAACTCAAACTTTCCTCTTAAAAATTTATAAAAAATAAAAACACTAATTTAATTTTTTTTATTTTTATACTTTCATTTTTTCTTCAAAAATACCACGTGTTATGATTCCTTTATAAAAAATTTACTATAAAACAAAGATTGTGAGCACCCAAATCATTTTCTCTAATATTTTGATGGATTCTTAATAAAATCACTAAATTTATATATATGTCTAAAACAATTCTATTTTTTATGGGTTCTAAATATTATTCCTGGGTTTTAAATTCTTTTAAACTTCCACCTTTATTTTGTCCATATTTTTGGGCACTCACTAGTCGTGGGATATATATGTGTGTGGGTGTCTTACGTGAATTTACATTGTTTTATTGGTGATCTCCTTTGAATTAATAGATATATCTTAAATATATGTATTTGAAATATAAGAAAAGATATTAATATGATTTTTATTTTTTTTTAAATTAAATAGATTATTAATTTTATTTTATTTATGTCAAATTTTTATTGACTGATGATAAATTATATCAATTTAATTATACAATTTTACTGGTTTTAAAAATATTTATAGAAAAAATAAAGGTTCAAAACTCTATTGTGTATTTAAAGTGTTGATCAAATGGATGTCAAATTTAAGGTCTAACATAATTGTAAACAACTCCCTACTTTACATTCCCTCCCTTGCTACCGTGTAAAATTTCTATCAATGTATAAATTACAAGATTATTAGTAAGAGAGAGAATTGAGAGAATTGTTTTGATAAATTACAAGATATATCATTGATAGGGCATGGAACATGTTTTATAAGAAATTTAGTTTATATCAAAATGTAATACATCTACCTATAAACATTAAAATTAAATATAATCATAAACATTAAAATTAGATTTAATCATTAATTTAATTTTTAGTGTAATAATCAAAAAGAGAGGTTTTATAAAAATATCTAAGTTTACTACACAAAATTTATCTAAGTGTAATAACTTGGAATGACTAAACATAGTGTAATTTATCTCTTTTTATATTAAATATTTCAAATTTTATGTGCCAAAAAATTTAAGATAATATTATTAGTTGTATTTCTCATATTTTATATTTAAAATCTTTTAAAAAAAATGTATCAATTGTATTTTTCATATCAAGAATAATGAAGAACATTATATTAATCTTTTTAAGATTTTTGATGAAGATGTAATATTTGAACAAGTGGCATAAGTTAAATATAATAATGTTAGAAAATTAAAGGATTGGCAACATGCCGAGAAGATATAAGGATATTGTAAACAAAAATGTTGAGAAAGAAGAGGAATGTTAATAATCAAAAGATTTTTAAAAATGTGAGAAATAAAAATATTTTAAAGAACAAAAATAAATAATATAATTTTATTGAATAATGAAAATAATAATATTTTTAAAAATATTAAAAACATTAAAAATGATAATATATTAGAAAAAAATTATAAATATTTAAACAACATTATAAATAAATTAAATATTTATTTAAAAACAAAAAAAATTAAACATTAATATACTCTTTAAATTTATTTTAAAAAATTTAAAATACATTTTCTAAATTTAATAACATGTAATTTTTTTTTAAAAAAAATTTATAAATCAGTGTTACCTTTATTTCCAATAAACGTATATCTATTTTCAATCTCATAAATTTTAACACTACCTCATATATTATTTTGAATATACAAATAAATCATAATTATATTATTCATTTTTTTATTCCAATAATCATCTTAAGATCTATTAATATTCACATAATTATCATTGCTTTTTAATAAAAGGAAAAGCATTTATTTTGTACATGGCAGCTTGGATCTAAATCAACACTAATCCTCATAGTTTGTGTAAAGGTTTTCTCATACTTTATTTTTTTAAAATGAGAAAAAAGTCTTTTACTCCAGATATAAATCTAATCCATATTTTTATATAAGATTTAGAAGACGAGGATAACTAATAGAACATTATATATTAAAAAAAAAAAGCGTCGTTTTGAAAAACCAAATCATTTTAATGTCCACAATTTGCTGAGAGTGAATGATGGAGAACAGAAGGTAACCACACAAAACCGTAAAACTGCTGCGTATCAAAACCTAACATATGACCGTAAAACTTAAAACCAAAAAATTCTTCAGAACCTCAAAACAAACAATCGGGACAGCGCACCAGACCATTCTCATTACAAATAGTGCACTCTACGGTCTCTCCGCTCTCCTCCTCATAAAACCGCCCGCTTCCATTACAGACACAGCAAACCATATACCTCAAATCTCCGCATACTATACACACTCGACTGGGCCTCCGATTTATATACTCAGCCACCATTTTATTGAGCTTCCCACATTCGCTAAGCTCCATGGTGTGAAATCCACCCACATATTTTCCTCCAACAAACAGCTGAGGAAGGCCGACTTCATTCCCAAAAATCTCTTTTAATTCTTTTAAGTATCTGCGGCTGATGAAAACATCCCTTTCTTGAAAAGGAAGTTTAAGGCTGCTGAGACTGCTATAGACAGCTGAGCATTCAGCGTAGGTTTTTCTGATAATTCTGGAGCTTGTGTAATACAATCCAATGCCTTTGTTTCCTTAGGGCGGGGCCTTCACCAGATTTACTTCTCCGTGAGCGTCACTCTGTCGTTTTGACGATGGAAGCCAGGCACTTGCATTGCCAAATCCTCCCAAACTTTTTCGTGACTTTCCCCACGGAGTCGTCATTTCGGTGAATATCAGCATCAATGAATACTTGATCCTATGGAGCGCGTTAAAATTTATTAACTATTTAGCACATTGACATGTCTTTTGCTTCACATTAATATTGTCTCTAATTAATGTTGATATTTTTAATGTTTTTATTGCACGGTGTGTAATCAATTCTGAGGAGAGAGGATTTTTTTTATTACATAATTCATGTCATTTTTATCATAAAACATTCTTAGAATAGGCTTTAATTTTTGTATAGAATAATATTTGAAGGTGTTCTATTTTTATTCATGGAAAAAGGTTAGAGAAAATTTGTTCATTTATGTATTTAAATTAATTAAAATAGTATTCTATCTAAATAAGAATAGATATGAAAAAAATTTAACCTTTTCTTTTTTAAATCAATTTAAATTTTTATTTTAAAATCTTGTTCATTTTTAAAATATTTTCTTTATTTCTATACATTTTATTTTTTTAACAATCATCAACGAATTAAAAATAAGCTTTATAATTCCCTCCATAAAAACCTTACCAAAAAATAAAGAGTGTGGACAACCAAATTATTTTCTCTAATATTCTAAAAAATTATTAATAAAAACATATAAATTATGTTTTTTTTTTTTAAACAATTATATTGTGTTTATGAGTTCTAAATATTATTTCTTATGTTTTAAGAAAAAATAAGCCTTCACCCATATTTTATCCATAGTCGTGGCACCCACTAGCCTTACTCTTAAAGGATATAAAACTGCCAAAACAATTATTTATATATAGACCAACTTTACGTGGAATTTAACTTGCTTTATTGATGATCCCCTTTTGAATTATTACACACATCTTAAATACATTTATTTCTTTGTGATATAAGAAAGGATATTAATATGAAGGTTTAAATTTTAGAAATTTTACATAGATTATTAATTTTATTATTTTCTTTACCAATTTTTTATTGATTGATGATAAATTATATCAATTTAGTTATATTATTTTATAGGTTTCAAAAAGATTTTTATGAAAAAAGATTTAAATTATATGACCAAGATATCATGTCAAAAAAATTTAATTGTTTTTGTTTTGTTTTGTTTTTTTGTTTTTTTTTAATTTAAGATGTTAATCATATAGATACCAAATTTAAGGTTTTTTAATATAAATATAAACAATTTCTTACATTACACTTTTTTTGTTACTATTGTATAATGTTAAGAAAAGAGAGAGAATTGTTTTGATAAATTAGAAGGTATATTATTAATGGGGTGTGGAACATGTTTTATGGGAAATGAATTTTACATCAAAATGTACTACATCTACCCATAAACATTGAAATTATATTTAATCATAAATAGTAAAATTAGATTTAATCATTATTTTAAGTTGTAACATAATAATGATAAAGAGAGGTTTTATAAAAATATATAAGTTTAGTACACAAAATTTAGAAACAAACATGCAAAATAGGTCTAATTAGACAATTGAGATGAACCCAAAAAATAGAGGCCAAAAAAGATTAATCCAAAAATCATAAAAAAAGGGATGAAATTAATTTCATGACTTTGTCCGTCAAGTCTATGACTTTGAAAACACTACTTGCATTTTTAAATAGTTGCACAAATTGTTAGGAATTTGATATTCTTCAAGAATCTTTAAAAAAAGGGATGAAATTAATTTCAAAACTTAGTCCATCAAGTCTACGACTTTGAAAACATTACTTGTATTTTTAAATATTTACACAAATCCCTAGAAAATTGATATTCTTCTTGAAAACCCTAATATGGAAAATCAACTTGAAAATAGATAAGAAGATTTTTTTTTTGCACATGTACTCAAGATTATCAGGTTTTTTAAGCACTAATTACTTATTAGGCCCATTAAAATTTCATAAATATATAAAAATAAAGTCAAGTATAATGTAGTTCACCCAAAAAGTCTAGCATGATGTAGTGTCTACTATACATAAATTTTAATACTATGTTGAATGTTTGATGCACTAATAAATGTTTCATCTTTCCTTAGATTATTGGATGTTTGCTTTAAATAATTGTTTTGATTTATCTTTCTCATTCACTATATGTTTCTAGCATATCCTATATATGCTCTTATACTTATGTATTTATAGACATATTGAATTCAAATTAGGACCCTATTAACATGTAAGATGGAACCCTCTGAACAAATAAAGTAGACAGGTGGAATCACATGACATGGATGCATCAAAATAGATCCACACAAAAACCTCTCCAAAATTATATATTATATAGTTTTTAGGGGCACTCAAAAACATAGAGGAGGTGAGAGAGAGAGAGAGAGAGAGAGAGAGAGAGAGAGAGAGAGAGAGAGAGAGAGTAAACACTAAATATAAATTATATAGCACCTCAATCTTGTACACTTGGCAAATATATACCTTGATTGTTCCTCTCAGTTCTAGACCTTTTTTGCTTCTAAAAGGCTCGTATCCACTATATCTTATTCTTATTACCTATATCTTAGTTTGACCAATGTTATTTTGATGATTAAGACCTTCTATCATAATCAAAATTCTATAAACCTACTTATCTTATGTCAGATCTACAAGCTTTGGACCTGTGCCTATTTTCCACCTACTTGAACACTTAAATCCCAGTTAGACACCTACATCATCATAATTATCTTATTCTAATGCAAGTGTCCAGTAACCTAAAGTCATCAAATTTTCAAATGAAATGTATACCTATGGTCAACCTAAGTGTTTTAATGTGATATATTCTCTAAAATTATTAGTATATATGCATTATTAATCCGCATTCATTATTCACCTAGCACATACTTAACAACTCACAATGTAACTTACCAAAAGCATTTAAGAGAGCAAAGCTTCCCTATTTTCTTATATTTCCATATCAAACATAGGGGCACCACATCTATAGGTCTGAGGTATTGAAGGAACACCCTATGAGTCATATTTTCTAAGTTACAAGATAGGTCACTATTGTACTTATTTTTCACATATTGCACCCTTGTACACATACAAGCCGACACATTAGAGGAGAACTACATCAATATGAAGCCCTATTTGAAGTAGTGACTATGTAGGTAGCATCTACTGACAGAGGGGTATTTAGGATTAGATCAACATCGTGAGCCTACTAACCTATTTTTTCCAATGTCACTATGAAGATGAAGAGTGAGGGTTTTAATGATTTGACAAAAGTGGAAATCTATTATCTAGATCTGAGCACACCAGATTGAAGGCAATATATAACTTATAATATTCTAGGTGGTCGTATCTAAATCCAATAGTTATTTAGTACATGACACCTACATCTAGGTTAGACATAAGCATTGACATAACCATCTGAGGTTAATACAAGTGTTTGAGGCCATAGAGGTCAAATTTCCAGAATATGATGATTGATCCAAAATCCATATCTAGTCTATTTCTAGCCTAATCCATATCACATATGAATGTGCATTATAATATAGCTAAGTAATATTGTTTTCATTTCATTGATAAATCAATCACTATTTGTACTTATTATTTTTAGCATATATTAGTGTTTAAATTCATAATAATATTTATCTGAGTTTGTAATTAATTATCCTTCTATAGAGATATTTTGTCACCCTTATGCCCTAGGTTATATCTATCCCTTTTAACCCTGGATTCTTTAATCTATATTTTAGGATTAAACATTTATGAATAAAAAATATTCTAGGGTGTTGTTTCTTAGGGTTTCTTATTTTAGTCTTGATTTATCTCTTTCCTAATTTTTCTAGAAAAAAATAAAGAATTCCTCCATGGCCAAATCTAGTTAACCAAGGGATGACTTGGAAAGAGAAGGAAGGTATATTTTTCAAGTTATATCCCTTCACAACCAAATATATCAAACAATGTTAGATGAATACAAGTGGGTATATGATGCCTAAACTTGCAAAATGTATTCAAGGTGCTCCTATATACCATCCTAAACCCATTACTCCCTCACAGTTTATAGGTATCTAATCATGCTCCTCATGCACCTTCTACCACCAAAAAGGATACATATGAGCAAGATGCATCTTCATATGATAGTTAAATTTTTTGACAAGTACATAAATAAATTATGGTCGATTTATAAATTATTCATAAAGGGGATATTCCTTCAAGTAAATTGATTCAAACCCCCTATAATTCCCACATTTCCAAATAATATCCCCCTTGTAAACGGTGGTGACTCCTTTCTTCCTTTATTTCAAGTTTAAATTTTTTTAAAGGTAAATAAAGACATCAAGGATTCTATACCAAATAGCATTAAGGCACTAAGGAAAAAAGTGCCTCACAAAACAAAAGGTGGAAAAAGTGACTCAAATACCAAAAGATATACATTTCAAATACTTACCTAAAATTCCAATTGAAACATCATCACCAAAATTGGATGAACATTTAAGTGTCATGTAAGTACCAAATGTACCAAACTCCTCATGTGACATACCACAGGTTCCAAAATTCAATGGTAACAAATGTGCACTTACACCTCCATTTTGTATGGATGGAATTTTGCAACATATGAACAAGTTTTCAGACACTTTACCAAACTCTCCAAGTAATGCTTTATCAATTAAAATCTATTCAAAAATAAATTGTTACTATTATATTACAAATTTTCTCTCATGATATTGATTTCAATGACAATATCGAAAAGGACCAATTGCTTATAAAGAATGTCTCTAAAAATTTATATCCTTCAAATTTTATAATACCTTTATTTTCTGCATTTAATGGAAAGGAGATCCTATAAATCATTTGAAATAATGCATAGACTCCTTTGGCTATTAGGCAAAGGATGGGCATTTTCTACTAAAAGCATTTTATATGAGCTTAACTAAAAAAAAATTTGATTGGTTTTATAACCTTCCAAATGGGTGTCTAAATAATTTCAAACAACTTGAATTCATCTAAACAAATGCAATTCATTAAAAACATTTAACTACCAACCATGTGTTTTATTTAATGATGGCCTTTTTACCTTATTTTTTTAAGTGTTTTTAATCATAAGAACATTTTAATGAATTTACCATCTCATACACCAAACATCATCTAGTGATCAATCACATCAACTAACCATATATCATATCCACCACAATTTAATCATACATCAAAAATGAATGAGTCATTCACATATGTTATCCACCACATGTCTAATCTATATAAGGAAGCATAGAATCGTTAATTTAAATAATGAGCATAATCATCATGTCAACATAACAATATCATAACCATAACCAAAACATGAACATAGTCATCAATGACCATGATAATAATCACAAACATCATATCCATGTCCAAACAAAATATAACATGTTAATCATCATCACATAAACAAAATCCATCAAATATCAACATCATCATGAGCATACATCATAAACATAGTCACACAAAACCATAACCACATCATAATCATCATCATCATCATCATCATCATCATCATCATCATCATCATCATCATCATCATATCATAAACAACATCTATCAATATCAAATATCATCATGAGCACAAATTAAATAGTTACATCATAATATACCTAAGATAAGTACGTAAACATTAACAATCAACATTCTACTCATAGGAAAAATCATGATCATAACACATCCATAAACAATAAACCATAAACCATTATCACATCTATATATCATGAACTCATAAATAATCATCATATATACAATAATGTACATGTCTCTCAATAGGGTATATACATCTCACTACATTGACTTGTAGGCCAGTATCAAAATCATATAATACATCAAAATATAAGGTCTCATCAGAGTCCAAGACCCTGAAGCACCACTACTTCCTAGAGCCTATCCACCTTTTGAGCCTACCTATCCACCTGTAGATGCAACCCACTGCCCTAGTGTCACACTGCTAGCCCCTTCAATGATCCTTTCTTTATAATCACCCCATATGGTCTCATATGTAAGTCATGTGAAAACTAATGCCTCATAATACCTTAGATCCTTAATTGTCACTACATATCTTTCCATAGAGATAGTCCCTACTGGTCTTGTCAGTGCTGGTACTCACCCTCTTGCCTATCTAAGAGAATACAACTCCTATGTAACCATGGATAGATGAGATGTATCCTAATCCATATCCCCAGTAAGAGTTTCCACCTATCCCTATGTTGCCTCACTCTCCTAGGTCACTACTACTAAGGATGCTTGTGTTGTAGCTAGTGTTATTGGTGCCTAATCTCTTTTAGAAGTCAGTGCATACCTACCAGGGGCATCTACCTCCATCTGATCTCTACCACCCTCATCTATGTCAACATCCATGTCCTATTGACCATCATCTCCTCCAAAAATGGATACATTGTAATGTGCCTGAAACCATACAAGGTAGTCATCAGTGATACCTACAATATCAACATCAGCCCTCATTAGCAGTTCCTCACAATCAATGAACAAGTCATCTAGCTCTAGAGTAGGCAATGGGAAATTTTCATCCTCCCTCCTATATCTCAAAGACTCCCTTGGAATATCTTGTACAAAACCCAAACTATCTCCTCACCCTATCAAAAGGGATGAGCTCCACCTCATGGTCTCACCTCCCAAACACCCACATGTATATTTTTAATGATAGAGTATGTCTATCATAGCTAACCCAAGCTATAAATATAACATATGGGCATGAAATGACCTCACCCTCTATAAGTGTCTTTAATCAATCTCTAAACCAATCTAGGTCTCAAGCTCCTCCCCCTAGTTTGGTGAGCGTGTAATCACATTTCCATCACATGTAACCAACCCTGAAATCCATATGAACAAAACCATGTCATGGTAGTCCCCCAAGTCTCAGTACCATAATGTACTCATATGCCCAAAAATTTAGTATAAAACCCATGTTGATCCCATATCTTCTATGGGTATGGTTTCCCCATAACTTCTAATAGATTTGAATTAATAATGTAGGTGCCCAAGCAAATACTATACGATCTAACCACATATCAATAAGCACCCCCAATAACAAGTATTGAAATCTCCCACTTCTCAAATCTAGTAGTGCATAGCATGTGATGGCTATCATCATCATGAATAACCATCTTGCATCCCTATACTTGTGGTATAGTGATGTGTAGTGAAAACCTCCAGAATGCCACCTCATTATCACAAAGTCCTCTCCATATAAATGATCCATATACCCATCTCTCTAATCAATATTGATATGGTATATTGGCTCACCCTATATGGGTAGCTATACTATATATTGGATGTCCTCTGATAGAATGGTGATCGCTCCTATCGATAGTAAGAATATATTAGTGGTTGGGTCCCATCTCTCGATGAGTGTCACTAACGTAGCTACATCCCAAGGCACGTGCTAATAGTACTTCATGCCTCCTAGGCCTACATCAATCATATGATCCCAATCCTAGTCTATCATGCCTTGGCATACCTTTTTGAGTATTTAGGGCACTCGATTATGTATTTACAACTTCTCCCTTTATTATAAGGATATACTGCTATATTAGTTTACCTAGTCTATCAAACATTACCTAAGAATTCTACCTATTACCTTTACCTCCTACCTTACCCTAATCACCTCAATTACATAAACTTTGCCTCATCTAACCTACACCCAAGACCTACCTTCAATTTGACCTAACCTACCTTAACTCATCTATATAATCAATACCCATAACCCTTTTTCTACCACAACCTTCTACCCTTTCTATTCATATTCCCTTAAGCTTACTTGATCCTACCTAAAACACCCATTCTTTAAACCTATAATCTACCAACCTACCCTTATGGAACTAAGACTTAGAACATGGGTTCCTATTAACTCAATAACCTTATCCAACACTAAAAATCACTAACCCATTTAACCTATCTTCACCTTATATATTAATCACTGATGGTAGAGTATCGAGTAACAATGGTTCCTTTTGGAACCATCATTAATCAACCATTGATCATCGATAGTTAGGTGGTTGACTACCGACAGTTCACATATTAGTCATTTTATGGTTGCCTATCGATCAATGATGGTTGATAGTGATCGTGATGGTCACTATGTGGTAACCATCGGTGAAACTACCCTAGCCCTAACCTCCCAAAACTCCAAAACAATTAATGAAAAACACAACAAACTACCAAAATTACTTCAAAAACCTCCCCTACCTCACCTATCTTACCTTTTCTCCACCACCTCTACCAATTTCACATTAAAATCTAAAAAACCCCATAATTTCAAACCCTAACCCTAGGTTTCACCAACCTACAATCAACCAAATAAACAACAAATTCACCAAACATAAACAAATTCAATTACAACACCTACCTTATTCCTTGACCACCATCATGGAGGAGCTCTAGGAATTGTCACCGCTTAGACCCATACTCTCCCTCAACCTCTCTACATCTTTACTAGTCTAACCTCCAATTAATCACCTTAATCAACCACAATAACTCACTCAATCAATCACTCACTCAAAATTCAATCACCACCATTTTCTTTGACAAATCCTCAATAAAAGCACTATGGGTTATAAGTTTATAAAATGAGGAAATGAACCCTTAGTGGACCTTTTATGATCACCCTTTTAGGACTAATTTATGACCATTGGTAGTCATTACATGACCACTGATGGTCAACCCTAACCATTGATGGTTGACCTGCTTAGGTTTTTTAACCCACCCTACCATCTAATTTTAACCCATGATCAAAATATTTTAAATAACCTTACTTGAACCCTTCAACCATCAGACATCACCTTTTTGGTTAAACAACCAACCAAACCAATTCACCTAAAATTAGCTATTTAGGCTCAAATTTTGTATGTTTTAAAATGACCTTGATTTGGTCATTTTGACCATGATGACTACATTTACATACTAAATAACTTAAACTGGCACTAATTTTGTGCATCAACCCATTTGTGTCTTCTCAATAGCACTTCCTACCTTAGATACTTGTGAATACACTGACTTTACCTAGGAAACTTGAATTGATGAGTAAAACCTAATAACCATGCCTAAGTATGGTCACCTGGTTCACTTTTCACTTGTATTTCTAGTGATCACATTATTTTTACCCACCTACCTCAACTATGGAAAACTAGTCTATGCATGATCTACACTATCACACTTAGTTGTATTTTATGTGCATGTTTGCACTTTAATACCAAACCTACCATCAACCTACCAACTTATCAAACTAGTACCCAAATCAATTTCACTTCATCAATTCCTATTTTGAGGGGAAACACCTCCTCCCATACTCAGGGTAGTCAAACCTTCGACCCACCATCCATTTTTTTTTTGCAACTTGATAATACAAATTATTTAACAAAAAGGGGCAAAATGTAGACACCAAAAAACCATAAAATATGGTTATATATGTCTCACTGACCTTTAGACCACCCTTGAACCCTTAGGAACTACTTCCTAACCATTACCTCACCAATCATTAGAAGAAATGGCTAAACTTAGCCATTTCTAACTATAACCTTAACCATCAATGATCAACCCTTAACCATTGATGGTTGATCTTTAATTGACTTAAGGGTTAACTACCACTCAACTGCAATTTTATTTTTTATTTTTAGCTATTTGATCCATGTGCATAATCAATTAATGTTATTGCTAAAATTACACAACTTGTTGAACCTGTTGTTGAACCTCTTGTTTCACCACTCCTTTTTCCCTATATAAAGAGAAGAGGAGGATATGAAAAAGGAGGAGAAATTAGAAATAATCAAAGTCTTATACATCAAATATTCTTGTGCAGGTGTCCTTCTCACTCTTAGTGATTCCAATAAGGCTTCTAGTGAACCATAAACCATGATAGAGATCAAAAGTGTTACTGTTCCTCAATCAGTAACCAAGGCATCATCACTCTTCTAAATTACTCCAAATCCCACAATAAGTTTTTAGCCACTCACCTCAACGTTCTTTAGACTAAAAATAAATCTAAGTTATATTTTATGTAATTAGTTCCTTTTTTTCTCTCCCAACCCACCCTCTATAATTTATCTCCAACCTTCCCAACCAAACTTCTCTTTACCCAAGCCAAATCTAATAGTAACCATCAATGGTCACCTAACCATTGATGGTTTGTCCCTAACTACCAATGGTCACCTAACCACTAACAGTCACACCTAACCACCAATTGTCAGTATGTGTCAATTTCTAATAGCAAGATTATTTGACATATCAGACCCTAATCAAATTCCACTTTCTGAGTTCTTATCTTATCACAGAACATCACTCTATTGTCTAAACCATGTCTGAATTATTTAGCATTAATATCTAATCATTTATTGCTATAATTAGTCAAATTTATCTCTTTTCAAGCACTTATTGTATTTGATTTCAGTAGCTTTTGTCATTTATGCAAGTAATTTATCTTTTTCTTCCAAAACTTAACTATTTAAAAGTGTGGATTGACAGTCTCCTAGGAAGCCTATGCTTCTTGGATCTAGCTCACACTAGGTAATCCACCCTACTATCCAACTAATCAACCACTTTTTTAGTGATTTATTATGTTTAGGTCATTCTCCCAAAATGAAGAGGAGTATCCATAATCATATGGTTCTACATTTGTACAACATATCAGGTTATACTAACCTCACCCTTCCTTCAAGTTTTATAACTTTTTTCTAAATAAAATAAGCAAAATTTACATGAAATAACCATCAAGGCCTACAATAACCCTAAGTGGTTATTAACTAGAACCATCCACTTTCCTATCATGGTGGGGTCTATCACATACCAAACACTTATCCATGTCAAATACCTATAACTCCCATGAAACATCCTCCTTAGTCAACCATGGATTCAACCATACAGGGTATCCCATCCACTTTCCATCAGGGTATCAAGTTTACACATTCATGTATGGAAGTAACGATAATTGTTGATCCAAAACCCTTCCAATATTGAAAGATGGAGGATAAGTGATATCATAAATCTAATAATTATTCCATCACTAAATTTGATTCTAATATAGATAAACTAGTATCATAAGAGACATCAAAGACTTTACCCTACATCCATCTTGATGATCTCCCACCCACATCTAACAATCCACATCCTACATCCTGATTCAATATCATTGATAAATGTTACGAGGAATATAAATTTCAAAATTCATTACATTTATCCAAAATCCCACCTTATCCTAGAGGTCATGGTTAGGCTCACCTTGATTAATAACAAGGCGCTAATATCCCATTAGTTTGGAAAAACAACTTTTGTTAAAGTAGAGATCCTTTTAGAATAAAATATCAAAGGCCCTGAAGACTCTTGGCTATATAATGATGGTTTTATATCCTAATTTTAAAGTAAGGAATACCTTGTATTGAATTATGTGTGTGATATCATGAACTACTAAGAGAAACGATTGGGTCTCCCCAAATAGGTAATCCTAGAACCCTATCATCTTGTGTAAATAAGGAATATCATGGAATTGGATATAAACCTCTTTGGGTTGATCCATATGAGTTAATTAGTGATTATTTTATGGTTTTTGAGGAATATGTTTATAACATCAAAACAAATTAATTTTATAGCATCTATGATGAACTTACTAACACCAACATCTTTGATGAAACCACTATCTTTATCATTGACATTGACCTCAAATACCCTAACCTTATCAATAGGGACCAACATTATCATGTACAATTGGATTTATTTCATAATGATGAAACCATTATGGAATTCATAGGAATTTGTGATGACATGTGGTCATTGAATCATAATAAGGATTTTAAATCAACCTTGATAGATCAACATACTTTGGAGAAAATGAAGAATTCCCAAGTTAAAATAAGTCATTTTTTTTTTGAAAAAATAGAAAATCAATGTCCCCTAGTGAAAACCTCTCTGAGGCACTATCATACAATCAAAAAAATAAATATGTGTCTATTATTGAAAACCTATATGAGTCACTAATGAGTGAGGAACTCAACTCTTCCCAAGAGGAACTAACTAGGGATCATAGAATGGTTATACTTGGTTTTACATGGATGACGATCTCAAACTTACACCTACACTAGCATAATTACATGATTATTTCACATTGCTCACTAAGGACACTATCAATGTCAACATTATAATAGAGGATAACCCTAAGATTATTATATTATGAGCTTTACTCACTCCCAAAGAACAATAAATCATGATCTTAGTCTTGAAATAATTTATTGATATATTTTTGTGGTTATAAACTAGTATGCCTAGGTTGGATATGTCATTGGTGGTGAACCATCTCATTTCCATGTGAATGCTAAACCTTTAAAAAAAGTTTAAAAAGATGCATCCCAAAATGTCTCTCCTTGTGAGAGGGAACTCCAAACTATTCTGAATGTGGGATTCATCTAACCCATGATTATTTTGAATCATTCCAAATAATAAGAAACCCACAAGGATCATATTGTATATATATTTTAGAGACATCAAAAAATATTTCCCTAAGAATTACTTTCCCTTACCCAATATAGACATGATATTTGAATCAATAACAAGATACAAAATGCCATTACTCATGGATGGTTTCTATGGTTATAATAAAATTGGAATCATGCTTGAATATCAACATAAAATAACATTCACCACACCATGGGGAACATTATACTATCAAGTCATGAATTTTATCTTGAATAATGCAAGTAAAACTTATCAACATACCATGACATTCATATTCCATGATTTTATGCATAATATAGTTGAAGATTATGTAGATGATATATCAGGTAAGCCCAATACTAGAGCACAACATCAAGAGGTTTTGTACATAATATTTGAGAGACTCATAGAATACAAGGTGCATCTCAATCCCAATAATTGCATCTTTATAATCACTTCAAGAAAGTTTTGGGCTTCATTATATCCAAAAGGGGAATCGAGGTTGACCCAATAAAGGTCAAGGATATTAAAGAGATGCCTCATCCATCTAATCTCAATTAGTTGTGCAATCTACATGGAAATATTCTGGCAATCAAATAATTTATCTCATAGTTACTTGATAAGTGTCATCCTTTCATGTACTTAGTGAAGGAGGACATTGTATTTCATTAGAATGATGAGTGTCAATATGCCTTTGAACAATTCAAGTAATATAATTTCTAAAGTTGATTCTAATTTAATATATTTTGTCCAAATTAGATCTTATACAAAGGATGATAAAGTGGATTATGTTGTTCAACAAAATTGATATTGAATATATGAATCAAAAGGCAATTAAAGAACATGTCCTCACCTTTCAATTGGTGGAAGATCCACTATCAAATAAAAAACCATTTACCATTGTATTTTCTAATGAATCAATCATATCTCTCTATGAATCATTATAATGGAAGTTTTATTTTTATGGATCATTCACCACACATGGCTTAGGGGTAGGCATTCTATTCCTAACACCGTAAGGTGATCTCAACCCTAAGTCTTTCAAAATTAGTTTTACATGCATAAATAACATCATAGAGTATAAATCCATCATCATCAATCTCAAACCAAGCATCCAATGGAACATCCAACACGTGTTTATCTTTGGTGATTCCTAACTAATTATCAAATAGGTCAATGATAAATATCAAACCAAGGATGAAAAACATATCCCCTATAAAAACATGGTTCAAAGCCTAAAATAGTACTTTATGCACATCTAGTTTGAGAAGATTCCTCATGCAAGTAATAAATATATAGATGTAATGGCCATTATATACCCTCTCCTTAAGATGTCACAAGACACTCCACAATACTAGTTCTTGGTCAAACAACTCATGGTCATAACATATGATATACTAAAATCAAAAATTGTATATGATATTGTTGGTCTTGACTCTCCTTAGTATCATAACATCTAAACATACCTTTGCTATAATATCATTCATTCCAATATTTCATATAAATAATTCAAATACCTCATCTAACATGCTTCTCATTTCACCCTCCTTGGCAACATGCTCTATCATAAAGGTTATGATGGGACTCTATTGAGGTGTTTAAATTAAAATGAGGCTAACTTATAGATCAAGGAAGTCCATGAAGAACTCTGTGGGGCACACACTAATGGTTTATTCCTTGCCAATAAAATCCATAGAATAGGGTATTATTACCCAATCAGGGAAATGGATGTTTGTTAATGTTAGGAAGTGTATAGCTTGTTAGAAACATGGATATCTAATCCACACATCATCACAAGAACTATAGTTAATCACAACTCAATGGCCCTTCTCCATATGGTGGCTCAATCTTATTGGAAAAATTAATCATTTTTCATCTGACGACCATAAACACATCGCTACCACAAACACATCACTACCACCACTGATTACTTCATCAAATGAGTTGAAGCTATCCCCATCACCTACATAATAGGTAAACAAATATAAAAATTCATCATAAATAATATCATATTATATTAAGAAATCCATTCCACCATCCTTATTATTACAGATTCTTGAAAAACCCATTATAACATGTTAATGTGTTTTTATGAAAATTACGTTACAAATTTAGAATTAGTACAAAAAAATACAACACATTGAGTATTAATTAAATTTAGAATTACATGTTTATCTAGAGAAACACAAACTTGAATTTTATAGAATGTTCATTATTGTTACATAAATAAATAAATTTAAATGAAAAGAGTATACACTATGCATGGAACTAATACAAAAATACATTGGGAAAAACCATCATTTGATCTCTATATTAATCTCTATATTTTGAAACCCTTTTCCTTAAAAAATGATCACTATATATAGAAATTATAAATCTCTAGTTATTCACATTCTATATTTTCAATTCTATCTCAAAGGAGTCTTTTTACATTCTGCAGTCTTTTAGAATACATATAAAATGATATACATTACACAAAATTTTATACATTGCACACTTGTCGTGCATTTACACTATGAAATTTTCAGTCCTAAGTCTACTACCAACACTTTCCTGGACTTAAATAGTCGTAACATCCCAAAGACAAAGTCATAGGGAGTGTGCCTAGAGTTGGAGTTGGTAGAATTGCTTGTGCTAAGGGGTTGGTCCAAAGAACACTACTTTTGGTAATCACACAAGGTGTCATTTATTATTTTTAACCTATTACACACTACTTACCTTTTTGGGGTTTTAACTACAAAATGTACCAATCCATCACCCTTTCTATTTTTCAATAGATTGGTATAAGTAGGAGGCCACCTTTAATAGGTTTTTAACCATCATGGCACTATGCCTAATGCTTCTAGCCTTCCCTATTTTGAATTTATTCAAAATTTTACAAAATTAGGACTACGTAATACCTATAGAGATGGAGGAGGAATAAAGTGTTCTATTAAATCTAGACGGGGTTGAAAATATGGAAATATGATCAATGTTATGTCAAAATAATGTTCCATTAAAGAGAATAAAATTGTAGAAACCATGGCTGAAGATGATGCAACTATAGAGTCAGGTACTCAAGGTTATGTCTATGCTAGTTTGACCACCTCCCTATTTTGAAATATTGTGTGATTTGGGATGAAGAGATAAATTTTGGCTCATAAAAAATCATAGAAATCAAGTTGTATAGGTGTGAAATATCTTGCTTGAATTATTTCCAATCAGTTAACACATCCTAGACCCTACTGATTATAGTAGAGCTTGGCATTACATGATTGCCTAAATATATTCATATTTCATGGTGAAAATGATATCCTTATTCTATGAGATCTTTAGCTGAATGTATTATGAAATTTCATTCAACTTATCTACATACTGTTAGATTTTAATGGCAACGAACATGCTATAAAGCATCTCATTTTGCCAAGCAATCACATTTTTCATTACTGTGTCCTTTGGTTTAAAATATTCTTTCTGCACAACATTCATGAGGTTTATTGTCGCTACTTTATCTTCCATGACATTTTTGTCTTTTTTCACCTTGATAAATTAATTTTACTTCTCGTATAGCATATTGCAAGTAGTTTGGATGGCTTATTGTGTAATGATGTCTAACACATGCTCATACTCCTCAAGGAGCTAGAAGAGGATTTATGTTTCTCTTTTCACATCTACCCAATCATTAGTGAGTTGATAAAATAACACAATGAAGTGTTTTTTAATGTAGATCCTAGCCTTCAACCTTTTTTCCACTCTTTATTCACTCTTCTATATGAATTTGACCTCTGATCATCTTCTTATTATGTAGATTCTTTACTTCTTTGACACCATTTCTCTCAAAGCATCATTAGGATTAATAACCTTCTCACTCTTTACCATACTCTACTCTTTCATCCTTCATATACCTCACACTCATCAGCTCATCCATTACCTTCTTTCACTTCATTCACCTTCCTATAATCTCACTCATTATCTTCATATGTGCCTTTGGTTTGGATACCTTTACCTTGATTGAGAACCCAATTTATTCATTTACTCTCCAAAATCCCATCCACTCACTTACTTTAGTTTCTAATAACCATACCAGACCTATATCAACCTTATTTGAAATCTCCTTCAACCCTGAATGCCTTTTATACTCTTCTTCCTTCAATCTTGCTTGTCATTCCTTGTATCCCTTAAAACATACAAAGCTCCTAGTTTAGGACAATCCATAGGAGTTATTAGGATATTAAAACCATTTTAAGATACCCTTTTGGGTCATTTAACTCATTAATCAATTTCATTCCCTCATTCATTAGGCAAGTCCCTTTTCTCATTTAGTTGATCATGTAATTAAGCCTCTTAAGGTTACTTTAGGTCTAGTTAACTGATATAGTCTTTCAAATTGTATCGTACGATAATTTATATTAAAAAAAAAATTGAATCTTATATACCATGTAAAAATTTAATATAATACAAAATTTTAATATATTCCACTAAGATAGATTAAATTTTTTCAATTTTTTCTTTCAAAACCCTAATCTAGGTTATCTCAAGCTTATAGGTGGCTGAGAGAATATTAAAATACAAATATTGAGTTTCAACATATTTATAATAAAACAATGGTATTTTAGGGTTTTCCCAATGTTTTATCACCTCTTCCAATAGTTAGATGTGGAAGATAAATTATAATGTGCTCAATAAATGCCATTTCATAAGGTTTTAGACACTTTTTGGGACTGTTAACAGTTTGAATGAGTTTAGGGTTTCAAAAAGGATTTTGAATTCTTAAAATAGGAAGTGGTGATCATAAAATTTATACCCTAACCTATAACACTTTTTAATAATGATTATATGATGTAAATCACCCTTTAATTTCCTTCTATCAATATATATGTAGACATTTGTATGAAGACAGTTAGTAGAGTATGCAAGTTTATTCTATTTACATTTTGTATGGACATTTGAGCCTAAAAAAGGGTTTATATCCAAGATTTATAATTATTAAATGACCTATACCATTTAATAGAGTCACTTTACTTCATGTTTTAACTTCCAAACACTTGGAGATTCCTCAACTTAGACCAAAATAGAGTCTTCTGACTATGCACATAGAATTCCCATAATTTGAAAAACACAATATCTTTTATTGAAGTTAACCGAAATATACTCAATTAAAAATAAATAATAACCATATATTAAAATTAATTATATATATATCAATAACATGTCTCAATTAAGTCTTAACAACTTCTGACCTACCTATCCACTAACAAAGTGGCTTTCCACCTTCATACATGTTGTGCAGATTAGTTTTTAACCTCAAATACAATAGAATCATGCCATGAACATAATTAATTATTATTGAGATTTATATAATCTTAAAAATTATGAGTAAAGTTAACTTTATTCATGAATCTCACAATACATTTATCTCCATAGTAAAGACAAAGTTCTTGATTTTATTCTTGTCTTGGTCTTCTTACCAACTCTGAATATCCAAAGCATTGCCACTTATCCTCCTATATAATGAATCTATACATTATATTTATGTATTTTAAAGCATGATCTAAATTCATACATGATTCCCCTCTCTTGATAACTACCTCCAAGAAAATAATTCAATGTAGGAGGTCATTGACAATACTTTCTTGTTTGCCTTTTCTTGGCTATATTATTAGATAACATGCCATAAACATTAACAACATAGATAAAATGATATTAGGACCATTTAATACCTACATAAATCACATCCATCACTCCCATTTTTCAAAATACTACAAAAACCACTCATAAACACTTACACAAATTCATTTTTTTAAATTTTGTCTTTTGGTGAGAAAATGCCAAAGACCTTAAAAAATAAACTAGATAAATAATTTAAATCAATTAAGACATCCTATGGTATGTTTCAAGACCCCTTAATCCTTAAAATATAAAAAAAAAGCACTATGTTCACTCTTGATTCTTAATTTCTTAATCTTTTTAAGTGATTCTCTTGCATCATTTCTCTTTAGACATCACCTGGTCTCCCAAGACTTGGACCGCCAATACCGACCAAGTATCATTTTTTATTGTATGGGACTTAGAAAACTGATCATGTAGATATATATTTTCATCCTTTATCTACAGGTTGCCTTTTTCCATATCAAGGGCCTTTTATGTTACGGAATCTTGAAATGTGATTGCTCCTTAACCTAATTTTTTTGTGTTAGTGATATCTTTTGAAGAAGATTATACTATGATTTAATTTGTACAAAGAATGATAAAGATAAATACACAAAGTAATATTAATTATCCCTCATTTATTAAACATATGCATAGGTTACATATTTAAAAGCATGTTATCTCTGATATAATAGGAGAGTTATTATATTTTATACAACCACTCAACCAATATTGATGAATTGTTAGAACAACTCGTAACACACTAAAAGTTATTTAAGTGAGTTGTTATATATTTATAAACAACCTCACTAAAAAAAATATTATATTATCATAGATAATATAATTACTCACACTAACATTCATGTGAACACTATTAATTCCTAACATTCATCCCCTTAGTGTGAACATGAAGAGATAACAACAATCAATAACTAATCAACATGCTACTCTAGAGCTTTCACATGGTCTTGATACTCACATTGACTATGGGAACCAAATCTACCATGAATAGGGGCACATCAACCTATTCACATGAATACATGTTTCATGAATTGGTACCCATCAATCAACTCATGAAAACACATATATGTAACCAGTAGAGATATTAAGAACACTTCCTGATCTAGTATTGAGGAACTCATTCCTTGATGTGGTAATGACACCACTAATGGAGTGGGTGTTGCATCTATGAATGGGGGTAGAGCCACATACTCAATTTTGGTAGGTGGGTGCATGAGCCTCACTTGAGTTGGTGACATCATGACACAAGATTCCATAACTAGAAGCTGAGTTAGCATGGCATGAGGTACCCATGGAAAACCATAGGTTGGTTGTAGTGGAGGTTGAGGCACAACTAGATAAAGTAGAGTCCAAGTTCAATCAGCTATAGGTTGAGTTAGCCTAAGAGTAGACTATAGGAGCTGAGGCACCTAGAAAAAGGTTAGACTGACTAGATATATTGGAGGAAATTATAGCTCACCTAATCAAGAGGTAGAGATTGATATCTCCACCTGGAGCATGATTTCCATGTATAACACCCAATCATAGGATGATTGGGATATGTATATGTAGCAATGCATGTGGAAATTTTTGGGGACTACAAGCCTAGGCTGATAGCAAGCCATGTGATATACCTAGAGAAAAACATGTATTTTTGTGATATATATAGTGGTTTTCTCATTATTATCACATGTGTTTATATGATTTTGTGTATGATTTGTATGCTTCATCTGATATAGACTACTAGATACATGTTATTAGATAGTATGAACTGCTAATAAAGAACCCACATGCACACACATATACCAGTGGCACAGAGGTTAGTGGTGATATAAGAGAGGAAAGGCTACCTTATCACCATAGGCAAATTTCTTGAGGGCCACATAGGCCTTAGACATGAAATTTCTTGAGGTAGAACACATTGATCAGGTGCCTCAAGGGCTTGCCTTTGAGGGTCAAGAGATGAAAATCCCCATTCTCTAGAGAGGCAATGATAAAAAAAGGGCCAAACCACTTATGTTCAAGTTTTCCCTTCTTTCAATGTTCCTTATCAAAAATGAGGACTATAACACCTACCTTGAGTTGATGAAGGTGCACCAACTTCTTGAATTGGTTGCATTGATGGCACTGGTAAGCATGATTATACTCAAGAAAAGCTAGGAATATCTCATATAATTTCTTAAGATTGATGAGGTGAGCAATGAATTCTTCCTCATATAAAATAGACCTGAATGTCTAAACCCATAGTGAAGGGATTAAGACCTCTAAAGGAAGAATAGCCTCAGACCCATACATAAGAGAGCATGGGCTTACCCTCATGGCCATTTAGAAGCTAGTTTGATAGGCCTAAAGGGTAGGATAGAGCATGAGATGCCAGTCCCTCTTGGATTGGGAAATGGTATAAAGAAGCATCTTCTTTAAAGTTTTATTTGAAGACTCTGCTTTCCCATTTCCCTAGGGTAATGGTATAGGAGAAACTAAGCTTGAACCCAAAGAATTCAATGAGCCACGTATCTTGAGGCTTTGGAAGCCTAAGCCATTATCAGCGATAATCATGGTGTGAACCTAAAACCTATAAATAAGTTGGTTTAGGAAAAACGTGGTGATGATCTTCCCACACATGTTGCTAAGAAGCACGACCTCAACCCACTTCATAAAATAGTTAGTGGAGGTGATGAACCAGGGATGGCCATTAGAAGAGGTAGGTTTGAACTCACCAATGAAGTTGAGAGCCCAAATTTAGAAAGGACAAGGGGCCAAAATAGAGTGTAAGTGATCAAATGGGGCATTAATAGTATCGCTAGTGACTTGGCACATCTTACACTTCTCAGTGTACTAGATCACATCCTTAACAAGAGTGAGCTAGTAACATCCCATCTTGATAATACATTGAGTAGTGGCTTGCCCTCCCAAGTGGCCACCATAAATGATCATATGAGACTCCTCAATCATGAGAGGGATATCCTCAAGTGTGAGGCACTACATCAACATACCATTGATACCCCTCTTAAACAAGACTCTACCAATGATGACATAGTAGATGATGAGCTTATGAATTTAATAGCATTCCTACAAAGATGTGTCAATGGGATAAGATTGGTCCTCAAGGTAATGGATAATGTCTTGATACCAATCACACTTAGAGACCTCAACATGGTTGATTTAGTAAAGCATCTCATTAGGAAAGACATCATCAACCAATTCCATGTTAGGATTGGGTAGTGGGCACTCAATGACTTGGTCAGCCATAACCAAGCCCTTAGTAGACTTTTGGTTAACAATGTGTATGTCAAATTCTTGAAGAAGCATGATCCACCTCATAATCCCACTAGCAAGATGTGTCTTGTTGAATAAGTAGAGAAGTGGATTGGAATGGATAATAACATTAGTAGTCTAGCCCAACATGTAATGTTGTAACTTATTTGTAGTGAATATAAGGGAAAGGCACTGATATTGAATAGGAGAATAGTTGAGTTTAGTTCTAACAAACAATGTAAGAGATGTAGTAAATGGCTCTCTCCCTACCAATGTCATCCTTTTGGCACAACATGCCATAATGGAAAGATCAATGATAGAGGTATATAAGATGAACTCACGCCCCTCAATGAGTGCCATCAAGATGGGAGGACTATGAAGCATATGCTTCAATTCTTAGAAAGCCACTTGGACTTTAGTAGACCATAAGAATTGAGTGTCCTTACACAAGAGATGTGTGAGGGGTATGGACTTGTGAGCATACTTCTTGAGGAAATGTTTAAGAACGTTAAGTCTTCTTAAGAAGGACTGTAACTAGATTAGGTTACATGGGGGAGGCATCTCAAGGACCGCCTTGATCTTATCAAGATCCACTTCAATGCCCCTCTAAAAAATGAGGAAGTTGAGGAGTTTTCTAGCAGAGATGTCAAAAATTCACTTCATGGGCTTGAAACTAATGTGATACTCTTGGAGATGCTCAAATATTCTCTTTAGGTCTTACACATGCTCATCTCACTTATGGGATTTATCAAGGAGGTCATCAACATAGCACTTAATAATCTTACAGATAATGTCATGGAAAATGTGGGTCATGGCATGTTGGTACATGACCCCAGCATTATTCAAACCAAAATGCATGTTGATGTAGTAGAAGGTACCCCAAAAGGTAGTGAATGTCATCTTGTTCTAGTATTTAGGCATAATCTAGATTTGGTTGTACCTAGAAAAACCATCCATAAGGGACATGATCCTAAATCTAGTGGTGGAATCAGCAATTTGGTCTATCAAAAGAGTAGGAAAGTTATCCTTTGGACAAGCCATATTGAGATCCCAAAATTTGATGCAAATCTAAATAGCTCTATTCTTCTTGAGAATGGGAACAATGTTGGAAATCCATCAAGGGTAGTCAATAACTTGGATAAATCCAACTTGGATAAGTTTCTCAATCTCTTCCTTGACCAATTGGGAGACTTAAGAGCGATTGACCATTGTTTTTTGTTAATGGTATGGATCCCATTATCCATTATGAGATTGTGGATAACTATGTCTAGATCCATGCCCTTCATATCAATGTATTCCCAAGTGAATACATCTAAAAATTCATGCAATAAGGCAACCAAAATATCCCATTCCTCAAGATCAAGGTTAGCACTAATCTTTATGATCTTAGGCCTTGCTAAAGTTCCAAGGTTGACATATATATATCCTTCAACATCCATAACATTTCCTTCCTCAAAACACTTAGGCGTGGGAGGGAGTGACTCATCTAACACTTCAACTTTAACTACTAGGATATTCACCATAGGAAGGCCTAGGGTTGGTCCATCTATGAGAGAAATATCCAAACCAAGATGGTCAAGGGGATAATGATAATTATGGAAAGTTTATATGATTTTGGTTTAATCCTTTCTCTCTTTGAATAGGTTGCATGCTATAACATGAATGAAACAACACTCAAGATCAGACTCAGCCACTCTAGTGGTCTTAATGGGAGATGCATGGAGAGTGCCTATACTATGATGGGCAAAGTGCAATGCAAGGGGGAGATGAAAATTCAAGGAAACATCCTATAAGAGGTCTTTGAAAAGAGATGAGTTAGCTTGGTGTCATAGAGTGGAAGAGGAAGTCAATCAAAATGTGATAGACTCTAAGGGAACGAACGTTGATCGGTACTCAACCAAATCAAAATGCTCATCCTTGAAGAAATAAAAGTCAAAAATAGGGGGTGTATGATAATCTACAGACCTCCATGATGAGATAGCCAAAGCCTCACCTAAGGGATTTGTATTTACATAGAGTAATGCCCAGGAA
Source organism: Torreya grandis (assembly GCA_037957365.1). Taxonomy (NCBI): domain Eukaryota; kingdom Viridiplantae; phylum Streptophyta; class Pinopsida; order Cupressales; family Taxaceae; genus Torreya; species Torreya grandis. The sequence continues at coordinate 1,624,436 of JARHVA010001227.1, read as the reverse complement.
TCTAGGTCAACCTTTATGGTGTGAACCTTACCTTCATGCATAAACTAAACCATGTGAAATGTGGCTGATGAGATGGCCTACATTGCAATGGTCCAAGGATGACCAAGAATCATGTTGTATGAAAGATCAAGTCTAACACATAAAACTAAATTCTAACTATCCTAGGGCCAAAATTTCCTTGGAGCTTCACATTCCCCACTGGCATAACTATGTCATTATTGAAACCAACATAGTTATGGTGATAATTGGAGATCTTATTTTGACTAATATTGAGATTATTTAACACATATAGGGTCATGATATTCAATGTGAATCCTTCATCTATGATGCACCACTTAATGTGATAATAATCAATAGAAGTCTTGATATAGAGAGAGAATTAAGCCTCTTTGCCAGAATTAAAGTATCTAGTAAAGAGGCTAGGTCAAAATATAATATAGGTGGATGAGGATGCTTATGTGCATTGGAGTTGAATAACACTTTGATGTTATCACATAGTCGGCCCTCATGAGAGAGACTAAGCTCTTCAAATATAAGACCCCTTTACTTAGAGTAAAGGTGAAGAAGGTCCCAAATGGACATCTAAGCTGAGAGGCTCTACAACTCCTCTATGATAGAGTAAAGATATTGTCTAGCCTAGGGAGGGATGTTAAGCCTAAAATCAAATTTGACTTTAGGGTTCCCTACCCTCATGGGTTGGATTGGGGGCCCAGTGCCATTAGTCTCTCCAATAGGGTTAGTGGCTTGACTGGAGTGCATTTTGACAAACCCAGTAGAGGCTATGTCAATGTTAGCAACAATATTTCTACTCTCATGTTTGGTTTTCCCTCTTAGGTCAACCTGGGAGGATAAGTCAGAAGAGGTGGAAGAAAAAAAGGAGAGCATGAGGCTTTAGCCTTTGATTTCTTATTTTTATTCTTCTTCTTCTCCTTATCATGGTCAGGTAGAGGCTCTTTGAACACATTCAAATTGTAGTTGGGTTCCACAAGAGGATAACTCTGAGATGGAGGTGAGGCTTGTGTATTAGAATTTTGGGTGATATAATTGGCATCATCATGCCCCCTCATCTAATAAAAGTTGCAAAACATGGCAAGGTCATAAGTAAATACCATCCATTATTTTGTTGTGCTTGATTCAAAATCTTTATTTTTAGCTAGCTTTTTGCTCAAATCATTGACCTCATGGCTTTCCTTCTTGTCCTTCTTATTAGGAGGAGAATCAGTGACACCATCATTGGTCACATTATAGTTATGATCACATGAGAGGATGACTTTTAGGAAGGGATAAGACACATGCCCACACACACCTAAAAAACTTTGATCTTCAGACACTCATCAATATTTTCATCATAATAGGTAGGTTCATGCTTGAGGACCTCAAGGTGAACCTCCTACCTCAATACTCATTTGAACATATCATAAAGTTGGTCATCTGAGAACCTAATCCTATATGTATAAACAACTGAATGCCATCTATGCAAAAAATCAAAGTTCGACTCACCCTGGGCTTGTGTCATGGAGGTGAGTGACTAGATGTTGAGGTTAAAGGGTCTATAAATATCAAAATATTAGAGGAAGTCATCTAGAAGGAGAAAGAAACTAGAAAGATAATTTGGTGATAGATTATAAAACTAAATTAAATCTTTGACTCACAAAGAATGAGTGAAGAGCTTCAACATCATGCTTCATCCTATTCCCAATCCATATATACCATCATGAATGTCATAATATGCTCTATGGGACTAGAGTCCCATGTCCCATTAAACTTAGGTAGTTCAAAAATAGGAGTAAGAAGGGGAATAACATGAACCCAAGTGGCTAGGGGATTTCAACAGAGATCCTTATAAGCATGGTTGATATCAGGTTGGTGATGAACCCTAAGATGGGGCTCATAATGGTGATGATGTTACCTATTCCCATAGACATCATCATGACCATAATTTTAGGGATGATGATGTTAGGGTAGCTCCTAATAGGAAGGATTCTCATGATGGAAATCATCTCTACCATGGGGTAGAGAATGGCCATGGGAAGTGTGACGGTCCCCATGAGGATGATGGGAAGATGTGGCATACTCATGGAAATGGTTGTGATGACCAAAATCTCAATGTTACTAATCATGTGCCATTAGACAAGGGTCAACTAGTAGGCATTGATACTCTGAATAGGCCTCCTATAGATCTTTGATCCGTAGATGATGATTCAAATCATCACACTCATCAAAAACTCTAAAAAAAGGACTAGGAGGATGGGAGGACCCCCATGATGGGGATACCTCACTGGGTTGGAATGCCTATGACCCACAACATGGATATGAGGATGTTCTTGCTCTAGAGTCTCTATCTAGGAAAGAGGTGGGGAAATTTCATGAGAACTGGTCGAGGCACTCAAAAAAGCTCTGTTTCAAAAGGAAGCACATCACCAACTCCTAAGGGGAGAAGGATGCACTTCATTCACCTGAAGACATCTATATCAATCCTCAATTCATAGACACACAAAAGGATCCTCATCACATTGGATGGGTGAATGATATGCGACATGAAGCTGAGATGAAACATCTTTAGCTAAATGAAGCTCAAATTAGTGAAAATGAGACTGATTCCATTCGTTATAGTCCTACCAATATTTTTATATTTTGAATTTGATGGGTTTTATACTACCATGTTGGTAAAATGGAAGCTCTTAGGTCCCACATTATCTATGACATTCCATTACAAGCATGAATTGCTCATGAGTGAGCTCAGGGATGAGACCTTGAATCCACCAGGATTAACATCCCAAGGGTGGGATATCAGCCATGGATGAAATGAAATAAGATAAACATTGAAGATAATAAAAAATTCAAATTTATGGAGAACCTACAAGGAGAATGACACAAAACCAAAGTAAGAGAAAACAATTGAGGTGAGAGTTGAAACATAACTGAAAGCAAAGCCTAACAACTAACATAGGGGAGTTGGCTACGAGAGTTATAAATATGATAAAACTAATGTGAAACCATATGTGAGGTCCCATTAGTCATGCCAAAATTTATCTCCAATAATCTAAACAAAACCACTAGTGTTTGGCAAGGTGCTAAAGCAAACCACTAAGAAGCTAGAAGGCTCAGGGCTTATATGGGCTACAAGAGGTCTATAGTGGCTATCTAGTTTTTTGGCTTACACAAGGATATAGATAGACTTGTAAACTATGTTAAGGCTAGTATGAATAATCACACAAAGTATGTAGGCACCTCTAGTAGATCCAACCATAGTAAATCAAGTAGCTAAAACTAGGCGATTGATTACATGAACAAAGTAAAAATAACAATACTAAATGGAGAGAGATAACAAATAAAATGTAAATATTTAAGATAATTGACTTTGAAACCAAATTAAATATGTTTTAATCAATAAAAAAAAATTCAAGAAAGGGTTCATGAGCATGCCTATTCTAGATCTGAGCTATCTTTCTAAATCAATACTACTGTTTTCTAGCAATGAAATATTCTAGTTTAGCAAGAGAGAGATTGTTTGAGCAATTTGTATAGATAATTTTGAGCATGTAGAGTCCTAATATGTAATTATAATGTTTCCAATGCAATCATAACATGTAATTTTAAATATTTCAATCAATTAAGATATCTTGTAACCACATATGAATGTAAAAAACTTTAGAAACTATTCTAAACAATGCACAAAATAACTAAATCACTAAACAAATCAAACCCTAGCATATATACTTAAAAACACAATGGAGTTTAAATTTTCATAGAAAATTTACCTCAAATAAATATAAAATAATATGTTCATATGTTCCACCAATTAGGAATCTAAGCTAGGAAGTAATGTTGGAGGAAGACCAAGCTATGTGCAAGCTGAAGTCCAAACCAAAAGCCAAGATCAAAGGAGGAGGTGAAGTGAGAACTTGTAATGGTGAAAGAGCTCCAACCAAGTGCAAAAATAAGGTGGAATTCCAAATGTATAATTTTTAATCAAGCCATAATTAATCAAGAACAATTGAGATCAGCAATGGAGTCTCTAAGTAAATGTATGTGACCATCTGTCACCAATCAAGCTCAAGAGTGCCAAGAATGAATCAAGAGAGATTCAAGAAAGCATGAGAGTCAAGAGATGGAATAATAATGAATATATATGGTGTAAATATAATATAGAGGCTTAAATTAATGATAATAAGGCATATATCCCAACCCAAATCTGCCAAAAGACCTAAAACTAGTCATTTTTATCGTTTAGGTTCATCTTGGCACTTTTAGGCACATTTTGCCTAGGCCACAACCTAGGTCATGAATTTTGTGAAGTAAACATGCATCCTAGTCCATGGTTTTACTTCACACAAGCCATTAATTGGGTTAAATAAGGGCTTAGGCTGGTTAATAGGCTCTCAAAAAGCCCTAAGGGGTCTCTAGAAGGCCTGTATTGCATGTAAAAGGGCCAGATGGACTAAGGATGTATGGAGGGTAAGAATATGATATGAGTTAGGTATAATTAGGTGGTGTATGTCTCAAATTTTTATGAATATGGTTGATAGTATACACATTAGTAGATGTGTAATCAAAGGGAGGAGTAGGGTAACGAAAAGTATGATTACACAACCTTTAATAGGTAAGATGTAATGGTTTCATCTGCATTCATTTTTAGACTTTAAAAAGTTTTTCAATGGGTTTTAAAGTTGTACATATTCACCTTGGTGTCTCCTTCATATATATTCTTCAATTTTTCCCATATCTCTTTGGCTGATACATATTACATTACCTTCACAAGCTCTGCCTTTGAGAGGCCACACAAAATGCCATTCATTGCCTTGGAGTTATTTTCACTAGCCTTCTTACCTATTGCATCATTTGGTGGAATAAGAGGAGCACTATATCCATATACAATTGACTATCAAATATCATGACCTTGATACATAAAATATAACTTCATCTTGATGTTCCAAAAGGCATAATTAGATATATTGAATAATGGATTCTTAATGGTAGAGAAACCACCTTGAGCTTATTGACTAACCATTCTTGATTATAGGATCTCCTTTAGGATTTTAAACCTAATTCAAATGACCAGGATCTAATGCCAAATTTTGGAAGAAAAATTAATGAGAATGGGGGTGAATCAATCTTCACAAATTTCTTATCAATTTCACTTAAGCAATCATAGACCATTCAAACAAGCATATAGATCTATCATGCATAAACATTTATACACACAAGCATGAAACACAAGAACACATCACATATGTGGGAAAAACTCAAAGGGAATAAAACCCAATGATATTTATTAAAACTCCAAAAACAATGGTAAAGTATAATATAACACTCAAATTTACCCATTATAATCTCATATAGGCTCTATAACACCTTTTAGTTTCAACCACCACTTGAAGCATGCCATTGGTACTATTCATAATTAGGCTTGTGCATACCCAAAATATTTGTCTTAAACAACTAAAGCATATAAAAAAATTATAAAAAAAATTTAAAAAAAATAACACATAAAAAATATACATGACCTTATGGTCATCACCATATTATTTATACTTCACAACTCAAAGTATACATGCTCAAACTCTTCTCTGCAAGATGCTCACTTTGAACTGCCAACTAGCCTCAAAACACAATAATGGAAACTTGAACTTATGATACCTATAAGAACACACTTAATGAATTAATATGCATGAAAATTATTCTAAAACATACTTATAATAAAATACAATAAAAATATCATAATATCTATTGTAAATTATTAGTCTTGTAGACCTATTTATTGTCTTCAGTACACATAATCAAACCTGAACCAGTCAACCCCTTTTGGTTTCAATATTTAAATAAATTTCAATTACTATAAAACCTTATAAAAAGCATGGATATAACATATATTTCCCAAAAAAAATATCATGTACATTATACACTTCAACTCAAGGCATAGAGCCTCAAACTCATCATTGCAACTTGTTTACCCAGAACTGTCAGTTTACCTTGAAGCATAGTCATGGTGATAATGACCTTCAACACATATGCAGACACTTTTAGAGACTTATAATTCATTTTTATGATATTATTAGATAATTATAAAATTATTATATGTAAATATAACATGGTCAAATGGTGATATTGGTCTTGCAGACCAATCTTATAACCTTACACCTTCATTGTTTCATCTGTACTAGACATATCAACTTATGAGCAACATTTTCATCATATATACTAACCTATAGAATTTATATCCAATATGAACATGTATTAAAACTATTTAAAAATAAATAAATTATTTAAAATTGTATCCATACACTTGGATTCATCTGTATTCCATGATAACACATCCCTTATCAAATTCTCACATCTGCCTAGTTTTCTCATTGTTTGCACCATTAGGCCTATTAGCGACTAGTCAACTTGAATGACCAATTTATCACACCTAAGATCTATATAATATTTATAAACCACCATGTAAATTATATACAAGTCTCAATATTTGTCTTCCATCCATTTAGCAACTTTGACTTGGTCAAATCTAACTGCTACAATGAATCTTTGAGAAATAAGGCCTTTATTATAGGGTCTACTCATTCACCTAACCAATAAATCACACCTAGAGGTACCTGAGAGAGTTTAATACATTTTAAAAAGTTTTTATAGTCATTTTATACCATTTTAGTTTATTTTATACAAGATATTCCACATCAGGTTAGTGTTAGGGTTTTAGAGAGGGTTAACACTATTTCTGGTGTTAACGATTGTTCATAAAGTACTACCCCTCATTTCCAAAAATAATGCCTAGAAATATTATCTAGGACCATTATCCATCTTTTCTCAATATCTCAAGTTCCCAAGTAGAGGTTACATCTGCTAATGAACACTTCAAAGTCCTTCTCAAGTTAAGAACCCTTCATTTTGTGCATTCAAGAGACCTTAAAACCATGTTTCATGAATTTTATTTAAAAAATTGACCTCAAACTTCATAAACACACCTAGTAAAATATATCACACCACTCACAATGCTTACATACTCATTTTTATCTTGAAATCTAAAATTCATACCTCATTTGCCCAGCATCTCTCTCTTTACTTGCTTAGACCTTGACCTGCAAACCACATTAGGACTTGAAACTGACCTTCAAGCCTCTTTCCATGAACTATTCACCTCACTTAAATCCTCACACAAAATATCACATTATCAAATAATTTAAAACATCCTTCATATGCCTTGACAATAAATCATGATGCCTCATTAGGCCAGTCAGGGTCTAGAGGTGATCTAGTTGCATACTAGGTCTATAGGTCCTACCCCTATAGGCTCACTATGAGACTATAATGAGTGATATAATGATTCATATACATGATAAAACAACCTTATACATCCATTCATTCTTGTAAACACTCATTTCACCAATCCATCAAGCTCATATCTTCTCACAAGGTCTCTTCATGATATGACTAGTGTTATGACTAGGCTTCTCAAGCACTTGAAACTTGAAAAATAACCTTGAAATAGTTATAAATATATATATATACTTATCTTTCATGATAAAAAAATTCCAAACCAACTTTCATAGGCTTGTGTTTACTTACTTCACTAGGCTTCACTATGTACACCTTCTTGTAGAGTCTAGACTGGGCTTCTCAAGACACCTTGTACTCAATAAATAGTACTAAAACATGATTTACTTGACATAAACCTTGAAATAAACCTTATAAGAATCATTAGGTTGCCTTAAAATTATCTCTAAAAAGAGAGGCATTAGGTATCCTGCAAATTCTCTCTTGTCACATGGCTTCCTTGTCATATCGAGCACTCAAGCTCATATCTCACAAACCACTCATCATGCATCTTCACCAAATGCACCTTGAAATAAATGACATCAAATGACATCAAACTTGACATCAATGAAAACACTTCTCAACAAATTTATATTTTGACCATTGACTACCAAAAACAATATTGGACTTGACTCATTAATAAAATCAATAATAGATAATTTATTGATCTTTACTCTTTAAAACATCCTAATGTATACAGAATAAATTTTGAATAAAAATATTCTCCATATCCTGACTCAATAACACAAAATAATAAAAGGAAAAAATATTAAAAATTATAAACCTAAAATTACATAATCAACCAAAAGTAATACACAAATAAATAAAGCTATGAGAGACAATTCTTAAAAAAAACTTAAGATTATAAATTACTTTCTAAACCAAAGAGATACCCTATCACAACTTACTTCTTTGACCAATAATTGGAAGACTCAAATTAAAAATTATAAAATCTTGACTTGACACATGGTATGAGGCATATGTCATTGTTAACAACATATAGATAAATAACACGCTATCAAACTACACAGGTTGATGATGGATCAATCAATGCATAATGGATGTAGTTTTCAACATTATGGAATAAGACTTTAATTCAAGTATTAATTCAAAAAATAATCTAATGATAGGCTATAGATAAGATATTTGACATAATGTGTAATATGAATTTATTGTGGATAGAAGATGTCGATAATCTGTAGACCTCAGCATAAGAAACCAGATGCAAGTAAGATGCATTGAATTTTAGAAACTATAAGTTTAGATATGTTCATTGTTGTAGACTCAATTTTATACATTTGAATCTCAAATCACAAAATGGAATTAGATTCATTTCAAATCCTAATTACTGTTGATCAACAATTCAATGATTATTTAAGGAGTTCCTCAAGTCTTCAATGTGTATGAGCCATTGAAAGAAATGACATACGTGAAACCAAATCCAAATTTGAATACATAATGTTCTATGAAAAAATAAGAGTACAACTATTTATACTTTCATTCACAAGGGTAAAATAAGAATAATATAATAACCCCTCATAAATCGATTACACAACCATCATGGAATGGACCTAACACTGCTTTGATACCACATATAGCTTTTGAAGAAGCTTATACAAATATTTAACTCATACAAAGAATGATAAAGCTAAATATATAGAGTAATATTAATTATCCCTCATTTATTAAACATATTCATAGGTTACATATTTATAGGTGTGGTATTTATGATATAATAGGAGAGATATTATATCTAATATAACCACTCAACCAGTATAATTGAGTTATTAGAATAACTCACAACACACTAAAATCTATTTAAGTGGGTTATTATATCTATATAAATAACTTAACTAACAATACAATATTATATTATCATAGATAATATAACTAATCACAATAACATTCATGTGAAAATTATTAATTCTTAACAGTTAGCTAAGTCACATCAAGTGACATCTTCTGACTTCTTGTGGTCAAAGTAAAATAAGTTGTCACTAGGGCTTCATGTTGTCAGATTTCTATAATTAGGAGTGTGAATGTTTTTTATTATAGGATTGGGGATTTCACATCCCATAACCATTATATGGTTGTTTTATGTCTATCCTATGATGTTTATTATTATGCACTTCCCAGTGCTAATCTTAAGCCTTATAATGTGCTAGAAGGGTGTGAGGCATCATTTATTATTTTAGCTCCATTATTGGATTTTTAGGTTACTCTAGTTACTTGGCCTTATTAGTATCATATGTGATTTTATCCTTCTTATTTGTCTCCAACTATTATTTTATCTTGGTAGCTCCCTATTCTTTCACCTTTTTTGTCTATTTTGCTTATTGCACAATATCCTTAGAAGCTTGCTCCTCGGCATTTTTCTTGCCCTCTTATTCCTACTTTCACAGGGATTCCATATTTTTATCCTAATCTTCTTTGTTTGTTGATTCATCCTTAACCTTTTTCATTTATTCCTCTTATGATGCCTCATCTTCTTGTTCCTTTTTCTTTTTAACAGATTCTTCTTTTTATTGTTTCTTCTTTCACTCCTCCTTTTCATGCCACTTCTTATTTTTTGTGAAACTTCTTCTTCTTCACTTTTAATCTTATTCACAGCATATTCTTCTTCCTTTTTCTTCTCCTATGTCTCTTTTTTATTCATCTAGTCTTGTTATTCTTGGTTTTTGTGATCATTTTTTTCTTGATTATTTTTCCTTTCTTCCTTTTAAGCCTTCTCGTACTTTGTTTTTTCTTGCACAACTTATTCTTGGGATATGATGTCCTCTTGATAAGGATGATATGGGTAATTCTAGTATGAATTGGGTGAAGGGGTTAAATTATGAGTTGAAGAGGAGGGATAGAATGTCACCATGTGCACTATATTACTAGTGCCTTTATGCGAGTAGGTGGAATGATAACCTTATTCAAGCATTTATAGGCATGTACCATCTTAGTAGGATGTTAATTCTTAGTTTGTTCTTCTTTAGACTCAATCTCCTCCATCACTAGTAGTGACATAAATAAGCCCATGAATTCTAAAATGGAAGGAGAGGTCCTTGGTATTGTGTGAATTATAGGTTTATACATTAGCAGATGTTGAGGACTTATTTATTATTCTACACCTTGTGTTGCCTATGGTTGTGGCTAGACAACTTACACTATGGATTATCCTTATCCCAATTCACCTTATAAAATAGCTATTGTTATATGTTTTGTCTCTTCTTCCTCTATCATGACGTTGACTATGATTGAAACTAGATGTGTGGGAATGTCAACCACTAGAATTTTTGGGACATTTTTTCACACTTAGAAAATGCTTACTGCTTCCTAGAATAAAAATTATTTTTCTTCCTCCTCATATAGCTCTGTGCATATGTCTTCCAACATAGACTTATTTAATTATTCCTTTATGATGCAAAGATGTATAAGATCATACTCTGTAACAATATTGGGCACACTTATGCCATTAAGCTAGGGATTGGTTTTGTAAGTCTTCCTCTTTGGTGGAGGAGGTGGTGTTGTCCTATACATTGATGCCATTCTTTTTTTTATTAATAGTCCTTACTCATCTTTCCTATGGTTTGTTATAAACTTGGAGGGGTTTGTGCTCAGGTAAATAGTTAAAGCATAGATCATAAAAGTGTCATATTCTCTAATGATTTTGATTTATGTTGCATTATTTATTACCTTCATTAGTATAGATTTACTTTGATCGATATGTATGACACTTTACATTGAATTGTGATAAATGTTTTGTATGTTGTTATGATCCTATTTTAGATTCCATCAATTTTTGTGTTGTGACATTTACAATTTATTGTAAAAATTCATTACTTTAGCTTGTGTATTTTTTTATATGTGATGCTTCATATTTTTTCTTCTAAAAATTCATTTTATCTTACATAACATGAGTCTAAAATTCCAATATGCCTTGGTAAATACATAACCTTTGAAGCGGTTTGTCATTAACCATTTTTTGAGTGGCTGTTTGTTACTTGTCCTCCATAACCCTTTTGGTGTCTCTTTTTTCCAAACTTAATTTATTGAACCCATTTGAAATTTGGATAACTTCTCTTCACATTGATCCTTCATTGTTTTATTAATTTATTTTAACACTGATGATGTTTAATTTTAAAACTATGTTTTTATGGCTTACATTATAGAGATTTCACTATGCACAACTACACTAAAAACTTACAAAAAGATGAGAAAATAGTATATGAAACAAAAAAAATACATGATTCTACTTAGCACTCATTCAATTTTAATCATGAGATCAGTAGATGTCTATAGTGGTAAGTCTTAAGTATGAAATCAATTACACTTCCTAAAATAATGGTTCCTTGAAGGTCCCTTAGTATTATTTTTCCTTGATACTTCATGGATGACATATGGTCCTTTCCATCGAATGCGTAGTTTACCTGGATGTGTCTAAAATTTGATATCATAAAATAATACTATCTCCTCTAGATAAAAATATTTAATTATAGATTGAGATCATGCCATGATTTTTGACTCTACTTATTTATTTCTTATGTCCAACTTTCTCTCTATTGAGTTTTTTCCATGTGAGTTAGATCTAAAAAACCTTACCTGAAGTGAATCCTGATCTCCTAGCCACATTATCAATGTGATTCACATACTTGGAACTCTCTAATCCATAGACATAATTGATTATGTTCCATAGACCAATTTTAAAGGAGTGAACCATGTCACATACATATAATTAGTCATGTATGCCCATAGGATCTCAAGAATTTGATCCTCTGAATTGTCACTTTGTACATTGAATATTTTTGTAAGCATCTTATCAAGTATTTTGTTGAATGTTTTTTACTACCAATTGGCTTAAGGATGATATGAAATGATACTATGGTGTGATATCATAAATTATTCTATTAGGGTCTTGATAGTAATGTTCAATAAGTGTGTTCCTCTATCACTGACAAACTTCACTAGACATCTAAACCTAGTTATGATGTTTTCATATAAAAACTTGGTTACATCTCTTATATTGTAACTTGGTGTCACAACAAATTCTACCCATTTGGTGAACTAATCCATCATAGTAGTTATATACCTAGCATGAATGCATTTCCTGGAAGATTGATGGGCTCTACAAAGTAAATTTCCCATTGTGCAAAAGGTTGCATTATTAACATCAAATTTAGAGGAATTTAATCCCTTTGGTTTGGCCTTCCTATTATTTGATAAATATCATAGTGATTTACAACTTTATGTGCACTTAAAAATATGGAAGGCCACCAAAGGCCACTCTATAATATCTTACTCATAGTCAATTCACTTATGAAGTGTCCTCATACAATTACATGGTGTGCTTCTTCCAACAATTTTGGTTTCTCTTATTCTAAGGATACTCTATGTAACACATAATCCTTAGCCATTTTGTATAAAATCAATTGATAATACTAAAAGGTATGGCTCATGTGATCAACTAATTTTTATATTTTTTGATATAGTGTGTAGGAAAAAATGCTTGTTCCACAAAAATGGCTAAGTCCTCTATATTCTATAGAATCATTGAGAATTTGATTGTGTATTCAGGATTCATCTTGAAATTATTATGGATCCTTAACATTCCTTATTAATCTAAGATGATATGGTCCCACATTTTTTCTTCCTAGTTTCACATTGATATTAAACTAAAATTATTGAATAAGATCAACCACTATATATCCTTCCACCTAGCAGATGATTATTCACTAGGCAGTACAGATCCTGGTGATCTATAAACAATTCAAATGGTTTTGCTAAGAGAAAGTGACTTAATTTATGAAGTGAAAACAACATAAACAGGGCCTCTCACTCTCTTGTAGTGTAATTATTATATGCTACTGATAGTTTTATACTTGTGAAGTAAATGCGGTGATCCAAACCTTCATATCATGGCTAAGCCAATATAACCCCTGGTATAGTTATTGAAGTATCTACATGCACATGGAATAACTTACTTCAATCAAGAACACCAATATAGGAATTGTTACCAACCTCTATTTCAAATCCATAAAATATGCATGACACTCATTAGTCCACTCAAACTTCATATATTTGTGTAATATTCTCTCCATTAGTGCATCTATATGTGTACCATTATATAACCTTATGATAATACCCTATATGTATGAGGACAGATCTCACTTAGGTAGAGATTTAAGGAGGTGGAATACTCCAAATGACTATAATTTTAGCTTGATCAACCAAAATACCATTGCTTCACACTATGTGGCCCAAGAGAACACCAATTGGTGTAAAAAACAAACAATTTTTAAAATTCAATGCAATGTGGTGATTTCAAAATTGTTATAACATGAGTCTCAATTTGCATAAATGTTCTTTGAATAAAGATAGTATAGCCCAATCATTAAGATAGACTTCCAGGAAGTCATGGATTAAATCATTGAATGTAGTGACCATAACCCTTGAGAAAATAATAAGAGCATTTTAAAGACTAAAAGCCATTACCTTGTATGTAAAGGAGCCCCATTTTATTGTAAAGTGGTTTTAACTTGATAGTTGGCTGCAATTGGTATTTGGTGATAGCCACCAAAGCCATCTGTGAAGGAATAAACTTTGTGCCTTGCATCTAATTTCAAAACTTTATCTATAGAGGTAATTAAAAATGGGTCATTAAGGCATATATCATTCAATTCCCTATAGTCCCCACCAATTATAATCTCTTTTGACATTTTATGTTACACCACCATTGGAATTACCCATTCTACCTTCTCTATGAGATAGATAATCCCTATTTCCTACATGCGATCAATTTTAGCCTTCACTTTAAGATTTATATTGGGATTTATATTATATGATAAGTTTTTGATTGGATATGTGCACTCCTTAAGTTATATATTCATCTTTCCCAATGAGGAGTCGACACCCTTGACTTATAAAAATTCCATTGGGAAAACATCTTGATAGTCTTGCAACAATTACAGACCTTATGATATTTCTTGTTGTGTCCATTAATCACCAAAAGTCACAATATTTGGCATAAACTAATTACCAATGATCCCTACCAATTTTTTAGTGGTTATTTATAAATGTTATTAGACCCACTTAGCATAGAGTCTCATAGTATCCTCTTCCCTTCTTATTCCTGAATGTTTTAATTTCGTAGTTATGCATATTTAGTTCACTTTGTAATTTTGGATTTTGGTTCCTCTACTTCTCACTCAAATTCTAATAAATACTTCAATTACAAGTCCTCATTGTTGCCACTAGATTCTATCTATTTTCTGTCATCCATGATTCTATTGTAAGGTTGTACCAAATACTACTCTTTATGCTTATTGGATTTTTTATTTTTGATACCTATATTCAAATTTATAGTTGATTCTTCCTACAAAGAGGAGTGAATCATAGTTATTAAATTGTCTTATCATCAAGGAAATAAAAATATTTTCAACTTATAAAGATAATTTTGCACTGGGGGATTCTCATCCTCAAAGACAAAGGTCTAAATAAAATACTACTAAAATTGTGGCCAATTTTTATATTCCCATTTGCATTCCTGATACATGTACCATGTTGTTGGAAGAGATACTAAAATATATTTGGATACATATACCCAGTATATAGGTTTTACACCATGGAAAGACCATACATCGACACATTTATGAATATGCATTTTAGGACACCGTCCTTTCAAGAAAATGGCCACTAACTCATGATTATAGGTGCTATATGAAATTGAACTTGTAAAATTTCAAAATCATCTTACTAGTGAAAAAAAATTGAACTATGTACTACCCACCATGTCACAGTAACACATTTTTTATCATAATTTATTATACTGACTCATTGATCTACATTTGGAACATGTTTTTCCTATCTATAAATATTTTGGCCCAATTCCTTAATTAAAATGTATTAAGGTAATTATATCTTTGTATTGAAATCCATTCTCATTGGTCTCACCTCATGGTATCCTCTCACCCAATTCAACATATGGGTATCTAAATCACTGTCTACAATCAGAAATGCATCAGATCTATAAATCAATCCTATCTCAGAGAAGATAGATCCTACATACATTTCTAATTAGGAATATATTAGATAATCAGGAACATGACCAATATGTGGATCTGCTATACCTAATTAGGGGATCTCTTATCACAAAAATATCACTAGGGAGGGTTTCAAATCCTCCAGTTAAGCAAAATCATGCAATAACCCTAACTAAGTCCTATGTTTTCATATTCACTATACTAATAACAATTAAAGCAAAAGTCTAATCTAGTTCTCACCAAAGCTTATGGTGCAAAGTAGGGGTACTAAAAAATAAAACAAAGTAAACATGCATAAGAGAATCCTAATCAAGATATGTATAGGTAAGACCCTAATGCATGGAGAAGAAGAGTAATATTATTCAAAATCTAATACTTATGATACTTCTATCTACTAAAGAGAGGAGCAAAGTTAGAGATACTTACCTGAAAGATGAACCCATAGAGACTCAATATCTCCATTGGATAAAGTGGATTTGCAAGAGGTTGTTGTGGTTTTTAAGGATCACTAAGAAAGGCTAAAGCATCCAAGATTTCTCCACAACACTAGATTCTCCAAGTAGAAACCTTAAGCTAAGACTTCTTAAGTAGAATGGTAAAAAAGCAGATTATAAAGAAGTGCAAATAAATAATAACTCTTGATGTATCTCTAATAATAGCTAAATGGATGTGTTTATATAGGTGAATATAACCCTCAACCCTTCAAAAAAATTTGGTTGATAGGGTCAACTCAATCAACCTAATATCGTTATTAAAAAAACTCATTAGGTCATGGGCTAGGTTAGCCAAGAGCTGACCTAGACCCTAAATGAGTTTTACCAATAAGAGTACAAGGTTGACCTAGTTGTTAATTCCTAATTTAAAACATAGTATAGAGTTGGTTCATATGATAGTGTATGTAGACATTACATAATAGAGTCGATAATTTTAATTCTATACTACAGAAGTAAGGGTCCTTAAGAAATAAGTCGACCAGGGTGACCTAGTCTTGCAAATAGAAGATAGAATATAAAACTAGGTCAACCAGGTCAACCTAGTTTATTGTATGATGGTAGTTTTAAATACTACAAACTTTGTAAAATATAATTATAAGGAAGAATTGAATTAAAAGAGAGAGATAAATGAACCTTGGTGGGTTGGAATTGCTGAGGATTGTGAAATCTCTGTTGAAGTGCCTTGAATGTTACTTGAAAATTATACCAACTTAGTCGACTGGGTTGACCTAGTTTTATAATTCCCTATTTGTTAAAGCCTGTTAAGATGCCTATACTAGCCTGGTCAACCTAGATTGTTTTTTGGAATCTATCTAGAATACTATGTTGACCTGTTTGACCTAGTTTTTTGTTTAGAAGTACATAAGAGTATTATATCAAGCTATTTGATCTAGTAACCTATATCTGATGAAGACTTGCATAGAAAGAACAAATTTTTTTAATGACTGTGTTAAACCTATGCATAGAAGTTAGAAACTATCATGGCCCTATCGACCTAGTATCACAAATATAGAAAAATAATAAATAAAATGATAGAAAATGAAAAAAATGAAATAAAACCTTGCAAGGGTTAGATTCACATTAAGTTTACCAGAATACATGTAATCAAAAATACATCAGATCTATAAATCAATCCTAGCTCAAAGAAGATAGATCCTTCTTACACCTTCGATTAGGGATACATTAGATAATTGGGAACATGAATAATATATGGATTTGCTAGACCCAATTAAGGGATCTTTTACCAAAATAATAATACTAAGGAGGGTTCCAAAGCCTCCAATAAATAAAAAACTATGCAATAACCCTAAATAAGTCTTATGTTTTCATATTCACTATACTAATAATAATTAAAGTAAAGAAATCTAATCTAGTGCGCACCAAATCTTGTGGCACAATATGGGGGTTAGTAAACAAACAACAGTAAACATGCATAAGAGAATACTAATTAAGATATGTATAGGTAAGACCCTAATGCATGGAGAAGAAGAGAAATATTATTCAAAAGCCATTACTTATGCTACTTCTATCTACTAAAGAGAGGAGAAAAGTTAGAGATACTTACTTGAAAGATGAACCTATCAAGACTCAATCTCTCCCTTGGCCAAAGGGTATTTACAAGAGGTTTTTGTGGCTTGTAAGGATCACTAAGAAATGCCAAAGCATCCAAGACTTCTCCACAATAATATATTCTCCAAGTAGAAACCCTAAGCTAAGACTCTTCAAGTAGAATGGTGTAAGAGCATATTGTAAAGAAGCATAAATGATTAATAAATATTGATGTATTTTTTATAATAACAAAATGGATGTGTTTATATAGGTGGATCTAACCCTAAACCCTTCTAAAATTTTTAGATAATAGGGTTGACCCAATCAACCTAATATTGTTATTGACAAAAACTCACTAGATCATGGGCTAGGTTGGCCAAGAGTTGGCCTAGACCCTAAATGAGTTTCACTAATATGAGTACAAGGTCAACCCAATCAACCTAGTATTTTAAACTATTAAAAGGGGTTTTAGGTTAGGAAAAGGGGTATGAAAGGTGGTAAAATATTAGAGGAATCTAAAAAAATAAGAGCAATAAGTTATGGGAAATTTTTTATGAGCTAGTTGGATTGGTAAAAAGTGGAAATAAGGGACAATAATCCTATGAAGCATCAATGGTCTACCCACCCCTTTTCTAGTATACCCCTTGGTGAATGAACTTAGAGAGATTGAGACTTGATGGGTTTCTAAAAGATAGAAAACATTAGTGTTTGATAAAATTTTGAAAATATTATATGTATACATATGCCCCACTTGAAGCTCATCACATGTCACTCAAGTGCAACAAGGAATGGTGCTTTGAGAAATAATCATGGTAACACACAATAGCAAGGCTAAAAAAAGTTGTAGTATTTTAAATAAAAAACAACTAAAAGTAAATGATAGAAAGGAAAATAATTGAAAATTAAATGTATATCCATACCTTGACTTACCTTTATCACTGGATGGTTATCTATTATGTTTGTATTTTTGATTGTGGAGGGCATAGAGACTATTTTTGACAAACCCAAGAATACAAAATAAAGAAGAAAAATAAAAATATGCATGAAATCTAAGATAACTAGTGTTATGTGGAGGGATGTACATATAAATTTGGCAAGCTGGGGTGACAAGTGCTATGTCAGACCAAATGACCAAGTCAAAATTTAGAGTAAATCAAGTGACCAAAAATACAAGGCTACTAAAGACCAAAAACTCAAACAAGTAATCCTTAAGTAAGAAAGGAAAAATCACCAAATAAAACCAAGGATACATGTCAACAATATGGTAATCAAACATCAATGTGAAAGCAGTAACAATCCTTACTTAAACAAATATGGGCAAGCAAAAATGGTAAAACAACATTGATGAGTGAGCAGTAACAATCCTTACTCAATCATCAATGAAAAAAGGTGCATAAAAGGGAAAACAATATTGGTGAGTGATAAGTAACAAGCCAACCTCACTCAACAATGGAAAAAGTGCATGAAATTAGAAATGAGCTTAGGTGTCTACAAAAAGGGTGGTACAAAAATGATAAATGGTAAAAGAAATCAAGGCAAGTCTAGAAATATAGAGCCATAGTGTAAAGAAAGTAATCCATAGTTACTCAAACATATTTTTTCACTCTAAAGATAGATAAAATTAGAAAAAAGTAATGCTAGAATGTTTTTTTTAAGATTTGAATAATAAGGAAGTATAGAAGAAGGAAAAGGGATTTAGAATCATAATTTGCCTATCAAAGGGGGGAATAAATTGGGTAGAGGGGAGAATGAAGGAAAACCAAGGTAGAGGAACTCTTTATTGAATTCAAGACTCTCAAATTAGGTTTATCAAAACAAGAGGACTTTTGACCTTAAGGACTCTAAAGAAATTATCTTAGCCACATAGGTCTTATGTCAACAAATGCAGTATGTAGATCATCCCATGAAGGCTATATGCATGAAAATTAAAATGGACCTACTTTCCCACAACATGTTCCCCATTCCTCAAGACCCCTTATAGAGTTGTCAATCTGCTACGAAGATTGGTTACTTGTGTGAGAAATTAGGTAGCACCATAGAATTTTTTGAATTATCCTATTCCAATCTACTGGCCTATTATACCCCAATGGACCTTGGCTTTATCATGAGGCCAACTATGGAGTTTGAGCTTTTATTAGAGATAGGAAATGTGTTTTTAATCACATATTTTGGTGTGATATTGAATTTTGAGATTTTTATGTTGAATTTTATATATCATTTCATTTTATTTCAAATGATTTGGATTTTAACTTTCTTGATGGTTTTTTTCTATTCCTCCTCCATATGGATTTGGAAAACCAAACATGGGTGCTAAAGATGACTTTCATTTGAATACATTAGAATTGGTTACTAAGATAGAAATTAGAGAGCATGGTACCTAAAAGTATTTTAAATATATGTAAAAGAGTGTTAAATTGATTTTGACCTTGTTTATCTAATGTGGAGTGAAAGGAAAGGAAATCAAGAGGAATGAAACATGAAACAATTTGAATTACTTTAAATCACAAAAAATGTGACAAAGGGTGAAAAAGGGATACAATGATACTAAAGTGTGAATCCTTATCATAATAATGAGGGAAATGAATGAAAACATGATAATATATGTTTTTTTACAAATTTCATCTATCAAAAGAAGTAAAAGCTAAAGTTAAGAACAAAGCTAATGAACTCATAACCATTGCAAAACACATAAAAAAAAGAATGACAAGATGGTGATTTTATGAGGAAGGACAGGTCCTATCCATGGTCTTACATTGAAAATAGTAAAATATAAACCCATGAGGGTGCCAAAAAGTATTCAAAAAATATATGCAGTAAGAAAAATATAGTATTTGTGAAGAAGGTCAGGTCCTATCCATGGTCTTAGACTACAACTCACAAAGAGAAACCCAAGGAATTCCAAAAAATGTATAAAAAGTATGAAAAATAAAGAGGATAAAAGTACATCATGAGGAATATTGGGTCCTATTCATGGTTTTACAATGCAGCTTATGAGAAAAAGAGGAAAACAAAAGACCAAAAGGAAGGGGACTAAGGTTTGTGAAAAAGAGAGAACTATTGTAGAGGGTGACACCCATGTAAGTAACCTAAAAAAGTGTTATATAGATAACATATATAGAAATAATGAAAAAGAAGAGAAGGATTTATGAAAAATAATTCTTGAGGAATTGTGCATTGGTAAATATGACCTTCATTAGTTTGAAGGTGATAGGTACTTGGACCAAAAATATCTTTGACTAAATAAGGACCCCACCATTTTTGGGCATATTTACTTTTTTTATCATGAGTGTAGTGTACTTTAAAGATAAGATCACCAACATTAAACATGCAAAATTTAACATGTTTGTTATGTTATTTGGCAATACAGGCCTTGCATTGGCAATTATGTTACAAAGTAGAAAGACAATGTTCATCAAGAAGATTGAGAGCATGAAGGTGAGATTCATGTAATTATTCATCAGATATAATTCCATGAAGATATATACACATAGAGGGAATCTCAACTTCTAATGGAAGAATTGATTCAGAACCATAGACTAGAGAGAATGGTGTTAGCCCAGTGGTAGTATGTATGCTAGTGCGATAGCCCCATAGAGCAGGATAAAGATGAAGGTGACAATCCATGGAGGATTCATGAATTGTATTTTGGAGAAATTTTTTTTGGCCTTAGCTTGGCCATTACATTATGCATGATATGTTGTGGAAAATTTGTGATTGATTTTAAATTCATCAGAAAGTTGTTTGACATCTTGGTTTTTGAAATTGCCACTATTATTTGAAGTGATAATATGAGTGACACCAAAGCAACACATGATTTGATTAAGGATAAATATGGAGATGGTGGTACCAATGACATTAATTAGGGGCATAGACTCAACCCATTTGGTAAAATATTTTATGGCTATGATTATAAAGGCATGCCCATCTTGAGATCAAGGGAGTTTGCCTATGAGATATAATCCCCACATAGAGAATGGCCAGGGAGATTTTATAGTTTAAAGCTTGACTAGATGTGAATGAATTAAACCATCATGAAGTTGGAAAAGAGTACACTTTTTAGAAAATTTAATGGCATCCTTTTTAGGAATGGGATAAAAGTATCTCATACGTAGGCATTTGCAAGCTGTAACATGTCTGCTACAATAGCCATCATAAATTCCCCCATGTGTTTATTCAAGAAGAGGAGGGACCTCATATTGAATAAAAAAATGGAACAAGGTACCTTCAAAATTACAATAATAAAGTATGTTATATTGAAATACATAATTAAAATCTTGTTTGTGAATGCAAGTCTTTTCATGGGAGAATAAGTTGGAAGGATAGGTTTGGTGTTCCAAAAATTGAATGATGTCTTTGTACCACAAGCTTTGTAAAATGGTGACAACCTCAATATGAAAAATAAGTGAATCATGTGGTTTAATAGAGGATGGATATTTTTTTATTTGGATAAGAAAATTAGGATCAATGAAAACTTGGTATAGATGAAAAAGAGATGCTGAAAAAGCAAGGGAATCAACAATAGAATTTTGATCTCAAGGGATAGGCTCGATGGTGAAAGAAATGAAATATTTTGTGAGAGTGTTGTAATTTGATGATAATAAATGATATTCTTGATTTTTCATTGGTAATCACCATTGAATTGGTGGAAAATGAGCTAGGAATCACCTAAAGCATGCAAGTATTAGATATCTAAATCAAGAACAGATCTCATGCCTAAGATTAGATCTTTGTACTCTACCATATTATTAGTGACATCAAATTTTAAGTGAAAATCTATAGGGATGATTTTTCAAAGAGAGTTGGTAAGAATACAACCTACCCCAGCTCTTTGAAGGCATTTAGCACCATCAAAGTATAGGGTCCAAGTATCCTCGTGTAAATCAACATTAATTTTAGGTAGTTCTTTGATAGCTATTTTCGGTTTAATATTATCATGGAGGAGAGTAGATTCATCAAGATTAATTACTTAAATATCAATAGTGAAGTTTATGAAATCAATATTTTATAGAAATTACTTGGTTGAGACCTTTAATATAGAGAATGTTGTCATTAGGAAGACTATCTTAAAGGTTATTAGTAGCAGGCATAAGAGTTGTGGCAAGCTGATATACTATGATTTGTCCTTTGACATATTTTTGAGTAATAATTATGAGATTAAATTCTATGAGAATAACCATCTATTTACCAATTCTATCTCCAAGAAGAAAGGCTTTAGAGAAAAAGTGATGAAGGGGGTCAAAATGAATGATGACATAAGTGGTCTGATAAAGCATGTGATGTCAAAGCTTTTCAACTATGAAATATATGGTGAGGTAATCACATTTGACTTTTTTGTAATGTTTCTCATAATTGATGAGGCCTCGGCTAATATAGTATATTTCATACTCTCTTCAGGTATCATCTTGTTGGGTAAGCATTGCCCCAACTGATATGGGTGTGGAAGAAGATACAAGATTAAAGGTCATTAATTTGAAGGAGGATGAAGAGTAGGTGGGTGAATAAAATATTCTTTCATATTATCAAATTCTTTTTGACATAGATCCATCCATTCTAAATAATTACCTTTCTTAAGAAGAGAATTGATGGAGTGGATGTGGTAAGCCATTTCAAGGATGAATCATCTAATTGCCCCAAGTTTATCGAGATAAGTGTGATTTTTTTTTAATGGATCAAGGGATGGGCATGTTGATGATAGAATTAATATTAGTAGGGTCAATATTGATGCCATGAAGAAAGACTAAGAATCCTAACAATTTTCTAGATGTGACATCGAAGACATATTTTTAAGGATTTAGTCTAACTCTATATTTAAGAAGATGGTTAAATATGATGGAAATATCAAAAAGATGAGTCTTGTGACATTTAAATTTAACAATGAGGTCATCCATATAGGTTTCTACAATTTTGTGAATAAGATCATGAAAGATATGAGTCATTTTTCATTAAAAAGTAGCTCTAACATTTTTGAGACCAAATGACATTTTAACATAGTAATAAGTGCCCCATTTCATGGTGAAAGTGGTTTTATAGTCTTCAGGAGCAATATGAATTTTTTTATAACCTGAGAATCCATCCATAAGAGATAACATTTCATAACTAGTGGTGGAATCCACAATGACATCTATTGAAGGTAGAGGTAAATTATCCTTGGGACAAACAAGATTAAGATTATAGAAATCAATACAAATTTGAATGACCATGATGACCTTTTTTATAATGGGAACTATGTTATAAACCCATTTAGAATAGTCCACTAGTTTGATAAACTTAGCATCGAAAGTTTGATGATTTATTTATGACATAAAGTGGAAATTTTGGGTGGAAATTTCCATTGATTTTGACACATAGGTTTGGCATCGAGATAAGTTATGATGTTGTACACCATAATTATAGGGTCAATACCAAGCATTTTCTTATAGAACCAGACAAATATATCATGATATTTATTTAAAAATAAACTAAATTTATCATGCTTGGCAGGTAAGAGTTCCTCAAAAACTATAATTGGTTGAGGGCATGATGGAGTACAATATTCAATTCAAGTAGTTTCTTCAATAAGCATAAAATTTCCATCTTAGAAGTGGTATGGTGCATTAGGTAAATAATAAATTGGATTAGCTTTAGGATTGATGCTAGTGAAAAAACTATTGAAACAAGGGGATTTATTTTTGAAATTCCCAAGTTTTTGGTATTACTAAGGAATTTGAGGTTCTCAAGCATGAATTAATTTGAGAATAGTTTCATTGTTAGAAAGAGTGGGGAGAGGATGATAATATGAAACATCTACTTCAATATCAAGAATTTTATTACCATGGTGATCATATTTAGAATGTATCTAATAGACATAAATGACCTTGGCATTTAATGTAATCTCAAGAGTAGGAGAAGTAGATGGATTGGATAGGATTGGTGTATTGTTAGTTTATTTGATGGGGGAAGAATTAGATGTAATTATGGGACCCATAGGTAGTATAAAAGATGTAAGAATTTTCAGAGGTTCGTAAGGTATGATTTGTTCTACCACCAAAGAGGTATCAAGAAGTGGAGAATGAATAGGAGGTATATGACCTTTGGGATCTAATTCATGATACATGGAAATGGTATGAACATACCAGTTAAAAGAATGTATTTGAGATAAGGTTTTTTGATAATGTTGAACAATCAAGTATTGAGATTGGGATTAGGCCATGATGTAGTTATCATCATAGGTTGGATAAATGGTACATGATTGAGATTTAGGGGGAGTTTCAAAAGGTGAAATCCTAATATTACTGAATTTATGTGGAGACATGATGAGAATATCTTGAAATAATTTGGCCACTCCATTGTCATTGCATGTGAAGGAATATTTTGGTAGAGAAGGCTCCTAAGCATTATATGGAGGGGGAAAATCAGTAATCTCATCAATGAGAAGAATAGTACAGTCATGAGGTAATAAATAAGAAGGAAGCCACTAATATATAGGGAGGTAGCTTAGTAGTGTTACAAGTATGTTGAAAGTCATTAAGTTCATCATCATCCAAATTAACAAGAGTGACTTGTAAATCTGGATTGATGTTGATGAACTCAGGTAAGGGAACACTATTGATGGTAGGAAGGAATGTGATATTGAGATTTTAGATTAGGAAGTTAAATACTCCATGGGTTGGGGTCCACCTTATGCTTATACCATTTTTCTTTATGTAATAATTTGATGCATTGGCTATCAGAAGAGGTGATGGTCCTTATTCTATGAGTCCATGGGTGACTAAAGAGTATGTTATAAGATAGGGGAAAATCAAGGACCATAAGTTTAGTGTGAATGGTCTTAGATCTAATTGTTAGGGGAACCCAAATACAACCAAGTACCTTTTGATTAGTTTTATCAAATCCCCGATAGGTAAGGTGGGTTTGCTTCAGATGATCCTTATTATATCCAAGCTATTGAATAAGCCACAAAGATGTCACATTAATACTAAAGCCTTCATTAACTAGGACTTTATGGACAAGGGTAGTATTAATGGTTATTTTAATGAATAGTGTAAGATCATAGATGTGAAAAAGGATTTCATCATTAATCATGTATTCTTCAAGAAATTCAATAGAGAGTTTGGAATAAGGATACATGGTTTCAATGTTATGCACATTGGTAGGTTGAGGTTCAATAGACGGTGGTTCTTCATCTATAAGAGATGAATCTTCAATTTATTATAATTTTTGCATAGGGAACTTGTGATGATAAGGTGAAGTATGAATTAACTCCATAAGTGGAGTTTTGTAAGGTATGGATTTAAGTTCTTCAAGAAAGTTCCAATAGGATTTAGAAGAACCAATGCAATTTTTGGAAGGTAAGGTAGATTGTTAAGGAATGGAAGTTATTGGGGGTTCAGAAGGAGGAGGTGGTTCCTCATGGGCTTCTGATTCTAGATGAGTGGTGGTAGTATATTTGATAATTTGTTCTTCTAAAGATGGTTTCTTAGGTTTTATGATAGGATCTTTGTGAGCTAGCTTGTGATGAGAGTTGACCTTAGCTATGTTAACATATTGAGAATTTTTATAATATTGGTCATAGTCAGCATCAATAACACAAACATCCTTAGTATTTTATTAATTATTAGTTGTGGAAATATATTTTTGGTTATTGGAATAAGAATAATTTGAAGATTATCATTTTTGAGAAGAAGTGTTATACTCTTAATGAAGAAGGTTGATCATGGCTTCATGATTGAAGGAATCACCAAGCACATAGGAGACAAAAAATTTAGTAAGCCCTCTACAAGTTTCATGTAAATGACCAATGTCGACATGGAGCCAAAAAAATTGACTAGGGTGATACCATTTAGGAGGATTATTAGGATAAGTAAAGGGTTTAGAGGGAGATGAAAATTGTTTCATTTATTGCACAGTTAGTGGTATGTAAGAGGATGAGGGAATGCTATATTTGGAAACTCTTGGTTTGGTTTGAGGAGTATTGATAGATATAACATTGGTATAATTTTAACAAAATAATTTAAAAAATTTGGGATTAGGTTCAAATTGCTTCATGAGGAAGTCTTGATGTTTAGCTTGGTCAAGAGCTTCATTGAGTGTTTTCAGAGTAAAATTTCAAACCTTATATTGAAGAGAAGGAGTTAAAGTAGTGATAAAGAGTTCAAATAAATTATCATCAATCATGTTATGGTCAACTTTATGAGAAATATATTTCCATATTGCTTAGCATTGATGAAATGACTAAGGTAATTTTAGAAAAGGTCAT
Organism: Torreya grandis; assembly: GCA_037957365.1. Taxonomy (NCBI): domain Eukaryota; kingdom Viridiplantae; phylum Streptophyta; class Pinopsida; order Cupressales; family Taxaceae; genus Torreya; species Torreya grandis. The sequence goes on along the minus strand of JARHVA010001227.1, from coordinate 1,597,821 downwards.
TATGTTGAAACTCTTTGACTAAAAGATTGACTAAATCCTCAAGTTGACAAATGGAATGTTGGGGAAGTTGGTTGTACCATTATAATACATCACTAGTTAAGGTTTTAACTATAAGTTTAGTTGTAGCAAAAGTATTAGTTTGGATCCACTCTTTGTAAATATTGCCAAAGGTTTTAAGAAATGATGTAGGGTCTTTAGTCCCATCATACTTCATAGTTAGAGATATGTTACCAATATCAATAGACATAATGAAGGGAGATAAAGGCTCATTTTGGATATTTTGAATCATTTTGTTATTCATGACAAGTTGAGGAATAACATTTCCTAAGGCATCTCTAAGAGGTGGAGGAATAAAATTTGAGTTGCCTTGAGGATTGATAGTCAGAGGTTGATTAGCCATATTGATAAAATGACATTGTAATTTCATCATTTGAGAGGTGTTATAATTTTGAGTTATGCTCATTTATTTTATGACTTATGAAAAAATTTGAGTCGTATCAATTGGTGTGTTGGTGTTTGTAGGAAAACTCCCCAAGTTGTTATTAGGGGGAGGGTTATTAAAAGATGGATTATTAGTGGGATTGTTGGATAGACTCATGTCAATTTTTCCCACATTATGTTGAAGAGTTTGAAGATGAGAATTATCTTGATAGGTAAAAAAGGATTAGATCCACCTACTTCATCTTTAGGTGTTATTTTCACCATGTTACAAGCCATAGATGAAGGAGGGGAAGAGGTACTCCAAGAGTGAGGGTTCTCTTGAGAGGAAAAGAGAGGGATAAATTAACATCCCATATAGTATCTAAATGGATTTAGGTTGTCCAAGAAAATTATGATAGGGGAATTCATGATGATTTGAGAAAAATGAACAAAATGATAAGGAAGGAGAAACAAATAATTGAGTTAGATAGATAGGATAGGCAGTAAGAGTACATAGTTGAATGGATCATCCTAGTACTGAAAACTAGTAAAAACAAAGTCTAATAAGAATACAAAGTTTATTGGGTTGACCTAGTACTGTAATATAATTGGTAAAAGAGATACAAAGTGAACTGGGTCAATTTAGTACTACAGACATGAAGGAAAAAAAGTTTGTAAGAGATTGTGTCGATCAGAATGACAGTGTACTAAAAATAGGGAAAGTTTTTACAATGTACTTGAAATCAAGAAATGGAAGCAAACACATAATCATTTGGGTCAATGAGAATGATCCAATTGAGGAACATAGCATAAAACCTTGCACCAATGCTAGCCAATGCAAGTTTTTACAAATAAAACATATAATGAGCAAAGAGAAAGCAATCAAATGAAAATTAAATGATAACTAAGTGGTCATCCTAAATTTTATTAGTTTATAAAGTGTTCTTTTAATTGTGATAGGGAAGTTGGATGAAAGTAGGGAACTAGAAAGCAATCTATGGATGGTTTTAGGACATTTTAGTTAAAATGGATCTATGTTGGTGATGGTACTATCTTGGTATTGGGGTCTACCCCTTTACTTCATAATCCCTCAATGATAAGGGTGTTGGGTGCATTTACAATATATACCATTAACCACATGTTAATACTTGGCTAGAAAACCAAGTCGACTTCCCCCTTGGTGATGAAATCCAAGTAGCTAAACCTTAGGTAGATAAATGTTTAAATGCATTTTGAAATTATGTGATTTGGTAGTGTGTGCAATAAAGAAAAAAATAGTGCAACTAAAAAGTATATTGAAAAACCACTCAATTAGACTATGTGAGCTAATCTAAGCATGCCCATAACTGAAAGTGAAAGTGTGAAGTAATTACTAGCATATAGTTTTCAATTCCCAGTCTGAAACATAGTATAGAGTTGGTTTAGATGATAATGTATGTAGACATTATAGAATAGAGTTGATAGTGTCACTATTATACTATAGAATCAAGGGTCCTTAATAAATAAGTTGACCAGGTCGACCTAGTATTATAGATAAAAGATAGAATATAAAACTAGGTTACCCTAGTTTGATGTATGATGTTAGTTTAAAAGACTTCAAACTTTGTAAAATAGAACTGTAAAGAAAAACTAAATTGAAAGAGAGAGAGATAAATGAACCTTGGTGGGTTGGAAGATGTTGAGGATTATGAAATTTATGTTGAAGTGACTTGAATGTTACTTGTAAACTCTACCAACTGTGTTAACTGGGTTGACCTAGTTCTACAATTCCCTATTTAATGAAGCCTATTAAGATGACTATATCAGCCTATTCAACCTAGTATGTTTTTGGAAGCTATCTAGAATACTATGTTAACTTGTTCAACCTAGTTTGATGTCAGTAAGTGAATAAGAGTACTATGTTGAACTATTCGATCTAGTAACCTGTATCTAATGAAGACTTGAATAGAAAAAATAGATTCATTCTTTGATGCGACTGTGTGTTAAACCTAAGCAAATAATTTAGAAACTATACCAACCCTATTGACCTAGTATCATAAACATAGAAAAATAATAAATAAAATGATAGAAAATGAAAAACATGAAAGAAAACACTACAAGGTTTAGATTCATGTTGGGTTCACTAGAATTTATGTAATAAAAAATGCATCAGATATATAAATCAATCCTAGCTCAAAGAAAATAGATCCTAATTATACTTATGATTGGGGATACATTAGATAATTAGGAACATGACCAATATGTGGATTTATTAGACCCAATTAGGGGATCTCTTACCATAATAATAATACTAGGGAGGATTTCAAATCCTCCAGTCAATCAAAACTATGCAATAACCCTAAGTCCTGTGTTTTCATATTCACTATAATAATAACAAGTAAAACAAAGAAATCTAATCTAATGCTCACCAAATATTGTGGTACATTATGGGTATTAGTAAAAAAAAAAATTAAACATGCATAAGAGAATCCTAATTAAGCTATTTATAGGTAAGACCCTAATGCATGGAGAAGAAGAGTAATATTATTCAAAATCCATTACTTATGTTACTTATATCTACTAAAGAGAGGAGAAAAGTTAAAGATACTTACCTAAAAGATGAACCCATCCATACTCAATCTCTCCCTTGGCCAAAGGAGATTCACAAGAGATTATTGTGGTTTGTAAGGATTGCTAAGAAAGGCCAAAGCATCCAACACTTATCCACAAGACTAGATTATCCAAGTAGAAACCCTAAGCTAAGACTCCTCAAGTATAATGGTAGAAGAGAATATTATAAATAAGTGAAAATGAATAATAAATTTTGATGCATATTTAATAATGATGAAATGGATGTGTTTATATAGTAAAATCTAACCCTAAACCCTTTTGAAAGCTTTGGCTGATAAGGTCGACCCAATCGACCTAATATTATTATTGACAAAAAATCACTAGGTTACGGGCTAGGTCAGCTAAACCCTAAACCCCTTTGAAATTTTTGGTTGATAGGGTCGACCTAATCGACCTAGTATTATTATTGACAAAAAATCACTAGGTTATGGGCTAGGTCAGCTAAGAGCCAACCTAAACCCTAAATGAGTTTCACCAATAAGAGTACAAGGTTGACCCAATCGACCTAGTATTGTAAACTATCAAAAAGGGTTCTAGGTTAGGAAAAGGGGTACAAAAGGTGGTAAAAGACTAGAGGAGTGTGAAAAAGAGGAGTAATAGCTTAGGGGAATGTTTTCAGGAGATGGTTCGATTGGTAATAAGTGGAGATAAGGGATAACAATCTTGTAAATCACCAATGATCTTCCCACCCCTTTTCTTGGTGTACCCCTTAGGGCATGCACTTAGAGAGATTGAGACTCGATAGGTTCCTACAAGATACAAAGCATCAATGTTTGAAAATATTATGTATACACGCTACTTTGTTGTACTCAACACACCACACTCATTTTTTTTGAATAGGGGTCTATTATTGTTTGAAAGCCTAGTTTATGATTTGAAAATCCTTATAATTGGTGATCATGTGGGTACTTCACAAGATTTTAGGTTTAAAATTTATTAATTCCCATGTTGATGGTTCTTGTTAAGTACACTACTCTATGTCAATGCAGTTTGTATGTTTCCTATATCAAGTTTTTTTTCACTTTGTGTGATTTATTCAGACTAACATATCAATGGATTTTAGATTTGTTACATATATGCATGTTTTTTTGGAATTTTTAGGATAATTACAATCTAAAAATCCTAAGTGTTTTGGTTTTTATGTGTTTTTATCTTTACTACTTTTGGTCTTCACATGTTTTAGCCTTCACTAGTTTTATTTTCATGCATTGGCACAAAATGAAAAAGGATTATTTTGGAAAAAATTTTGACATGTGAAAGCCATGATTCTTTGTATTTTATGCATCCAAGGCATTTCGTGATTTGACTAAATAAAAATTGACAAAAATTATGACACCCAAATTCTAAAATCATGCCACATGGTACAACTACATCAACACTAAATTAATAACTAAGCCACACTTGTTTAGGGATGATAATGTGGTATTTTTTTAATGCATGAGTAGTCTATGTGGCATACCCACCAAAGTAAGATAACAAATCCAAATAAAATGAGAAAAACAAGATTGGAGCCATTGAACATTAATGGTGCATGATATGGAATCAAAGTAGACATATTTGAGCTATATGATATAATTCTAAAGATACATCTCACTTATATATTATCAAAGAGCCTAAGTGAGGAGCTAAAAGCCCTATATTTCTAAGTTTGCCTTCAAATTTCTTCCAATAAATTATCAATTGAGTTATCACATGAATTATGCAAGTAATATATACATAAAAATTGCTTCATCATCTAGGGAATACAGGGGAACTCAACCACTATCAAATTTATCCATTAAGGATTCAACTAAGTATACAGATACAATCTTTGATTTGGATATGTTTAATGGTAAATATGAAAAGTAAACAACTCTATGGGACATTGTGGAAAATTTTGGTGCCCAATCATGTGAGGTGGACATAATAGTTGAATAAAAATAACTAGTGATAGATTTGATACCCTTAAAACACCAATAATTACATTTCATAGCAGCAAAGCTCGAAGTGATGCCTTGCATCAACTTAATTTGAGACTTGTTCTTTGTAATCAAGGTATTCGATGGATTCCTATATCATGAAAATAATAGGATGGTCATGGCATATATTTTAGGGGATGATTTTCAAAGTTACCTATCGATTCCCCTCACAAATGCCACATATGATGGGATTAGGATCACATTATGGATAAAGAGAAACACAGTTGAAGATGTACTTAAAAAGTGGATAATATTAGGAGAGAAGGTAAGCCTTAAAGCCACTTCTCTAGTTCTACCTACCAAGTTTAGAATGGGATTTCTCATTGGGATGGCTTTAATAAATATATTTTATGGGTGTACTAGCATCCATTATCTTTGACTTGAATAAGTGTCAATTCTAGACTTACTACTGACATCAAAATTGACCTTTTTCCTAGGTGAGATTAGTAGTATCAAGATATAGGAACATATGTTTAAAAAAGATAAGAGTCCAGTCAGTGGTCACTTATTTATGATGTAATATTTGTTGGATGTTTTTATGGATACAATCTATGTGCATGATGCATCACTCTATATCCCAACCCTAGATTACATAAAGAATAGGGTATGTGATTTTTATTTCTTCTTGCACATTTATTCTTGCATGTGAAATATAGTTCATATTGTTGAGAATGTCTATCCCCAAGTCTAAAGGGTCATACATGAGAAAAAACTACCCTGAGTCTCAAATATTACCAATAATACACTATGGCCAAGGGACGGCTACTGGCTATATCCATATTATACAATGATAATGATCGAGGGAACCAAGGTTTCATCATTATGCTTACCCAAGTATGTTCTAAACAAGCTTGTAGAACATGAGATGGCATATCAGCTCTAGTGAAGGAAAGATGAAGATATGTGAAATATGCACAAAGGCATTTTCCATGGATATTATTTGATTCTAGGAAGAATTAATTACACTATAAGGAATAAATTTGGTGTTGTTGGAGGAATACGGGAGTTTTATTCATTAAAATATCTACCACACTAGGATTGGGACCCAAGAGGAAGAATTCAATAGTATGTTACTAGCTTAGGTATCCCATATAAGCATGTACCCTATGATCATGATTTCATCTTATTTAATGCTAAATATGATGCTTAGGTATTAAACATGATGCATATGGCTATGTGTATGAAATATATTATGAGGGTAATCCAAAAGGATCCATCACTCTCAATTATAAAGGCTCAAACTCAAGTTCTACCTCTAGGTGGATTGGCTTCAATTAATTATTATTCCTCACAGCCCTCTCAATTAGTTTAACCAAAAGGGGAACCTTCCTAAGCAATATCCTAAGATGCAATGGAAATTGTGAAGTAAGAACAAGATGTGGAGGAGGCCCTTGTTGCCATAAGTTCTGTAGGAGTAGAGGAGCTAATTTATATTTAATATTATGACCCTTCAGAATCCAAATTTACTACTATAAGTATAGCACCTATAAATTTAAAAGTATATGTTTCATCTTCTACTACTTTATAGGCCACTCCTTTAATTGATAAGACAAGAATTAAGGTCTATATGAGGTAATGAGCTCCTAAGAACCTTCCTCAACTAGTTGGGACACTTGTGAATTCAAATGTTGAGATAGTGTCATAAGATAGGCTTATGGGTGAAAGGGAAACATATAAAACAATGAGGAAGAGATTTAAAAGTCCAAGGTCATGAGTCTTCAAGGAATAAAATGAAAGGCACCAATAGAAACTAAAGAATCAAAAGATGTCCCTAGTCCTATTTTTTTTCTAGTTTACCTTATACAATACCTATTTCCCCTTGTATTGATTCTTTTCAATAATATCTAGATATTACTATGACATTTTATCTAAAAAAATAATGTAGTGACTAATGCAAGTCCTATTACTACTACTTTTCAAGTTTTGACAAGAATCTAGGGCCAATAAAGTCCATTTTAAGGTAACTACATGAGTCCTTATTTTTTATCATAGTGTACAACCATCCATCCAATCCACTCAGATAGGTTTTCATATGCCCTAATCTAACACAACTCATCGAACTTCCATTATTTCATCTATAAGAGATGATAAGCATACAACCTACATTGTACACCCTCTTCCCTAGATTGATAATAAGGATGGGTAAAAGATCATTTTCCATCTCTGCCATACCCAATCTGAGTGAGTTCATTAATGCTCTCTTTAGAAGATGTTATTTTAATGGTAAATATCCATGCCACTCAATCATCCAACATAAGGGGATTGATAATTCACATTGGGAAGAGGAATTAATAGCCCAGGATGATCAAAGGTTGAATTTGGTGATTTTAGAGTTTCCCACAATTACTTTCATTTTTGATAAATTTATAGGAACAATTCAAAGTGCTAGGAAAATAAAGATACAAGATGAGTATAGTAAAGGCCTAATTATTGAAGAGAGACATGATGCATTTTCCTTGTCTAAAATGAAGAATCAAAGAATTGGGTATTCTCCATACATTGAAGATTTTATAGCTTATTTGGAGACACATACAGAGACCTTAATGGATCTCCATAGAGGCACTAATTAGGCTAGGCAAGAGTTTAAACAAGAATTAAATCAAGTGTTAGAGTAATAACATATCACATATGTCCCTGGAGAAATATAAGATGATGTTTATAATGCATCCCTTAGGCTATAAAACATTTTTGACACTATTAATATAATAAATATTGAAATGTCTCCCCATTTGCTTGAGACTATTAAGTTATTTAATTCTTTGAAGGAGGATGAAAATAAAATAATTTTTCTTGTAACTTACACTAAAAATAAGGCCTTTGGCCATTTGGATCTAATGACTCCCCTTGAGGCAACCAATGCCATCAAATTGGTAGTTATTAGAACACAAGAGGATCATGAATGGGTGACTAGTGCATAGGCCTTAATTCCAAAATTCACTGAGAAAGAGAGAGAATATGTATAATTTTTTTAGGAATTGAAATTGTGTCAAGCAAGGACCACTTTAGGAAAATTGATTAATAGAGCCAATTTTGATAAAATTCTCCAAAAAGATGCTAAAAAATTCTTTATTATTATTGATATAAGCTAATATAGGATGTGAAACAACTATTTAAGGACTGGATAATATTAGTAATTTTAAACAATAAGGTTGACTGATTCATTTGTTTAAGTGTGTATAAGTGTCTTTCATGATATAGCCTTCTAAACTAAGGAAAAATTGCCTTAAATACCTCCTTGATCCATGTCATAATCCTTTTTTATAAGGGTGAGTAACATCTAATGTAAATATGAGCAACCTTTGGCTAAGATCTTGGAGTTTACTATATGATTTCCATTAGAATACCTCACTAATTTTTTCTTGTGTGTAATTAATAACTACTAGTTATAAACATTAGTTTCAAAGACACTTGTCCATATATAAGACCCACCTAAAATTAATCCCTCTCTTGACCATAGAACTTTTTTTTCTGCTCTATCTTCCCTCCTTTTGAGTTTTTTGAGACCTACCCACCTTAGCTTAGACTATCACCCATCCAACTCAAATAATATTTTGAATTATTTTAGATTTAACTCATCCATGCTCACTTGGTTAATAACATGCATGTTCAACTGACTATTCCATCACCTGGTCATTTTAACCCATACCTATAACTCATACCCTAAAGTGGAGTTTACCTTCATACAGATCTATAAACATTAGAGGCTATCTCATTCATGATTTGGTGTACATAAACACTGCATCAACATCTATTTTAGTGCTAGAGGGAGGGCTTATCTATCTAAAAATAGGCTATACACTATATTTGAGTTATACTAGAGAAACCTATATGCATAACCATGTCTAAGGCCCAAGATAGTCTTTTAGTGTCACCCTTGTCAAAATATTGAAGGCCTAAATCTAAATCAATTATTCCCATAGTACTCGATCTAGAACACCTTCTACAAAAAGAATCACTCAACCCAATAAAAAACTTATGGCTCACCCTTGGTTAGCCAAGTTTTTTTATTATTGTTTCAGGAGATGTGCATAATTTGCTAAGGAATATTGAGAAGTAACTACCTTATTTCTCCCTTTCGGGAGGAAGAACAACTAAATAACATATCAAGTCTACCTTAATATTAATGAATGTTACATATGAATATGTTGTATGCTAAATTTTCCTATTCATACTACAGGATGTTATTTACAATCAGTTTTTCAACTTGCTAGAAAATTTAATTACTTCATGTAACTTGTGTCAAATAATATTTCTTTCTCAATTAGGGGAGGTTACTAGACCAAGTCTTGTGTATCAACACTTCACTAGTATGAATATATATCCCAATGACCTAATTTATGATTTTAATGTGAGGTTGTAGAAGATGTATACTTGGGTGAATATTACATATAAACCAAAAAGATTTAACACTGGAAATGTAAAAGAATGCCTTGGATCTGATAATTTTAGTATTTATATGAAGAGTTACTATTTTTACTACTATATCTTTGGCTTATTAATAAGAAATCAACATTGACATACAACTCAATCCTCAAATGTCAAGAGTTCTTAGCCTTAATATTAGTTTCCTAGATTTAAATTTGGTGCCTTATGTGAATCAAAATGTTCTTACATTCAAATATAATAAGATGTATGCATTATCTCCTATAACAAAAATAACATTAAATCATAATTATGGTTTCATGAACAATCATGCAAAAATAAGTAATCATCAATAAAGTTAACATTCAATCCTAGTCAACGTAGTAGTCACTCAAAATGCAAATTCTACCAAGGTAGAAGTAGATGCTATACAAATAATGGTTTAAAAGTTGATTAAGACTTTATGAACATGAAATATAAGATGAGTAATGTTGTAGGAAAAAAAATAATCTAAATTTTAGGTTCTTAATATATATCAAGCCTTTCAACAAGTCTATAAATAATATAGAATAATAATAAGATATTAAGTTATCCAAGATCAATATAATAGAGATAACCTTTCCCAATTGGTATAAAGTTCACAACACAATAGGAGACGGTGAGCTTGATTGTGTTGAGTTTTATGAAGTTCTTGAGATATTATAGAGAGAAATGGAGAGGCATGAAATTATGAAAAATTTACTGAACCATCCCATACTCGTAGTTCCTCAAGTATAGCTATGTTTTTCAAAAATTATGATTTTTCATTCTCAAATGAAGAAGAAAATAAACCGGAGGATAATTCAAATGAGATCCATGCTTCTTAGTAATTCTATATAAATAATTACAACTTGAGTAATAAGCAAAAATTTACCACATCTACTCTTCAAATAACATGATTATCCCTCCAAACCTGAAGGCTAATGACAATACACCTCCCCAAAAAGGGAATGATTATCCCCTAAATATAAAAGTGTAGAGAAAAGGATGATACAACATCATTGATTATATGAAGAAGATAAAATCAAACATAACTCTTCATGAGTTGGCCCAGATTATAGAATAAAATGAGCTTCTATGGAAGTATATTACAGGGAAACTTGTTGTAGACAAACCAAAATCCACTCATGCAAATGTCATATACAAAATTAATCCATAAGTTCCTCCCTTCATGTTTATCATCAAAGTGTTTGGTAAGAATGTACACAAATAATTATTTGATTCTAGAGTATCAGCTATTGTAATGCCAATGCCCATTTGTCAAAAGCTTGGATTGACTCCAAATCAGTCCACAAGGATGGTTTCACAATTAGACAAGATAATAGTGATCATAGTTGGACAATTGAACAACATGAATATTTAGGTTGCATCTAAGCCATGCATATAAATGAAGATAGAGATATTCATGGTAGATATCCCATAAATATATAGATTACTACTAAGTAGGGATTCATCAAAAAAACTAAATGGATATGTGGCAACAAACTTTTCCCATATATGGCTACCATGGAGAGAAATTCTAAATCAAATTCAAATTAATAAAGAGCCTAGGATGAAGCATCCCATTATGAAATATAACACTAAGAATGAAGAGGTTCTTTATAAATATCCTAATCTTAGAATCTACACTTTCACCATGAAGTATGAAATGCAGGAGCAAAAATTTCATGGACCTTCCCAATTATAGACCCTTAATTTTGATAGTGCAAGATCTAAAAAAATATCAGGTGTTGGTATCAAACTAATTGACCCATAGGGTAAGAATTAACTAACAACATATATATTTTAATTTCATTGCATGAACAATAGAGAATAATATGAATCACTCATTTTGGGATTGAAGTTTACCCTCAAAAGCAATGTCAAGCAATTGTTAATAAGTGGAGATTCAAAAATGGTGATTAATCAGGTCAGGAATAAATACCAATACAAGTTATCATATCTCAAAAGGTAAAAACAAAAGGAATATGATCTAATTTAATCATTTGAAGCATTTAATATAATGGTTTTTTTAAGAGAATAAAATCAAGAAACTGATTTATTAGCTATTTCATCTGCCAATTTAGCACCATTACAGGAATCCAAGGTGCAAAAATTTTCTATAGATCCTATTCCTTGCCCATCTATTCCTAATAATGTGTATAGTTTCCAAGTGTTTGAGGATGACCAACAAATTTTCTAATTCTTGACTAGTTTAGGACAGTTTAAATCTCAAATCATCGATGATAAATATTTTAGGTATTTAGGCTAGAGTGTATTGGGATAGGAAAAAATTATTAAAATCAAGGAAAATTATCTACCTTTGGTAATGGTTTCCTTAGAAATAACATTTTATATGGATCCTTAATCTAAAGAGCAAAGGTATCCCAAAGTTAATGAATCTAAGTTCAACATAGAAAACTTAGGTGATGAGAGGAATCCACGCGTTGTCAACATTGGTCTCAACTACACTCAAGAAGAAAATCAAAAGGTAAGATATTTGTTCATTCATTATAAGGATGTGATTTCATGGACTTATTAAAACTTAAATTTTTTTAATGCAAGAGTTGTCACACATACAATCCCATGAAAGCAGGACCATAATCCATTCAAACAAAGACAAGGATTAGTCAATCCAATCTTGAAACCCCTTATCCAGGGTTCTATGTGATAACTTAGTGGACAAAAACATAAAGGTAAAAATGTAGGATGACAAAAAAAATTCAAGGACAAAACATAGTGAGTAAAAATGTAACGGTATTGGTAATGTCCTACAAATTTCATAAAGAGCATAATTAGGACATTTTGGTGCTTATCACATTGTTTATTTATTGTCTAGTTCATTTTGGTGATAATAGTTAACATTTCATGGTGGAAAAGTAATGCACAAATTTACAAGCAAAATAATAAAGGAAAATGTGATTTCATGAGTTTAGAGTTGTGTCATCTTTTATGTGAGCACATCCTTTAATATGTTTTGATTCTATGATGTTTTGTACTTGTTACATTTTTTCCTTGATATGTTTTATCCTCACTACATTTTTCACACTACAATTTTAATTGCTACATTTTTATCTACTACTTTTTTAATGGATGCCTTATCCATAGGGAAGTACAAAAAATATTAAATAATTGGATAGTGTTTCCCATCAGGCATTCAACCTTGGTTTCCAATTTAGTATTATTCAAGCAGAATAATGGGGAAATCATATTATGTGTCAACTTTAGGAATATAAACAAATATTTCAAGAAAGATAACTACCCTCTTCCTTCTCTATATGAGGTAATCTAGGTAGTATGTGGTTCTAGAATGATGTCCTTATTATATGGGTTCCCAGGTTATAACTATGTACTAGTGGAATCTAAGGATATAATGAAGACTAAATTTACTATAAAGTGGGGTAATTATACATACAAAAGGATGCTTTATAGCTTGATTAACATAGGACCTACATTTTAGTGGGCTATGGATCATGCATTTCAAGGACTAATAGTTAAATGCATAATCATTTATATGGATGACCTCATTATTTTCTCAAAGAATAGAACTGATCACATAAGCCATTTACAATCAATCTTAGAAAAAAATGAAAAAAGGTTGGGCATTTCACTCAACCCTAAGAAGATCATATTTGGTGTCACTAAGGGAAAATTATTGGGACACATCATCACTAAGGATGGGATCACCATTGCTCTAGATAGAATTCATGGAATCTCAAGGATAACATTCCCAAGTAGTATGAAAGATCTCAAGTCCCTATTTGGTAATATAAATTTTATCAGGAAGTTTATCTCTAGTTTTGTAGAGATTTTTAGGCCTCTAAATGTAATTTTCAAATGAGATTCCAAGGTATAATGGACACTAAAAGTCTAAAAATATTTATAAGATATTAATGATGCCATTACTGAGGCCCATTGTTGATTACCCCAAACTTCAACAAATATTTATTATTATATTCATTTGCTTTAGATCACATAATTAATTATGTTTTTACCCAAAAAAGGATGAAATGGAGCACCCTATTGCATTTATTAACACAAATATAAAGGAAATAGAGCTCAAACACTCTATGATAGACAAATGGATTTATGCTTTTTGTCAAAGCAGTAAAGAGGTTTTGACATTACATTTTAAGGAATAAAACTACTACTATTATGCCATATCCAATTATTAAATTCACTTTGGGACAAAATGAATTAAGAGAACATAGAGGAAAATGGATTGCAAAGTTTTAGGAATTTGACATAGAAATCGATCCTACTAAAATTTTCAAAGGACAAGTCATCATTCAACTTATGAATGAGCTTGATCCATGCATCACAATTAAGGAAGTCCTCAAGACTGAGGTATCTATAGGAGATTGGTATGTTAATATTATTAAATACTTACTCATAAGTACTTGTCCTCTTGAGCTAAATAGAGGAAAAAAGGTCCTTAAGGCTTAAAGCTACTCATTACATGATTAGAAATAGGATTATATATAGAAGAAATTATTAAGGTGTCTATTTGAGATGCATATCACATGAAGAAGCTCATGAAATTATAGAGAATCTGCATCAAAAGATAGGTAGTGGTGATCCATCTAGAAATACCATAACATATAAGATTCTTAGAATGGGATATTATTGGCCAATGGTCTTCAATGATGCATGTAATCATGTGAGAACATGTCACGAATGTCAAGGCTTTGTAAAAAAAATACACATAACAATGCCATTACAACTAGTAATTTAAGGAAGACCATTAGCTCATTGGTCTTGGATTTCATCAGTGTCATAAATCCAAATTCCTCAGTCGGCCATAATTTTGTGCTTATAACTATAAAAACTACACCAAGTGGACTGAAATAGTGGTAATGAGGAATTCTAGAGTAAAAGATGTAATCATTTTTCTCAAAGAGAACATCACAACAAGATTTGATACTCCCATATCGTTAGTTTGTGAGTATAGTCCAGTATTTTAGTCAACTGATTTTACTGAATGGGCCCATGAAAACCAAATTAACATTGGATCATCATCTAATCATTACCCATAGGGAAATGGATTAGTTGAATCTAAAAATAAGAATTTGATTGATGTTATCAAGCAGTCAATTGTAGATAAACCAAGAAAGTGTAATCATCTACTGAAGTATGCACTATGGGTAGATCAAACAAGATACAAGCAAACCCTCAAGGCTTAATTATACCTGCTAGTATATGGATGCCAACCAATATTACTAATTATTCTTAAACTAATAGCATATCAGTTCATGCAAGAATATATATAACCTAGTGAGAAATTGGCATCTTGATTATTGGACATAATAAATATGGAAGATTCAAAGACAAAAAAATTTCACAATTTTAGTGAGCATCAGGACCTGGTCAAAATATGGTTCAATAGAAGATCAAAATTTAAAGCATTCAGAATATTTGATCTAGTGATTTTATGGGATAAAGCCCATGATAAGAAAGGAGAGCATGACAATTTCACCCCCTTATGGATCGGGCCTTATTAGATATTAGATATCTTGGGTAACAATGTTTTCTATTTAAAGGACCTCTAAGGTAATGAATTAACATATCTAGTCAATGGGTATTTTTTAAAGCATTAATTCATGACTATACCATCTAGAGATGTCCATAAATGACAATAAATACACAGTAAAAATAGGAATAGATTATGTTTTCTACTTTCCTAATTAGATTTCCCATTTTCTATTATTTTATTTCATTAGAATAGTTTTCATGCTTTCTATATCATTTTTTTCTTGCTTTCAACATTTTTTCCTTCGATTATTTCCCTATTTTTAAAATTATATGCCTTTTATTTCATGAAAATATAATCAAATTCTTATAGTATAAGCAAGCTAATATCTAATTTATTATGCTTCTCATGCATGCTTAAGTTTATATACTAGGTCTATGAGGATAGGTCCAAAAGGGAGAACAAGGGTAGGTAGAACATAGATGAAACACATAACTGGTAAATGTTTGCAGGTTTTACATCTTTATGTTTGAGATTTTTAGAATTTGGGCATGCAATAAAAATTGAACTAGGGATATATCATAATTGAATATTTTTATCAGGTATGTAAAAACTACTCTCATTATTTCATACAAATTTAGGAATCCTTTTCATTTCCTTGGATCAAACACACCTTTCATGTTAATACTTGTTTGGGGTAATAACCATTGATGAAAATGTGGCTAATAGGGACAGTCTGGTAAATTAAGTTTTATACATACACACACCAGTTCACAATAGTTCCCATTCCCCTTCTTCCATTTGTATTATTAAAAAATAGAGAAGGAGAAGACCAATGTATCCTAAAGAGTGATCAATAAATCTAAAGATGATCAAGAAATAAACATGATGAAATAATATCAATGTATCATGCATCATGAAAACTTATGGAAGGATAAAGGGGGAATATAATGTATCTTTGTCAAGGCTATGGATGCCTAGATGACAACAGAGTAATGCCCAAGTTTTCCTTATTTTAAATATGATTTAAAGAAAATAGAATAAAACTTATAGTTTATTCTAAGTTTTTACTAAAATATTCAAAACAAGGGTAAAATAAAATCACTTTACCACACCTAAATCCAAGGTATGTGCAAGGCTAGTATATTGCATGAAGTTTTGGGAGCCTATTTCATGTTTTTGGTTTAATTTTACTCTTGTAGTATGATTCATGTTTGATTTGTAGTTGTGGAACCAAATATTTTGGGTTCTCAAATACTGAGTATTCCCCCTGTAAGTCACCATTTATTGTACTCAACATACCCCACTCTCAATTTTTTTCAAATAGGGACCCATTATTATTTTTGTTGATGGTACTTATTAAGTGCAATATTCTATGTCAATGCAATTTGTATTTTTACGATATCGAGTTTTTTTTCCTCTTTGTGTGATTTATTCAGAATAAGATATTGATGGATTTCAGAGTTGTTACATGTATGTAGGTTTTATTTAAATTTACAAGACAATTACAATATAAAAATCCTTAGTGTTTTGGTCTTCATGTGTTTTGATCTTCACTAATTTAGGTCTTCATGTGTTTTGGCCTTTGATACTTTTGTCTTCATGCATTTGCATAAAATGGAAAAAGAATATATTTTTCAAAATTTATGACACATGAAATCTATACATCTTCATATTTTATGCATATAGGGCATCACATAATTTGACTAAATATAAATTGATAAAATTTATGACACCTAACTTTCAAGATTTTGCCATGTGTTACAACTATATCAACACAAATCTAATAACCGAGTAACACTTCTCAAGGGATGATAGTGTGGAATTTTATGAATGCATGAGAAGTCTATATGGCATACCTACAAAATTAAGTTTCCAAATTGGAATTAAATGGGTAAAATAAGCCTGGAGTTAGTGGACATTAATGGCATATGATATATAATTAAAGTAGACATATTTGAGCTATATGATCAAATTATGAAGAGACATATCACTCATTTATTATCAAAGATCCTAAGTGAAATTGCATTCATGAAGAGCTAAAATCCCTAGTTTTATATGTTTGCCTACAAATTGCTTCCAACAAACTATCAGTTGAATTATCACATGAATTATTCAATTAATCTAGAAATAAGAAATGGCTTCATAATCTAGGGCATACAAGGGAACTTATCCATCATCAAATTTATCCATTAAGGATTTAACTGAGTATACAAATACAATCTTCAATTCATTTATGTTTGAAGGTAAATATGTAAATTACATAGCTTTATGGGATGTTATGGAGAATGTTAGTGCCCACTCATGTGAATTGGACTTAACAGATGAAGAAAAACAACTAGTGTGGACTTGATACCCTTAAAATGTTAATAATTACATTTTGTAGTATCAAAGCTCGAAGTGATGCCTTGCATCAACTTACTTTGGGACTTGTTCTTTACAGGTAAAGTATTTGATGGCTTCTTACATCAAAATAATAATAAGATATTTGTGTCATGTATTTTAGGAGATTTTTTTCAAAGGTACATACAACTTCACCTTGTAGATGCCACATATGATGGGCTTAGGATCACATTATGGATAAAGTGAAAAATAATTAAAAATGCATTAAGTGGATAATACCAGGAGAAAAGGTAAGCCTTAAATCCACTTTTCTAGTTCCAATCATTGAGTTTAGAATGGGAATTCACATTGGGATGGCTTTACTAAATAAATTGTATGGGTATGTCAGCATCTATTATCTTTGACTTTAATGGGTGCCACTACTAGACTTATTACTAAGATCAAAATTGACCTTTACCTTGGGTAAGATCATTAGTATCAAGATCTAGGAAAAAATGTTTAAAAAAGATAAAAGTCTAGTCACTTGTCACTTCTTTATGATGTCCTTCTTATTATATGTTATCATGGCTATAATCTATGCCCACAATGGATCACTACGGAGCCTAACCCTAGATTTCATAAAGAATATGGTATGTGATTTTTATTCCTTCTTGCAAATTTAATTTTACATGAAAAATAAAGTTTGTATTACTAAGAACATCTATCCCTAAGTCCTGAGGGCCATCCATGAGAAACCATTGGATCGATTCTTATATATTATCAATAATACACCATGGCCAAGGGGAGACTATTAGTTGTATCTAGACTATATAGTGATAATGATCAAGGGAACCAAAGTTTCACCCTTGTGCTTATGCAAGTATGTTCTAGTCAAGCTTGAAGAATAGGAAATGGCATATTAGCTCTGGTGGAGCATAGAAGAAGATATGTAAAGAAACATAAAGGCCTTTTGCATAGATATTATTTGATTCTAGTTCAAATGAATTACATTGGAAGGAATCACTTTGGTGTTATTTGAGTCATAAGGAATATTTATTCATTTACATCTCTACCACACCAAGATTGGGAACCAAGAGGCATAATTCAGAAGTATGTCACTAGCTTGGGCATCCCATACAAGCATGTACCCTATGAGCATGATTGCATCTTCTTGAATTCCAAAGATGATTCTAGGGTGTTAACCAAGATGCATACGATTGGGTGGTTAAAGGATCTTTTGAGGGTAATCCAAAATGACCCATTACTCATAATTGTAGAGGCTCAAACTCAAGTTTCACCTCTAGTTGGATGGGATTCAACTGATTATTGGTCCTCATAGCCCTCTTAGATGGTTCAACCAAAAGGGGAGCCTTCCTAAAAAACATCCCAAGATGTAAGGGTAATTTTTAATCATGAACAGGATGTGGAGGAGGACTCTACTACCACAAGTTCTCTAGGAAAAATAAAGGATCCAATTAATATTGATTATTTAGATCCTTTAGACTCTAAATTTTCTACTATAAGTATAACACCTGTAAGTTTAGATACATATGTTTCATCTACTACTACTCTACATGCCTTTACTTCAATTGATAAGAGAAGAATTAAGGACTACAGGATGCAAAAAGATCCTAAGAACATTCCTTAACTAGTTGGGACACCTATGAGTTTAATTGTTGAGATAATGTCACAAGATACACCTATGGGTGAAAAGGAAACACAAACAAATAATGAGGAATAGCTTGTAAATGCTAAGGTCATGAGTCTCCAAGGACTAAAAGGGAAGGCACTAATAGAAACTAAAGAATCAAAAGATGTCCCTAGTCCTATTATTGTTTCTAGTTTACCTTCTATATTACTTATTACCCCTTTCATTGATTATTTTCAACAATATAGGGATAGTATTGCAACATTATATCCATAAACTAATGGAGTAACTACTACAAGTCCTATTTTTTTTCTTCTCAAGTTTTGATAATAACTTCTAGGGCCAAGAAATTTCATTTCAAGGTAACTATAGGAGTTCCTATTTTTTATTATAGTGTACAACCATCCATCCAATTCATTAAGATACATTTATCTATGTCTGAATCTAAGATAACTCAACCAACTTACATTATTTCATTTACGATAGCTTATAAGTGTACAAACTACATTATGCACCTTATTCCCTAGATTGATAATGAGGATTAACAAAAAATCATCTTCCCATCTCTGCTAGGATACTCAATCAACTAACACTGGTGAATTGATAATTCTACAATGGGCAAAGGACTTAAGAGTCTAGGATACTCAAATTTTGAATCATATGATTTTAGATCTTTCCATAGTTCCATTCTTGAAAAATATGTATGGATAGTTTAGAGGGTCAGGAAAAGAAAGATATAAGATGAGTCTGGAAGAGGTCTAATTCTTGAAGAGAGATAAGATGTATTTTCATTGTATAAAAGGAATAATTCAAGAATTAGTGAATTTTCATATAATGAAGATTTTGTGGCTTATTTGGAGACACATACAGAGGCCTTAATGGAACTCCATAGAGGCACTGATAAGGCTAGGCATGAGCTTCAACAAGAATTAAATCAAGTACTAGAGAAATAATAAATCATACATGTCCCTAGGGAAATAGAGGATGATGTGCAAAATGAAATGCTCAAGATAGATAAAATTCTTGACACTATTAATATAATGAAGATTTAAATGTCTCCCCATTTGATCAAGGCTATTAAGTTGTATAATTATTTGAGGGAGGATGAAAATAAATTAAACTTTCTTGTGACTTACACTACAATTAAGGCCCTTGGCCATTTAGATCTAATAATTCCTCTTGTGGTAGCTAATGCCCTCAACTTGGTATTTATTAGAACACAAGAGGATCGTGAGTGGGTGATTAGTGTATAAGCCTTACTTCTAAAACTAGCTAAACATAAGAGATATGTTATACACCTTTTATAAGAATTAAATTTGTCTCAAGCAAGGGCCACTTTAGTAAAATTGATTAATAGAGTAAATTTTGATAAGTTACTCTAGAAAGATTCTATAAATTTCAATCAAGGTCTATAAGGATGCACAATGGAGGATATTGAGCAAGAAATTGGTTTTTCAAGGAAGAAGGTGATAGAGTTTCAAATCATCAAAGTGGAGTTCAAAACTTCGAAGGGAAAAGACGGATGCCTACTAGTAGAAGTCTCCATGGTGCATCAACCATCCCTTTTAAACCCCTTGATAATCAAATCTCAATATGATCAAATGTACAAGTGTTATCAAGACTTAAAGGCAAAGAAACAAGCTTCAAAAACTACTTACAATGAAACTCTACCTTCCACTCTTGCTACATCAACTACTTCATGTTACTCCTTCGACAAAGAAAGATCTAATGTCGAGTGGACCTTAGCTTCCTAAGTTAATATTATATGTATTTATTGTATAAGTATTAATGCATGTAACTAAATCTTTCTTCTATTTATATTATACTCATGATAGATGTAAGTATTAGTTGTGGAATATTGTAACATGCATGTGGTGCATGATTTTGTAAGTATGCATCTTGTTTTAGAGATATAGTTTTGGATATTTTGAATTATACATCCAGAGTATACAATGAAATAGAACTATTATTCTAATCATTAACATGTAATTTCTGCATTTTGGATGAATTTGGAGATGAGGTGACCCCTCCCCATGTCTATATATACTTATAACATTCCCATTTCAAAGGGAGTTGTAATTTTAATTAATATAGGAAGAAATACTTTAGATTGTCATACACCTATTTTAATGGGTTTCTTCTCCAAATTTGTGTGATTGACTATGATTGCTTCCCTGTTGGTGATTCAATAATTCAAGGTGTGTAAATGCTACTTAGAGTTATTTATTATTATTATTATTATTATTATTATTATTATTATTATTATTATTATTATTATTATTATTATTATTATTATAGGATAATATAAAATGTGTAATAACTATTTGAAGATTGGATAATATTAATAATTATAAGCAATAAGGTTGACTGATTCATTTATTTAAGTGTGTATATGTGTATTTCATGATATATCCTTTCAAAGTGAGCAACAACTAATTTAGATACCTTCGACATCCGAGTCATAAGCTTGTATTATAAGGGCAAGCAACAACTGCTCTAAATAGAAGTAACCTTTAACTGAGATCTTGGAATTTAATATATCCTTTACCCTTAGAATCCCTCATTGTGTTTGTGTGTTTGTAAGAAATAGATTCTAGTTACATGTATTAGTTTCAAAGACACTTGTCCGTGCATAAGACCAACCTAGAATTAATCCATCTCTTGACCATAAAACTTTCTTTTATACTCTATCTTCCTTCCTTTTGAGTTTTTTTGAGACATGTCCACCTTATCTTAATCTATCACCCATCCAAATAAAATAATATTTTTATTTATTTTAGATTTCACTCATCCATTCCCACCTGGTTAAGAACCTATATGCTCAACTGACTATTCCACCACTTGGTTTTTGTAACCCATACCTAAAACTCATGCCCTAGAGTGAAGTTTACCTTAATAGATATCTTGAAATGTTAGAGGCTACCTTGTTCATGATTTGGTATGCATAAACACCATATCAACATACTTATTAAAGATGTAATTTCTTATGGTAGAACACCTCCTTGAGTTGGTTTAGTGTAATCTATGTCTATCACACCCAGTTGATATATCAAATCTAATTCAGACCTTGTTGGTGATCGCATAAATATAAACTTACATTACCATATATAGGATGTTGGAACTTGTTATTTTCTTATTATAGGTCTAGCTGAAGACTACTTTATTTATGATAATGACTGAAATGGTTCTATCCCTGGATGGAAAACGTTAAACTCTGTAGCTCATAATAAATTGTGCTTAGCCTCAATGTCAAAATTAAACCAAATATTATCCCCATATTCATAGGGTGAATTAGTTTATTTAGGAATTATTTAAGGATTTATTTGAGATTTATTCATAGGTATGATGACAATCTTATCCCCTTGGTACAACTCTAACTAATTATGCACTATGTTGATGGTTATCTACCCATCGTATACCCACTTATTTTTTATCAACATAAGGCATTATGTTTCATGTATATTCATATCTATGACTTCAAAATGACATCATAGACTTAGATCAATTTTTTTTTTTTTGTCTTCTAGCCACTAATAAGTTACACCCTTTATATTCTATGAACTCAATGCAATTGGGATGTAATTGAGAGAGGGTCATATAATATATTCCCATGTCAATTAAGGGATCATATTTACTATACTTATAAATTTTAATATAACATTTGGAAATTCATATCATTCCATATTAATATAAATTTGAGAGTAAATATCCCATGGTTTCTTAGTCTTTACATACTATTTCAGTGAATTTCAACTTATATTTTGAGAAAGGAAGAAGAAGAAACTAGATATGGGTATGGTTGAAAAACCTATTTGATTATGCATGAATTGAATCAGATGATTATAAAGAGATCTTCTTTGGCTTGGGAAGATGACTTGTAAATAATACATTACTAAATCAAATGGCTGATTAGATAGATAGTTGGGTGGATTGCCTAGCACTAGCTAGATCCTAGAAGTAAGAGCTTCCTCAGGGGCTATCAATCCACATGTTTTAAAAAATTAAGTTTAAAAAACAAAATATAAATTAGTTACATCAATAATAAAAATCTAATAAAATTGAATACAAGAAATTCTTGCTAAATAAATAGATTAAAAAGGACCAATATAACAATAAACATGTCAATACTAATGCTAAACAGGTTAGGTGTGATTCAAAAAATAGGTTGGGCTCTATGGATAGGCAGATAAAAATAAGGTTGGACTTGGTATAGGGTAAGTGGGTGAAAATAGCTTGCTATTATTTTATACCACAATTATCATTGGTAGTTGGTGTGATCATTGATGGTTGAGGAGACCTTCAGTGGTCAAGGTGATCATCAGTAGTTGGACATACCATCGATGGTCAAGATGACTATCAATGGTTACTATGTATTGGGTTTGGGTGATGAAAATTTAGATTGGTGGGATTAAAAGAGGAAATTATAGGAAATTGTTTTATGTTGGGTTGGTTTTGAAATACAAATAAAGTAATTGACACATTGAAAATAAATACTTAGCTTGCTAGAAGTTGACCGAATGAATGGTTGAGGTGGTTAGATTATTAGTGGAGTCTATCATGATTATGGAAGAGTAAGGGTACTTGGATATCGATGAAGGGGTGAAAACAAGTTGAATCTCTAATGTGATGGTTAGATCATTAGATTTCTAGAAGAAGTGACCTATAAAAAAACTTTGAATATAAAATCTCTTGAAGTCCTAAATGCGGTCCTTTTTCACCTCTTGTTCCTCTCTTCTTATAGGAAGGAAAGAGAGGTACAAAAAGATGTTTAATAGGTGTAATTGGATGTCTAAATTTAGATTTTGTATGCATGGGTTAGAACATGAATTAGATAAGCTAACTATAAAAAAACAAGTCAAAATTGAAGCGTCAGTTAAGTTGGTTCAGATAGTGGAACCTGACCATCAACAATTAGGGTGAACATTGATGGTTAAGGTGACCATCAATAGTCGAGAGTCAAGGTAAAGTTAGGTTTAAAAGGTGGGTTTATCTAATAGGTCAAATTGACTAGTGTTAGGCCTAGTTTAAGGTAAAATGGTCAAGGTTGGGCCCAAAGGGGTCCTAAGGTGGTCTAAGGGAATTGTGATATTTGGAATTGTCATGTGTAGATTTATAGTGTCTACATTTTAACCCTTTTTGTTATGTATTTTGTATCAATAGGTTTAAAAATAAAAATAGAGTATGGCTCAAAGGTTTGGTTTCCCTGAGGATGAGAGGAGGTATTTTATCTCAAACTGAGAATTGATGAGGTAAAATAGAATTGAGTAAGAGTTTTAAGGATTGGGTGAGTTGATGATAAAATGGGTAAATGATAGGTTGGGCACTGAAGCATAAATGAGCACACAAAGTGTGATAGCCAAGATCACTCATTCACTAGGTTTTTATAGGTGGGAAAAATAAAGGTCAGTGCTAGAAGGACAAGTGACAAATGGATTGCATGATCATATTTAGGCATGACAACTGAGAACACTCATGAATGCAAGTATCCTAAGCAAGGTCAATGCTTTCATGGGTATACAAGGTAAGAAGTGATCCAAAAAAACAAAAAATGGGTTAGGTGAAGTTGTGGGTATTTGAAGTAAGAAGTACTCTCAAGAAGACACCAATTGGTCAGGTATGCACAAGGTAGTACTAGTTAAAAAAATGGTCAACATGGCAATTATTATTATTATTATAATCAAAAAGACCAAGCAAAAGTTATCACAAAATGCACACTAGGTTAGGCCAAAATAGACTAATGATAAGGTGATGAGGTGGTTTTCAAGGTGGGCAAAGAAGGTAGTCTCTATGGGTGGGTGCATGATTTGGTCCTACATTAAAAAGAGTTTGAAAGGTAAAGGTAAAGTTCTAAGACCATAACCATTGATGGTTAAGTGTTGAAGGGAGTGGCTATCAACAGTCACCTTGACCATTTATATTTGGGGAGAAAACCTAAAAGTTCAATAGTCAAAATCAAAAAAGTGAGTCATTTGGACTCATTGGAATAGTTAAACTATGGAGTTGTGGCCACTTGTCATTTATGGCAAATTTGGTGATGGTGATTATTGAGTTGGACATATAGACTGAGTGGACCAATAAAGATGTAGGGTGGGCATGGACATGGATGAGGATGGGTAGTAGGTCCCTGGATTCATCCTTAATGATGGTTGAGGAATGATGTAGGTGTAATTTTCAATTGGTAGATTAGTTTTGTTTAGTCATTGTATTGTATTTGAATTAGGTATTTGGTTGGGTTGATTTTTGTTTGGGTAGGGTAAGTTAAGTTTGTTTTGGTATGCCCTAGGGTTTAGGATTTTCTAGGTTTTAGTAGAAAAAGGCTATTATATTCCCAAATTGGGAGTGGGTAGGTTAGTTAGGGTAGGCTAGGGTTGGGTAGAGGTATAAATTTGCAAAGATTTTGGTAGAATTAGGTCTATTTGGGTGGGCTAGGTTTGGGAGTTTTCCATTAATGGGTACACACAGTGACCATCGATAATCACCTTAATCATCAACGATCGATATCCATAGGTAAAATGGTCACCTAACCATCAGTGGTCATTATGACCACTGATGGTCAAGCTGAATGGTAAAAAGGGTAAGTGTAATTTTGTTCATTTTGAAAGGTTTGAATGGTGAGGTATCTTACCAAGAAATGTTTTGATGGGTAATATTGCCACTTTTGGGTTTGATAAATGTTTGTAAGATAAATATGAGGTAGTGATTGGTAATTATCAAATGGATAAAGTAGGGTAGGATTAGAATAAGGTGATAAGGTAGTAGGCAATCATAGTATAGATAAATAAGTGTGTTTTCTAATGAACTATGTAAGTACAAGAATAGATTTAAATGCATAATTGATCACATTACATCTTTGTAGAGATTGTTATGATCCACACTTATAATATCAAAAAATAATGAAAAATATAATGTAGATCAACTCAACATAATAGACATGGGTGGACCAAGATTTCTAAATAGTCAATATATAAAAAAATAGAATACCCTTAAGGTAGGGCAACACCATATAATACTCCTTTAGGAAGGAATAACACCACAATGTATCTTCGAAGGGACAATCTCCAATATCCTCTTATAATAGATGACTCAATACTTACTTAATACCTTTAAAAAGATAATAATCTCCTTTATATAGATCTCTATCTAACTAACAATGGATGGATAACCTATTCATCCCAATGTAGGCCAACCATTACCCAATACACTAGTTTCACAAGTTACTCCACTGTCCTAATATATTAGACCCATATAACTAACTTATGGGGATGTGTGCCACATGTTGTCATCTTCATCAACCCATATAAATTAATATATCATATCCTTATATACATAACATTACTTCCCTGCTTGGCATGTTTCATCCCCAAAACATAGGAAGAAACTCAATAATCAGTGTGCTTCAAATCATTGCACACTTATCTCCAATCTCGATCATCTAGCCATACATATGTGATCTTGGTAGGTAATAGCTCTCCAAGCTTACTTCCAAATTCCTTTGTGCACCTCTGATTCCATTCATGATCATACTTATATTGATTTGGTATCCATGCATAATTATTCATTTTGTGATTACATGTACCATATTCCACTGCACTACTCTGAGTCCATCCATGACCATAATAGTTATTATTTAGCTTCCATGCATAGCCATAGTTATCATAAATTTGATTTCTTATATATCTAAAATTCTTGTTATTATGGCATTCACTCATATGGCTCCATGATTTTTTCCTCTCATGATGATGTGGGTGTCTATATACCTCAACATTTTCTGATACTTTGACCTTATCAACCTTTTCTTCTACCTCTTCCACCTTTTTCTTTGGTGGTTCCTTTGTCTCTTGATTAGAGAAAGTGTTTTGCTTTGATTGTATTATTTCTTCATCTATGTCTTCATATGAATCTTTCACATTCTCTTCATCACCTATTTTATTCTCATCCTCATGATCTACGTTGACCATTATTGGTGCCTTTCCCACTATGATATCCTGTCAAGTGACCTTTTTACTATACCAAATCTTCATGAACTTCTTCTGAACATTAATATTGATTGTTCTCAAAGTCTCTAATCTTGGATATCCAATAACCATATCCACATCATCCATATCCAAAGCATAAAAATCTGATTCCAAAACATATTTTTCCATAATGAGCTTCAAATCTTTAAATTTGAAATATTCTTACCATCTACTTAAACCTCCTTCATATTATTTGCTTGAACATATAGATGCTTGGACACATTCATGTTGATGAAGTTATACTTGCTATTAGGGTTTATGGACACAACAACCTTCTTCTTTGAATGCATCCATGAAATTGAAAAATTGACTCAGATTTCTTGGAGCCAAATTATTTAAACCCTTATCATTCAATTCTTCTTCTTCTTCCTCATTGTCATTATTTTATTTCATGGATTTTTCTTCTTCAGCATCTTCATTCTCTTTTTCATTACCCTCATTATTTTCTTCCTCTTCTTTATCCTCTTTTTCCTTTATATCCCATTGCTCTAGGAAGACTTGTTCCATTTTTTCCCATGAGGAATACTTTTTTGCAAAGCTCAAATGATTAAACTAATGTTGTGTAAGCCCAGATAAAAAAAGAGATAATTGTGTTTCCCAATTTTATTTTTGAGTATTATTCTCTTTAAAAAGGATCCACTATTCTTTAGTATCAATATCATCTTCCCCTAAAAATACTTGCAACTTCATGATCCAAAAAAAAACCTAGGGCTCACAAAACCCTAAAATGTCAATAAATAATTAAAAACTAATCACAATAGTCCCAAATTTTTACTTTAGCTTCATCTTATGATAGTGGAACTCTAGTAAAAATTTTATGAAAAAATTCCACAAATTTCAGTCTATAAAGTGAATATAGTAAAAAACCTAAAATTGAAATAAATCAATCTAAACATATCAAAAAAATTTGAATTTTTTTTCTTGGATTTATTGTATTATGATAAAACATTAGTAAAAATTTCACTAATTTTTTTTATATATTTCAAAATATATGATGAAACGAGTAGAAACCCTAAAATATGAATAACTCCCTCAAATTTGATAAAAAAGGATCAATTTTTTATTGAGACTTCCTTGAAATATTATTCATATCAAATAAAAAAATTGTGAAAAAATTCTTAACAGATTGAAATATATTGATGATTCCAAAAAAATAGGGTTCCACTCCACACAAATTGCCCAAATCGAAGCTTTGATACCACTTGTTATGATCCACACTTATAATATCCAAAAATAATGTAGAATATAATGTATATAAACTCAATACAAAAGATATGGGTGGGCCAATATGTCTAAATAATAGATATATATAGAAATAGAATACCCTTAAGGTAGGGCAACACCATACAATACTCCTTTAGGAAGGAATAACTCCATAATGTCCCTTCAAGGGGACAACCTCAAATATCCTCTTACAATAAAAGACTCAATGCTTACTTGATACCTTTACAATGATAATAATCACCTTTATATATACCTATATCTAACTAAAAATGGTTGGGTAACCTATTAATCCCAATGTAGGTTGACCATTACCCAATACACTAATTCCATAAGTTACTCCATTATCCTAATATATTGGACCCATATAACTAACTAACAGGGATTTGTTATACATTTTGACAAATCCATCAACCCATATACATTAATATATTATGTCCCTAGATACATAATAGAGATCCACCAAGGCATGACTGATATAGACTGGGTGCACATGGAGGAGGTGGGCCTTAGAGTTATGAGTCATTATCAACATGTGTCATATGATGTGGTGATGATCATGGCCCTCGTAAAGATATGGGATCTAGCCATGAACACCTTCCTACTACCTACTGATGAGATGATGATCTTAACAAAGGATTATTACATGATCATTCAGTTACCCATATGGGGTGACTTAGTTTATCACATAGAGTAGGAGGAGAGAGATGAGATTCTAGAGATACTATATAAATATGACCATGATCGAGTGAGGTGGCATGTCAGAGGATTCATCTACACTAAATTTTACCATAGGGGAGAGATGATAGGAGGATGATGACCATGATGATGATGGTAGTCTCATATTTCACTATTCCTAACTTGAGCAATAAGAAGTTCCCATACTTATTGTTGGGGGTATTGGTTGAGATGCTACTAGGTGGCACTATGTTTGGTTGGGTGTCTATGTTACTTATTCATATATATAAGGAATTATGGGGATTTAGAGCTTAAAAGAGATATGGAATCAGTGTGAGGTTTGTTCTATATTGTTGGCCTTATGAGCACATCTGGGTGTTGAGGTCGATGGGCTACCATGGGTGGGATATATTTACATAGATTTATTGGTCAATTTTATGAGGTGGAGAGGTGACTTTACCATTATAAGTGAAAGAGGAGGGGTGCATGACAAATATTGGTTCAGAAGGGCTCAAAGGCCTTAGTTGTAGGTGATGTGTTTTGGAAGCCTTATGTTAGGTTTCTAGAGTGGGTTGGATAAAAGAGATACACCTTATCTTTGTAGAGTTATAGGTGGATCTTTGGCAAGAGGGATGGGGAGGTAGAGTTCATCCCTTTTGAGAGGGTGTAGAGACAGTTCAACTTGGTAAAAGGTATTTTGGGCCCATTTCCTAGATATAAGGAGGATGTAGAGATCCTACCACCTAAGCCACATATAGTATAGACCTAATTAGATCACGAGGAGTTGCTAGCATGACCAGTGATAGAAGATGCAAGTTTTCTAGATGGTTACCCTGCATGGTTCTAGGCTCTTTACATGATAATAGACTTTGGTGGGGATGATGGTGATAGGCAGCCTATGAATGTAGACCCAGCTAGTAGAGGTCAATGAGCATAAGTTTAGGGGGTTTCCCTAGATGCATAGGTAAGAGTGGTGCTAGCTACTATAGAGGAACATGTTGTAGCATTATAGGTTCACCTGGAAGATTTACAAGGCTAGGTGGCTTCAATTATAGGTGAGAGGGACTAGGCTAGAGCTTCATTAGCCTTGGTTACCTAAGAAAGAGACTCCTTAAGATAAATAAGAAGAGTCATGGCATCTACCAGACCACTAGGCACTATCCTTATGGCACAATATCTAGCGACAGTGGAGGAACTACATTAATATGAGGCCATAGTCTTGAGATGTTGTCTTGATGAGCCCTGATGGGGCAAGTACAGAGCTAGTTTGGTATGCGGTGATAGCATGGTGACACTAGGTCAG
This sequence comes from Torreya grandis, assembly GCA_037957365.1. Classification (NCBI taxonomy): domain Eukaryota; kingdom Viridiplantae; phylum Streptophyta; class Pinopsida; order Cupressales; family Taxaceae; genus Torreya; species Torreya grandis. The sequence goes on along the minus strand of JARHVA010001227.1, from coordinate 1,567,796 downwards.
TGGGATGATTCTATAGGTGAACAAGAAAGTACTTTAGGGGGATAGATAGTAGGACCTAGTGGTGCTTTAGGATATGGTGGTGCCCTAGGGGCATAGTCATGATATAGTTTATGAGATATTATATTTTTTTGTATATTATTTTGATACTATCCTATGAGCCGATGTGGTGAGATGTACATTTTGAGAGAGAGACATGTATATCGGTGTATAAATTATGATGTTAGACTCATGATTTATATATATGATCCTTATTTATTGCTCATTTTTCATGGTTTTGATGTTCATGTTGATTATTGATGGATGCTATATTGCTCATTGACAATGCTATATGTAGATGGATGTTGATGTAGACTCACCTAGATAGGCATGTGATGAAATGTATCTTATTTTATGTTTATTTGATATGGATGTGATAATGATGTTCATGTTAAAAGTGATTGAGTACATGCTTCCTAATTTATATTTATACATGTGGTAAAAATGGTTTAATGCTTCATTGTTCATGGATTCTTGATTTTGACATGATGATGGATATGCTAATAATGTATGCTTTTATTCATGATACATGTTGATATGTTGTGGTTATGATTATGGTTATTATTGCTTAAGGTAAAACACATAAATTAAGTTAAATCACAACACTAGATGTGAGAAAGAGAATATAATCAAGAGACAAATGTCTTAGCAAATATATCAACTAGTCATGATAGGATAAGAAGAGGGCATGATGCTTCTTCTTTGGCAAGGACTAAAACAAAACCAAAGATAGATTGGCTTAAGGAAAATAATCCCTTTGAATGCTTCAAATTAACATTCATTAGTTGGTTAAAGAGGTTTCTTGATCACATTATGTCAAGTGAGCTCTAAATTCCTTGCTTATAATGTATAAAGGGGAGATGAATGAAAAATGAAACCTTCTTGTGAGACTATCATGCCTCTTCTGGAGGTTACCAAAGAGTCAGTATAAACAAGAATCTGTCATATAAAGTATACATTTATGGATGCAAGAAGTCTACTCATGAGAGCCAATTGTGCCTTTCAAAATTATGTTGCTTATGAGAGCCAATTGTGGCTTTCAAAAAATTCTTTTATTTTTGCTTTTGCTCTATAATGGGTATTTTGCTTATTTTATTATTACTTAGAGGGTGGAAGAAGCTGATCGATGCAAGAAGCTTCCACAAAATATCTTTCTATGATAAATGCTTTACTCAACCATCCTTTGAGGGAGTGGTCCAAGTTTTTGTGCTTTACTTAATACCTTTGATAGTTGTACTTCAAGGGAGAAGTCCACCTTACTCTGAACAATTTTGAATATGTTTTAGCAGTTGTCTTTTAAGGGAGAAGTTTGAGAATTCTAGGAATGACCCATGATTGTTTTTTGTTATGAATTTTCTTTTGCTTATTTTATTTTTTCTTGACATAGACTTGTTTGTATAAGCTTAAAGGTTTACCTTTATGAAGGCAAAACTAAAAGCATAAGAAGGTTGATTAGGTGTAAAGAGGTTTACGTGACAATGATCATGGGAATCCATCTTATGAAAAGGAGTGGAAAGTATCATGAAAATCATGCCATAGGTAGAGCTATGGTACACATTATTCAAGATTAGGCTATGATTATGATAGATAATCACATGATCTAATTTTAATCAGTCACCCCTAAAATAGGGAGATGAATGTGGTTTGAAATCAAGGGATGAGCTTAAGTTTGGCAAAAGGTGAGTTGGATCCCTTTAACAAAAGAAAGGATGTAGATGTGAAGCATTGAGGGGATCAAGTTTTGGGTTTCCTTCAAGAGAGGACAATTGGTGATATTTTGATCCATACTTGTGGGTTATGATATAAGTTCAAAACCAATTGAAATCAAATTTCCCCACTTGTTTTTTGCCATATTGGTGACATGTTGATTTTACTTTAGTATGAGGTCTCTAATATTAAATTCTCACATTTTAAGGTTTTTTTGTAAGCTCATTTGATGTAATCTTGATAGACATGGAGATGGGTGAGGTTGGATAAATGGTGTTCATTGAGTAGCTCAAGATGGGCTAAGTGGTGTTGATGATAATTGTCTTCAAAAATGAGATCTTGCAAAGATATGTGAAGAGATGGGATTTGGACTTCGAGAGGTAAGACAACCTCTACTCCAAACATAAGAGAGAATAGGGTAGCACCTGTATGGGTTCAGATACTAGTATGATATGCCTATAAGGTGAATGGGATGTTTAAAAGTCAATCCCAACCACATGCATTCACCATTTTAGTGAGCATGTTATTAAGAGTTTTGCTAGAGGCTTCTACCTATCCATTTGATTAAGGGTGATAGGGTGAAGAGAAACTTAATTTAATATCGAATACATTACAAATACCTTGGAATTGTTTGTTTTTAAAATATTTACCATTGTCTATGATAATTTTGTGAGGAATATTGAAATGATAGATGATGTGGTGGTTGATGAAGTTGATAATGTTTTCCACTTTGGTTGAGACCAGAGGAATAGCCTCTACCTATTTGGTAAAATACTCGATCGTGGTGATGATAGAATGGTGACACTGCAAATAATGGGGGTTAATTTCATCAATAAGGTCTAGAACCCATTGTGAGAAGGGCAAAAAATTAGTGGATACATGAAGACTATGGCTAGGCACATGATGTAAATTGGAGTGTTGTTGATATTTAACACACTTTTTCACATATTCACAACAGTCTTGGTTGAGGGTAGGCTATTAATAGCCAAGTTGAAGTATGTGCTTAGCTAAAATAAGACCATTAAAGTGTTCCCCATAGATCCCATCATGTGTTTCCTTGATATCATGAGAGCCTTCTTGACTACATATGCAATAGAAAAGGAGACCATCAAAGCCACGTTTATAAAGAATTCCCTACATAATGGTATAACATGAGGTACTATGGATAAATTCTCTTTGAGCATTTATGGAAAGACCAAAAATAATGATGGAAAGGTTGAGATAGTTGAAGTTATATTGATACCAAAGATTAGGCTAGGTCTCCTCCACATTGAAGATGATGGGAGAGTCTAGTTTGACATAAGAATACTAGGTAAGTTTATGGATAATGATAGATAGCCTAGAATTAGAGGGTGCAAATGAAATATAATAGGTAAGGGAAGCCATGGTGTCAGCAAACTTGTTGGTAGATCATGAGGTTGAATGGATGTGGTAGTGTTCGTATGATGTTAAGATTTCATCAACTAGTTGTTTTTACTATTTCAAAACATCTTTCTTACACTAGTTAGAGCCGTTGATTTGATTGGCCACTAGTTGGGAGTCACCAAAGATGTTGATCATTTTAACTCCCAAGGCTAAAGCAATTTGAAGACCTATGACTAGGGCTTCATACTTAACCATATTATTGGTACATTCAAAATCTATCTTGAAGGATAAAGGGAGGGGCTCTTCATGAGGGGGATAAGGATGATGCTGGCTCCTCCACCATGTTGACACTTTGATATATCAAGAGCATGGTCACTTGATAGGTGAAGTATTATTGAGAGAGGGTCATGATGGATTCATAAAGAAACTCAAGATGAGGAGGTTGGTTGTCTGCTAATGGTGCTTTGGCCAATTGGTCAGCAATGACTTACCCTTTAATTGACTTCTATTGAATAAACTTAAGGTCAAAATTAGCTAAAAACATGAGCCACTTGGCCATACATTAGTTTCAGTATGGCTTAGATTTCACATACTTGAGTGGGTTGGTATTAGTTAGGACATTGGTCTTGTGGTTTAGTCATGAATTTTGGTGGTCACGAAGACTAGGACTAGGCAAAGTTTCTTAGTATGGGTATACCGAGTCTCATATTCTACAAGCATGTAGCTGATGCAGTAGATGGATTACTCTTTATGTTGTTCATCCCAATGAGTAAGAATTACCCCTAAGGAGTGGTCAGTGGTGGAGATATAAATGTATAAAGGTTGATCATCCTTGGGAGGGGTGAGGATAGGTAGATACAAAAGGTACTTTTTGAGTGAATCAAAGGCCTTTTGGCTATCATCATTTTAATTTAAAGAAATATCCTTCTTTAAGAGGTGATGAAAGGGTTGGAATCAATATGAGAGCTGGGAGATAAAGCAATGAATGGATTGGATATTTCCTTGCAAACTATGGAGTTGATTGAGGTTAATTGGAGAAATCATGTCAAGGATGGCTTTAATTTTGGTAGGAATGACTTTGATCCCCCAAAGGGAGATAATAAAACTAATGAGATTTCTTGACAAAACCCCAAAAATGCACTTCTTAAGGTTAAGTTAGACATGGTAATGGATGAGGTGCTCAAAGATAATCTTGATAATGACCAAATTATCCTTGCAATATTTAGATTTCCCAAGAAGGCCATCCACATAGTCCTTGACAATTTTGTGGATAAGGTCATAGAAGATGTAAGTCATAGCATGTTGGTAGGTTACACTAGTGTTATTTAGTATAAAAGGCATGACCCTATAGTATAAGGTCCCCCATGGGGTGACAAAGGTGATTTTGTCCTAATCTTTAAGGGAAATTAGGATCTAATTGTAACCCAATAATCCATCCATAAGAGATAACATCTCATGGTTGGATATAATATCAACTAGTTGGTCCATGCTTGGCATATGAAAGTCATTTTTTGGGCAAGAAAGGTTGATGCCATGAAATTCCACATAAATGTGTAGTCCTCATGTGTCTTTAGTTATAGGTATGAAATTTGAGACCCATTAGGGATAGTTAATGGGTTGAAAGAAATTGATAGATTGGAGACATTGAAACTCCTATTTGATAAGAAGGGATATGCGAGGGTGCATTCATCAAAGTTTTTACTTAATGGTCTTGGCATCACATTTGGTGATAATGTTATGGGTGGTAATGGTAGGGTTAATTCTAGGCATGTCATCATATGAGCAAGCGAAGGCTATGTTGTGGTCTTGTAGGAAGGAGGGGAAGTCCTAAAGTTCATCAAAATTCAGTGATTGGCCAAGTTTGACAATAAAAGGGTCATATAAAGTTCCCAAGTTTATATCCATGATGAATTCATTCAACATGGTTGAAGTCTCTAGAGGAAGATATTTTTGGATGGAAGAGTATGGTGCACTAAGATAGCTGAGAATGAAATCGTCATCCTGACATTGAATGGTGTGAATGGTAGGAGAGTCACCTCCTATCATCTCAGGGTGGGTCATAGGGATGATTATGGTCACCCCTTCCTTTTGATAAGACAAGGTTCTAAGGCTAATCATGTTTGATGAAAAAAAGTTAAGTGGGATGGTGTCATCATTCACACCTTTAGGTGGAGAAAGGGTTAGGGAGGAAGGGATGTCTTCATTAACAATGGTGGTGGTAGATGGTTTGGTGTGCTTCTAGTTAGGAAGAATGAATTTAAGGCCATGTTTCTCATGAGGATATTTGGTCTCAATTGAAATCAACTCATGTGGGCCATGCTCATATTGTCTAAGACCAAATCCTTTCTAAGTGCACATGTGGAGGTATGTCTTGGAAAAGTCCAAGTTGTCCAAATAGGAAAAGCTAGAGGTGACTATTTGAGGAAAAGAGGAGATGGTAGAAGTGTTAAGTGGTTTTTCAAGTCCTCTATAGATGAAATGGGTTTGACAATTTTAAAGTTTCAAAAGTAATAATGGCTCTGATATTAGGGTCATACTCAAGTTGGTGGTCAAGTTTCTCATACTCTTGGAGTAGGGAAAGAATCAAGGGCGAGGAAGTGATATTTCCCTAGTGAAATCCATTAAAATGTTGATTCTAAGCAGCTTGTGGTGGACATTTTATCGAAAGGGATGGATGAGTTAGTAGATGCCTCATTGGTAAAAGAAAATATGGGTTCATCCTTCATGGTTGAGGGCTTTTCTTTGGTTGATGAGGGTGTGTTGTATGGAGGTAGGAGGACATCATTGGATTGATAAGTCATGTTTTATGATGAGAAGGGACTTGGTTCAGCTTGTATAGTGATAAATTGGCCTCTGTATTCAAACTTGATGTAATGATGAAGGGTATAGGGTATATAACCCATGGATTGGATCCAAGGTCATCCCAACAAAACATTGTACTAGAATTCACCTTCTAATACATAAAATAATTTAGGGAGTGTGTGAGGTCCAAAATGGATATGAAGGACAATAGTTCCTAGAGTAGTGGTCATGGTATCATTGAAGGATCAGAGAATGATTGAGGTTTTGGATATGACATTATTTGGTAGTTGGATTTGATCATAAGCATGGGAAGAGATGATATTAATATTGGCTCCCCATAGATCATGATCCATTTGATGTGGGTTTAGTTGATGTAAGAAGTAATAAAAAGGGGGTGATCTAGGTCATCTAGATGGATAGAATGTATTTTTGAATCATTGAAGGTGACAAGGATGGAAATTTAGGTAATGCAAACAAAGGCTTTCAGAGGTTGAGGGTCTTCAAGTTGGACCTATTGAATGAAATGCCTCTATCATGGTTTAGCAATGATGAGGTGAGGTATAAATCAACTCATATAATCTCATATTTGTTGGTGTTTTGTGAAGTTATTAGAGAATCACTCTCTTGATTGATTTAGATGGGTTGGATTGGGAGGTACCCAAGATAGATAGCTTGGGTGTGGATAAAGGTGGTGGTGCTTGATTTTAACTTGGTTAGGGGGTGGAAGATGGGTATGTTCATGGGATGGAAACTTTAGCCTTCCCCTTATCTTTTTGTTGAGCATGTGATCATGTGACCACATGGATAGTATGGATGGAGTGAAGATTTGGGGTAGGAGATTGGTTTGGTTCCTCATCATTTTGAGGCAAGAGCAAGGGAGTAGGTAGGTGTTGGTTAGTGGTTGTTGTTTGTTGGGTTGGTAATGGTCTCATGGGAGGTTCCTCTATTAATAAATCATCCTCATCATAAAGTTGATGGATTATGGTTTGAAGAGCTTTGTAGTTCTCCATGTCATGCTCAGGTGTCCTATAATATGAGCATATTTGGTGGCCATTGTACCAAGTGGGTTTTGGACCTAGAAGGTCAAATGGTTTGATAGGAGATAAGGTTAAGAAAGAGGATTGTAGTAACATTTGGAAAATATCCAAGTAAAATTCAACTAAAGGTGGAAAGGGTTTAGAATTTTTGGCCTTGGTTGGTGAGGTGGAAGTCTTTTTAAGAATAGGTTTGGTGGTAAAGGTTTTGGTCAAGATGGTGTTCCTAGTTGATGCTTTTAGTTTTGGTAAGGTAGAAGTTGATAAATAAGAGGTTTTAGGGTAGGTAGTTTGGTTATTGATGGCTCGGTGAAGATGGGTATGTCAAAAATCAAGTGTACTAGTGTAACCAATAGCAGTGGTTGTGTTTTGGTAGAGACAATCGAATTCATAATCAAGTTGGAGGGATGAGGCCCTAATATAGAGGGCAAGGTTGAAGGAGGTATAATTTTGGACCTCTGACCTTTTGGTGGCTCTACCTCCTTGGTTAATTTGGTTTGGTGCTTGGTTGGTGGGTCTGGTGAGGTGGTATTTAGTTTCAAAGATAGGTGATTAAGGCTCTGCATAGGGAAGATACTAAGGTTTTTAGTTGGTTTGGTGGGTTTGGTTAGAGAGGATGATTTGGTTGTTTGGGATTTGGTTATATGGGATGGTTGAAAAATGGTTGGGTTGGTAGAGGTTCTCATTAGTTTGGTTGATAAGATAGGGGTTGGATAATAGAAGTGGTGGGTTGGTCTATCAATGACATGGTTAAAAGTACCTATTTGGTGATGTAAGGGAGTCCCAATTATTTATAAAATGTGGCTTAATCCACTTTAAGGTTAGATACAAATTCCAATCTATGAACTAATCTAGAGAATGATTTGTAGACCAGTCTTATTCCTTGGGTAGTGGACTCAAAAGATAAACCCATAGGTTGAGAAATGGGAATGCTAACCTCATCCTTTTCCTCAATCAAAGGATGGAAGGTTAGGATAGGTGGTTCCTTTGTGGTAGGTGTAGGTGTGGTGGTTTCTTTCTTGGGAATGATCTCTAAAGGGGAAGTGGTTTGTTTGGTAATTGAGGGAGAAGGTATAGTGGTGATGGTTGCTTGCTTGGGTATGTCAATTGAAGGAGGGGTTGGTGACTCCACTACCTCAATAAGCAAAGGAGGGGAAAAGGTTAATTCCTTAGCTTGGGTCTTCAAAATAGGAGAAGGTAACTCTACTAACTTAATAAGTTGAGAGGGAAAAAATAGGTAGATTGGGCAGTAGGTTCTTCAACAATAAGCATGTCAAGAACCATATTGATAGTATAGACATCATGAAAACACTCAATTTTGTTTCTCTCCTTTTTGGTACATGCATATGGGAAGAGGTTGTTTAAAAATGTCAAAGGCTTGGTTTGGAGGTGCGTTAGGGTTGTCCAACACAAACTCTCCCTTGTCAATTAGGGTTTAGACAATGCTTTTAAAGGTATTACACCTACTAATGTCATGTCCAAATACTTAATGAAAAGCACATAGGTCATTCTCATTGTACCATCTAGGTGTAGTATGAGAGGAATCAAATTGTTGAGGAGATTTGATAGGACGAAGTTGTGTGATATTAGCTTTCAACAACTTCTCCAGGATTAGAGCATAAGATTCCTTAAGTGGAGTAAATTATTTATAATTATCTCAGTTTTGGTTCCTCGTGTTTTGTTTAGAGGAGTTAGAGGAGTTTGGTTAATTGAAAGATGGTGGAGGAGTGGTCTTAAGGGTAATCACATTCATAGTCCCCTTGTTTTTGGCATTGGTATTGGTTTGGTTGCTTTGTTTAGATGAGGAGGCCTCATTGGTTTTGTAGGTAGAGTTTTTGTTTTTTAACTTTAACTTTCCTTCATCAATGGCTCTATTTTCTAGCTTAAGTGTATGGTAAAATCTTCATCAAAGGTTTTGAATCACTAGACCTGAAATTTATAAGAAATGTGCTTAACACATGCCTAAGAAAAAAATTCTATCAGTTCGGGTTGGGGTAAAGAGAAGGAAAATTAATTGATTAGGCTTCTCCAACGAGCTACAAAATCAGCAATAGATTCATCATCAAATTACCAGATAGAGTAAAGGTCCATGATGGAACTTTCTTGGAGATGTTTATTGAAAAGTGATCCAAGAAGGTTTGGGCCAACTGGGTGAAGGAGAAGAGAGTGTTTGGTTATGGCACTATATTAGTCTAATGCTGGACTAGACAGGGACATGGTGAAGGTATGAAGAAGGAGGGCATCATCATAGACAATCAAATAACATGCATGTCAAAAGGCCCTAAGGTGATATTTGGGTTTTCCTTACTTTAGAATTTATAAAACTTGGGAAGCTCCCACTAAGGAGGAGATGGTCTGATAGGGACAAATGGGTGGATAGGTTCATTGTAGATCTGGTCATATGATAGAATGTTGTGAGCTCCAAAAATGGATGATTATAAAGTAGTCATTTTATCCATGAGCATTTTCATTATATCTATTTAGGTTTGGGAAATTGAGAGGTTGTAAGGCATATATTTTTGTTGTGGTTGGGTGATATATTGATAATTAGTAGGTATTTGAGAAGCTACCACATATTGGTATGTGGAAACTGGTGCTTGGGTGGAAGATATGTAAGGGTAGGTGGATGCATGTGGTTGGGTAGTAGGTAGAGGTACATTCCCTTGTGGGTTAGGGATGTAGCCTAAGCTTGGTGAAATGGGTACCTATTGGGTAGAAGCTATGGTTGGGTTGGTAATAAGAGGAAGGGTAGTGACCTTTTTATTGATTGGTGGTAAGGTAAAAGGTATAGACACCACAAGATTTTGAAGTGGGGTAGTGGTTAGCAGATTAGGGGTAACTGAAGGAAGGTTCGAAATGCTAGTGGTAGGTACTCCCATGGTGAGGGGAGTATAGGTGGCTAGTGGTTGGGTTGATCCTAAGGTAGAAGAGTTGTTGGTGGGGGTGGAAGGTGTAAGGGTGTTTGTAGGTTGGGCTGGTTGGTTTTTCATAGTAGTATCAAATAGATTGTTAGTAGATGAAGAAGCTTGGGTAGTCAATGGTCAGGTGGTGACTATGGAAATAGAAGTGTTTACCATAAGGTGGGAAGGCATGTCATAAGGTGGGTCCATAGGTGGAGCTAAAATAGGGGTATAGTGAGGCATGGTGTTAAGATAATGCTAAAGGGCCATATGATTATTATCTAAGAAGGTGGAAAAGTTTATATCTCCTTGGGGAATTTATTGAGGGAAAAAAGGAATTTCTAAAGGATGAGGAGAATTTTATGGTTCATAAATGTACTCCATGGATGAGGAGGTTGATTGGCTTGGTGATGGGTTTTGTTCTGCTAGTTTCCTTCACTACTGATGAGTTAGAACCATATAAGATAAGGGAAAGAGAATACACAAACAATATCACCACTCAAATAGAGGGAAGAAAAGAAATAATCAAAGAAATAAATCACACTCTAAAAAGTATGTTAAGTTCTAAAGTTCCTTTTAGTCTCTCTTTTATCTTATGCCTTAAGCTTTCAAGAAATTATGTGACTCCACTTGGGGTAATAGAATAGGTAATAGAAAATAAATATATGGATGGTTTTAGGCTATTTAGGATCTCAAAAAGAATATGTATTGAAAATCAATGCGTGTCTTGGTATTGGGGCATACCCCATCACTTCACACACCATAATGATAAGGGTGTCCGGTGCTTATCCAATATATATTGATTTCTAAAGTTTATACTCAACCAAAGAGGTGATTTGGTTCTCCCCTTGGTAATTACCTCCAAATAGGATTGTCGAGAAAGGGTAAGGTAACTGCTAGGTGATGAAATCCTATTTGGGCCTTGTCTCAAGTTGTTTGATGTTTGATTGATGTAGGTGGTTCGGTTTAGTGTGTGTAACAAAAGTGATGATACAATTGAATTACTTTGCTTTAATTTAAACTATGTGAGCTAAACTTGCAAACAATCAATGTATGCAATTGATTTTAAGCCCAAAATAAATTTCAATTTCATTTATGAGTATTTAATAGGGAGAAGAGCATGTAGATGCAAACAAAATAAACTTGAGTAGAGACTCAAGGCCCCAGATGGATATGATAATGTATATGAACAACCTTGTCTTCAACCATGTTATTCCCCTCCTCCTCCTCCACTATCTTCTCAAGCTTTTCAAGAAGGAATGGATGAAATTGAGAGTAAAGTACTAGTATTGTTAATAAAGATTTATTCAAATTAAAAATATGAGGAAATGATTGTGTAGTTTACATTTGTATCTAATGATCTATTGGAGAGGAATGAGTTTTGTGATTTTATATTGGAGAGGATAGTTAATTGGAAAAGTCAAAAAAATGAGGTTGATCAAGAGTTTAAAGAGTGCCTTTGTGCTTATGGTCATGAAAACATTGACTATCCTCAAGAAGATCCTCCAAGAAAGCCAACCCAATCTCTAAGAAAACCTATTAGTGTCAAAGTCCTAAGATAGAACCAAGTAGTGAAGTCTTGGGAGAATAAAGAGGAAGAGGACTGAGTTTAAGAGTTTGAAAACAAAGAGAGCCTTGTACCTATTCAATATCCATTTCCCTCTCCCTAATAACCTATATATGTTCCATCTTAGAGGTCTATCCAAGAAAGTTTTCAAAAGAAGAGGGTAGTCCTAGTTGAGAAGGTTGAAGATAAGGTTACAGTTGTTAAATATCCTCAAGAAGGCTATGAAAAAGATGATCTAATTATTGAAGAGAATGGAGAACTCATATCCCAACTAAACGTGTTTTATCTCCAAGAGTTCCTAAAATAACCCTTCATCTCTAAGCCCATTCATGAGCCATCCACCATACCTCATACCCCCTCTTCAACTCATGAACTTACCCATCACCCTCCCACCACATCCCTTCTTAAAGAGGAACATGTCCTATAGTAGGTAAGTGAAGAAGAAAGAGTTGTACTTGAAGTTGATGAATATTATTCAAGTGATTTTAATGAGGAGATCTTCATTGGTACTCCACTTGGGGAAGATAAATGCAAATCAGTTTTTAAGGATGAGGTTCTAGAAGATGGTCTTGATGGTGTACTTCATGAACAAGATCTAATTTCATCTAAATTTATGGAGGGTGAAACTGGTATTGAGATTGAATACTCTCTAAGTAATCAAGCTGATTTTATGAATGATGTTGAATGAGAAACAAGATGAACTTGAAGAAGCTACCTTACAATCACATCATGACTGCATAGAAGGATTTGAAACTCTTATCAATCCTATAGCCCTTGAGGATAAAGATGAATATGTTCTTCTAGTTGGTATTATTCATGTTTATCAAAGAGAAGAAGACAAATATGATTGGAAATAGTATATTTAACTTCTTCAAGAGATTGAAGGACTTTTCAAAGATACATTTCCTTTTGAAGATCATGCTAATGAGGAGATTGAACAAGAAACACTGATTGAGAAAAATGATGGATCTTGGAGTGATAATGAAAAGATCCTTGAAGATATTGATGAATTTTTAGTAGTTGGTAATAAGTATGATGTCACTCATGATGCCATTAAGACCCAAGAAACATGCCTAGATAGAGTATCATTAGTTGAGGTTGTAGTTAAGGAGCATCATGAGAAGGATCTTGAAGCACAAAATGAGTATGTGTTCATAGGTGATTGGTTTGTAATTTTCACTTCATTTGAGAACATGCCAAGAGGATTGGAAAGGAAGAATATAATGAATATGACAAGATCAAGTCCAAGAGGCATATTACTTCATGCCATTCTTCATCTCATGGAGCAAAATATATCACAAGTTTCCCCTTTGACCCAAGAGGAAGAAGAAAAGTTCAAGTCACTTGTATATAGTTAGTTGCTTTCTTGTTTGTTGTGTTCTCGAAGTGATTAGCTACCACATGTGTCTTGTTTATTTATTTTGTGTGTGTTGTCTTTGTTTTGTGTATTTTGAGGTCAAATCAACTTGTCTTGTCATGGTCAAGGTTTGGTGAAGTCTGAATCTGAGTGCAAATGACTCCATTGCCCAATGGAAGGACAAGGCTACTAGTCCATTTAGCATAGTAGGCATATTACTCCCATGAATCACCAATTTGTTGACTAATTTTGACCCCCAAGGTAAAAATTTCAACTCCTATAGGAAAAAACTTTATTATCATGCCTTGATAGCATTGTTCATATTCTTTTACATTCCATATTAGTCTTCAAATAGCCTTTATAAGGTCTTATTAGCAAAGTTTAAAATTTATTTGGAAAAGTTAGGCAATGTCTTAGTTTAGTTTTATAGTGATATAGTCATGCCATGGTGTAATGAGACATGGTCAAGTGGTGATATAAGTCCTTAAGTGTCTATTCAAGTCATTTTATGTCTTAATCACCTTGTTTAAACATTTTGTGATGATTTGGAAAGTTTAAGGTTATTTTGTGAACTTTAAGGTATGAGAAAATGAAGAAAAAAGTGAATTTTGATAAATTCTCATGTATGTCAAAGCCCAAAAAATTGAAATAACATACAATCACTATTTCCAAGGTCCTTGGAGTAGTTACGTAATTGTTACACATGTCAACAAGTCAGAAAGAGGTGAAAATCTTGATTTTAATGTTTTAGAGGAGAGTTTCACTCACTTGTACAGATTTGTGAGCTCATCTTTAGGAAAACAATGTCTTAGAAATGTCCTTTTATATTCTATAGGTGAAATCCATGTTTGATTTGTAGGGTCATGTCTTAAAAATACAAAACTTGCTTCAGAACCTCCATCACTCTCTTCACAAGCTTGCAAGGGCAAAATTCAAGTGAATGGTATGACAAAGGAGAGAGAGTTTAGTCCTAATTTTTTTTAGAGGAGGGGGTCCTAGTAATATTCCATTTTATGGAAATATTTTATATATTCATCCCCTCTTCTTTATGAACAATTGCTAAGAGTGACTGGAGGTGACTATGCTTATCAATTCAAGCAAGGTTTGATGTTGCTTTTGTTTCTTCACCTCGGACCATAATGGAGGGGAAAGGTTTTATGGGAAGTTTTTAGAGGTCAAAAGAGTAATTTAAATTTTGGTTTCATCAACCAACTCAATTTCATGAAGTTACTTCATCAAGGATAAAGTGTCTCAAGTTTATGGAGTTTCAATCACCCTTGTTACAAGTGTTTGGTTATTTTCAAGGATTTTAACTTTCAAAGGGTTTAAGTAATTAATTATTAATATAAGATCTCTCTCTCTCTCTCTCTCTCTCTCTCTCTCTCTCTCTCTCTCTCTCTCTCTCTCTCTCTCTCTCTCTCTCTCTCTCTCTCTCTCTCTCTCTCTCTCTCTCTCTCTCTCTCTCTCTCTCTCTCTCTCTCTCTCTCTCTCTCTCTCTCTCTCTCTCTCTCTCTCTCTCTCTCTCTCTCTCAAAATGGACCTTTGTAGATGATCCTTCAATAAGTGTTGTGTCTTGCTCTTTGGAAGCATGGTATGTGTATTAACAATATTATATAGGAAAGAGGTTTATTTTGGCTCAAATGGAAATGATAATTCAATTTTATGCATAATATTGTACATTGAACACTAGAGGTCTAGGAAAGTGAGAGTGAAATCTCAAATATATACTCTCAAACAAGTCTATAAAGTGTTTCAATCACTCACATGTCTACAGACCTATAAATGAACATTCATGGGGTCTAATCTCCAAGTTGAGAGTGTTAAAATAGTGAAAAGACCTTTATTTCCCATTCAAACACTTAATAGGCATAAATATAATTCATGACATCATCAAAAGGCATGAATGGACTCTTGGGCTCTCCCTTTCAATGCATAATCCTTACACAAGAAATGACACATTTGAGGATGACATAATGTTTAGTCAAGATATCTATAGGATTATTGAGAGGTGATAAATAAATGGGAAAAAAATTGAAACAATAATAAAAGTGTCATAGGGTTTAAGAAGTGGCTTAGTAGCCTATGCAAGCAAAATAGAGACCTATAGGTGATAAACCTATAGGTCCTCTTTTTAGATTGAGAGATAATTTACATGCAGTGATAATTGGTTGTAAACATGACACATGATTTTAAGAATAAAATAATAAATTACAAGCCAATGAATCACTGAAGTGAATTGATAGCCAATGAGGGCTAGTATGACTGAGTTCACAGGCCTAGGCACTCATATACCAACTTGTGTATGAAAACAAGAAGTAACAGGCCTAAAAGATGATATAAAAGAGTAAATAATCCTTGTGATATTGTATAATTTAAATTTTAAATATATTAAGCTCATGACAAATGTTTTGTAATGACTACCTAAAACCACACCTTGAGAAGGCCTGAAGGTAGTATAGAACAAATGTATGATTGGAGAGATGTAGGGTTTGGTAAAATTAAAAAGGTTATGAACCCTTAGTAAGGTGGTTGTCATATCCAATAACTTGTAACATAATTCTAAACTCCTAAAACATAGTCAATATTTTAAAGACTAACACCTACAACTAGGCTTAGAGAAGCGTAAGAAGGACACTGTATGTTTATGGAATCATGGTCTCTTGAGAGTGAAAAAGAAGGATTACAAACTCTTAATAATAGATCAGATTCATTAAAAGGTTTAAGGATTATAAATTGAATTTCTAAAACCTTAAATGTAGTCAGACCACCTTAATGACCATCTACATGTTGCAAGATGAGCAAGTTGGTTTCAAGCTCTAAGAGAGGGGAAAATGTAATAAAGAGTAATGGATTTTGTATGAGGTGGATGGAAAAATTTATTAGGTTATTATATAATAGAGAGACCTAGAGGAGGTACAAATAAATATGATTAGACACAACTCAATCTAACCCTACAGACATAATTCATCTCCATCTGCAGGTTTGAAGGCTAGTCCAAGCTTGAAGAGAAGATAAAATACATAGTGGTGAAGTTGGTTTTTGGTAAATGAATGAAAAAATACATAGAGTATTTCATGGTCAAATAACTCAAAAGTATATCATGAAAATATGAATAAACAAGGCTCTTAAACTCTGCATACATAGTCAAACTGGTGTCTCCAAGCCTGCTTACCCTCATGAAAAATGTTTGCTTATTTTGAGAAAGATAAGGTCTAAGGAAATGTATAAAAATTTATTATATTTTCATGATGATATTATATATCTATAAGATCCTCATACTTATTAAGAAAGGGGAAAATTTTTGAAACCATGTTCAGGTCTGTAGAGCCTAACTCACACACATGCAAACCAAAAGAGGGGTCATGAGAAATGTGATTGATTAAGAGTGAAGTGATGGTTTGAATATTTTGAGAGGTTAATTGGAAAATAAAATACCATATAAGACCATACATAAATATGGTAAGGCAAAAAAATTACAATTTGACCTTTGAGACCACATTGGTCTTCTCTTAAGGCAAGACTGCAATCTAAACACCAATTTTCTATTACTTGGTGAGGCCATCATCTTATGCATGGAGATAAATAGATTTTTGATATGATAATTTTTTTTTAAAATTTAACATTATGTTATTATTTTTTGGTTTATGTCCACCACTTGCATGAATAATCCTCAAGAACTCAAACCCCTCTCTAATGGCCTATTTTTAACTTGAGAGTCAACTTATTGCACTTGTTAATGTAAATACATATTGAATGGGAGAATAATAAATTGGGGATAGTTGAGGGGGGTAATAAAATTGAAATTTTTTGCATTGGTTCATAGGTTAAGGGCCTAGGGTTTATGAACAATAATTAAGCACCAAAATAGGTTTAAACACTCCTAAAACCCTAGTAAAGACCAGTTGAGAGAGGTGACCTCCTAAAGTGCAGGAAATGATCTGGTTTGATCTTGAAACCTATTGGATATTGTTGAGGAATATAATTTTGTAACTAATGTGTACTTTGTATTTACTTGCAATTATATAAACTACATTAAATGCACCATTTTTTAATATTTTAAGGTATTTTTTAGGGTTTTGGATATTTGGACACTTGAAAAATATTGGGAGAGGTCATTTGGGATGTTTTTAATATATTTAATCATATGTGTGTGTGTGTGTGTGTGTGTGTGTGTGTGTGTGTGTGTGTGTGTGTGTGTGTGTGTGTGTGTGTGTGTGTGTGTGTGTGTGTGTGTGTGTGTGTATTACATTATATAAGTGATCAAACAAAGCACATTTTTCAAGGTAGTCTCAAACAAGCCTAAAATGAAATTAGGTTTCAAGACCATTTCATGGTTCTCACACTTTCATAGGGTCTCATGGCCTAAAATTTTGCATAGAGGTTAGTGCTAGGATAGGGAAAGTGAATAAAATGCTTTTTTGTGGTTTCAAATGTGCAGGAGAGATATGGAGTAGAAAATCAATCTTCTAGGCAAGGAGCCCTAATTGAGGCTTAATTAAGGAGAGAGAATGGGATAAAAATGACACTTCCACTTAGATTATGGACTTAAAATTTGGCATGAAACTATAAATACATATTGGGTCATCAAATATGTTATCATTTTATCAATAATCTATATACATTCTTCTACATAAGGATGTTTACCTATTTTTAGGGCTATAAAGACTAAGGCGAAATGAGAGATTTTGGTGCAAAATGAGTTCTGGGGGTGGTTTGAGACAAAAAATGAGTTTTTTTAGGTCTAATATGATGTGAATAGGAAATCCATGGAGATATAAATAATTAGAGAAGATGAACTCAAGTTTTGACACTTGTAAGCAAGATTGGCCTAGTGAGGCAAAGAGATTTTAAGACACCTAGTAAGAGAATGAAGTGATGTGTCAAATGGAACCTTTAGATATTAGTTGAAAGGTGTCAAGATAAGATTAAATATGTAACTCAACATGACCCGATGGTCAAAAGTGCCATTTTTCCTCTCACAAGCCAAGGCAAAGGGCAATTTTGAGGAGTAAAGCAAGGTATCAAGCAAGATTTGAAACTTCCATGCCACTTGGAGAAAAAGAGAATCTTTAGGAGACCAACACTTGTAATTGAATATCTAATTAGATAATTTAATACCTATATTCTTTCTTTTAACTCATGAGACACTTGTCATCTCTCTCTCTCCCCCTATGCCCTTTTCTCCTTCTTTCTCACATTTCTCTATATATTCAACCTTGATAGGCTGTGTTTGTATCCTACACTTGGGTATGGAAAAGCTATATCCATTTTAAAAATTTGAATTAATAAGAAAATTATGGTGTAACCTCCTTCATTGACTGGTTTCAATATGTATACTTGACTAGTTAATCTTGTTAAGTGATAGTTTTACTTCCTCAACATGTTTGTCCTTGTTTAACATTCATATTCAATTTGAAATTCTTTTTGAAATTCTTGCGAAGTGTCTAAGTGAGGTGTAAGGTTTTAGTGAGTTATCTTTTCAATAGTGTCATGTCATGACCTCTTGACTAGTCTCCTATCTCAAGTATTATTCACAACCTTCATGATAAGTATTGATTTAGAGAGGTAGAATTATAAAAGTTTTTGTTGTAGGTTAGTCTCATGTTTGAAGTGAATCTTTAGTTGGATGATAGTGGTAAATTAATATTTGGTGCATCACCTTCATGAGAATATATTTCTCTCCATGTTCCTAACACATGGTAGATTAGTGTTTGAGCCTAAGTGATTCATCAAGGGAAGTTATCTTTTAACCTAGAGATTTACCTCTCCAATAGGGTACCCACAACCTTGAGGTGTTTCCATGTTACATCAAATTTGAAAGGCTTTAACTAAATTCTAAAGGGTACAAATTTGATTGATATCAAAGACTTTATCACACTTTTCCATCCATTGTGTACAATAAAGACATCTTTTATTAGTGAAAACATAGTGTTGTAACAACATTACCAGATCCAACTCAGTGTGCCCAATAGTCTACTAGATGAACACTAGTGCCACATTAAGGACATTAGATCCAGATGGTGCTAGTGTCCCCAAACCAGTGATAGTGTCCCTTGCCCTAACTCTCCTGAACATATATATTTTCAAATGTGTTCCTCTCCTAAGTTTAACCTAAGTGCATTTTATGATTTTCACAAGCCATGGATCTCTATAAATACAAGACTATTAGACCTCTATCCACTAGATGGAAAATATATGAAAAAAGCCTATTAAAATAAGAAATAAGTTCAATAAAATTAAGGTATATGATCCCTATTTTTCCGTACTTCTAGATACTACCATCTACAGCTTCCCTAAACCCAAATTTCAATGATTTCTAGTCTCAATCATACTCAAGGCATTCAAGACCATTCTTATTCTAGAATTCACTTGCATTTTCACCAAGCACTTGGTAGGAGAACTACATCGAGCTTGATCCCTCCTCGAAGTATTGGTATGTCAGCAACTCACTTTAAAGTGGGGTGTTGAGGATGTTTATCCTATCCTACTAATGAACACACATTTTCATATCGTGTCATACTTGTAAGGAAGGTTAGGGTTTGAACATTAAATCAAAATTTATAGGTATAATATAGAGTTATAGATTTTATGTGCACAGGAATATAACCCAAAAATATAAGCATAGGTGCTCCCATAAAATAGGAATAATATTGTAAAGAGGACACTATCACCATTTTAATGACACTAGAGTAACATGGTGCTATTGTCTAGGCGAGGAGATACTCTTTAGTGAAGAATCAGACCTAAAGACCCTATTGATGACACTCAAACCTATATAGAACCTAATTTGTAGAACCTAGATCTTCCATGATAGTTATTTTATAGATAAGTCTCTATTTGCTTATATTTATTACTATTTTTATAAGGTCAAAATAAGTCAAAATCCATAACAAATCAGTGGTTAATTATTGCATAATATTTAACTGATTTAGATAACTCAAAACTTTAATCTAACTTAGGATTTACATTTTTAAAACCCTAAAAGTTTGAATCATTCCACTTTGCCTAAAAATTTTAGGTGTGTAAATTATTTGAAAAAAATGGTAGCAACTTCCCCACAAAAACTTATGCACCCTTGGAGCAAAAGTTAAGCAATTTTGGGTTGGTCGTGACCAAGTGCTTAACTCTCATATGAACAAGGGATAAAACCAAACTTAGGTATTCTCCCCCCTCATTTTGATTGATGTGATTTATGGGAGAGTGAAATCAACCAAAATTACCACTTTTTGAAAATGAATAGTGTCACATATTATGATCTTAAATTTGACGTTCACATGTCCATTGTTAGAGTTTGGAGGTCCCTGCACACTTGTTAATATTTTAAACTATTTTTGTAGTCAAAATGTCTAATGTTGGGTTTTTACATCAGGGTTTCAAGTCCCTATTACACCCTATTGACAACTGCATATGGACCTCGATTTCTCAATGTTGGGATGATCGATAGTTCTAGCAATAGGGAAAGGTGTTAGGGTTGTATAACCCATTACTATAATTATGGGGGTTTATGATTGTTCCTATAGTCTATAATATTGATACAGGTGTTCTAGACTACTCTAGTAGTCAAAAATCTTGATATCAAGGTTTTTTATTGCTCTAGTAGTTAATAATCCCAATGTCAAAATTATGGACTATTCTCGCAATCAAAAGTCCCAATATCAGGGTTTTTTATCAAAGATGAAAAAAACCTATGAAATTATTAGGTTTCAGAGCATTGGAGGTAAAAATTATCCTTGAAGGTGCTAAGGATGTCAATGGTTCCCATAGTGCTAGGAATGTTGGAGTTTCCAATAGTGCACATAGGTACAAACATCTCAGTTTTCTTAAAGACACCAAATTTGGTCTACCTCTTAAAAATAAATCAAAAATACACTAGAGACCTCCAAAACCCCAAAAATTATTTTACTTTGATGATTTGAAATTATACATATTTGCATGAAATCACCAAAAAATCCCTAAAACCCTCCAAAAATGGCAAAAATCATCTATAAAAAAACTAAGTCATGTTTATAGCTAATCTTATGGTTTTGACACCTTCTAAATTTGATGGCATAGGTTATTTTAAATTAAAACCTACAAAATAATATGTGAATATTAAAAAACACCTTCTCCCCTATTTTTTTTTAATCTAAATCCACTAAGGATCCTAGAAGATGAGCAAAATATGAGAGATGATGAATTGATAATATGATGGGTCAAAGAATGGTAGATACATAACACGCAAGTTAAAACTCAAGATTTAATAATAATAATGGAATTCATATACCAAAAAATATTTGATACTATGTTAGAGTGGGACACAACTGATGATCTACTGGATGAAGCTGAATGCACGAAAAAATTACCTATGTGTAGTATCGAAATCAAACATGAGCTAGGAAGAAGTAATTTCTTAAACATAAAAATATTTCAATATTAAAATTAACATGATTAGCCATAAAACCTTTAAGAAGGTAAATTATATAAGTGAAAGATAAGCATGTCCTCAATTCCTCATAAATGTGGGATTATCTTTCATAATGACTGAAAAAGATACCTAAGCATGTTAACTAAATATTTGTAGGTAAAAATCATTAAATGAAATAAAAACCTACACTAACAAATATTAGTGAACTATTTTAGATATTCATATGATGACAAACTCTACTTTATTAAGTTATCTATACTATCATGATACATTTTCACTTTGAAGCATCTTCTAATTAGATAATGCATCCATTTCTCAACCACATGAATAATACCCAACATTTTTATCTCATAAATAGGATCGATTAATTTATTACCTTTAATTTTGTGACTTTAAAAAGTAATGGGCATGAATTATTACATAAGTACAACCATACCCTAAGCATCACACTCTACAATATTTGTTTTGCAAAATCTAGAGCAACTAGAATTATAGTGGTGCACATGGCTTCCTTAAGATTATCATATGTTATAGTTTCTACCTCACTCTAATGGAAGGAATAAATTTTCATAGAATTGTGAGTGGAATTTCTATGTTGCCATGATTTAAAAAAAAAACTATAATAGTATCTTGTAAGTCTACTTTAAAGGAATCTGCATAATGGGATGCTAGGCTAATAAAAATACACTAAACCAATGTAATATGAATAAAAATAGATATGAAATTGGAAATAAATGAGAATTAAGAATTATTTTAAATTAAAAATAGATTTCATACATACAATATCTTTATTCTGACTTACTATGCACCTTCAGAGGTTGAAGATGACTAAAAAGATATATTTTCAAATGATTTCATATTTTTGTTCTTATGATTGATTTGATAGAAATAATCTCTCATGTTATCAAAATTAATTATGGATTTTTTTAAATTGCTTTTCCTTTGTTCACACCATAATCATAATAAATAACAAAGGTGACCTCTATTTCTGAAATGGTTTCTAGGGTTTGTTCAACTTATTGAGATTATAGAACATTGTTTTCAATTTCTCATAATTCACAATGAATATCCTAACATTACCATTTATTTAACTTGATTGTGTTGGATTATTTTAAAATTTCATGAGTGATTGAATTTTTGTATTTTGATTAAAAACTTCTCTCAAATTCTTGATTTGATGCACAAAACTTCCATAATTTATTATCCATACACTCCATGAGACTATTCAAGAGCATAAAAATGGGGTAATTACAAGGTATTTACCTTAATTATAACCCTATTTGATGACCAATTGGAAATTATCACTCATGCAAGTTAATAAACAATTTGATGCTTATGAAATCTCCAACCCTCATCCCTATATATGAGATGTAAAAAAGTAGCATATTTTGTATGCCTTTATGTATTTCATGTGTCTATCTCTCTTGTATAAATGAAATTATAAGAACATTTACTTATAGGAAATATTAGAAATTAAATTGGGCATTATACACACCTAGGCTGACTTCCATAAGGTAGGACCCAAAAATGAGGGAAAGGGGGAATGTATGTGCACATGACTTTGAGGGGTTATAAAGAATAGGAAAATGTGAGGATAAGAGGGAACATTTAAAGTAAGCTGATATGAACTACATTATGCTTAATGAAATTGGAATTTACCTAATATAATTCATCAAGTGGGATCATAGTTCCTGATTTAACTTCTTAATCACTCAAATTCCATCATGATTACTTGATAATGCCAGTTTTGAACCACTTTCATTTTAATTTACATGAAAATCAAATCTAGACATATTTTTAACTTCACTCTATCTTAAGTATAGATATATCCCTTTCTAAGTTTCTATCTTATGCTTATATAAATATTCTTAATCATGCCATAACTAGTCTAATTGATGCACTTTTAGTTGATATTTGAGACATTGTTATATCATGTTTTACTTGATTTTGGTTGGCACTTTGATTTATTACTATAAATGTTAACTTTGATTTAGATGTTATGATTCTATTATCATTAATTATCTATTATGATTCATCACTCTATTAGATATTATTGACATAGTGATATATTGGATGCATTAAATGTTATGTTGGAATATTTTGCATATTTAAGAATTTACATTATTACTTAGATACTTGTACCTTGTTAAAATACTTTTGATCTCTTATTCTATGACTGTATGAACATGTTAAAGAGCTAGGCTTGATGGGGAATTTCAGCAGCATGAGAATGAAAATATTAAAGAGTATCCAAAATGATTATGACAAATGATTTTGAGATATGATTAGATTCTAAGCCTTTGATTATTTACTAAGTAATTTTCATATGTATGTATTGAATTTGTAAGTGTTATTTTATCTTTATTTTATTTCCCTCTTATAAGTCTTGATTTATTATTATGCAAACTTTAAATTTGACTATAAATGTTATTGATGATTGTGTACCAATTACATATATTATATTTATGTTGGATATGAACCTTGATTGTTATGAGTGATCATCTTTGGAAGTCATCTTGGTCTATCTATGACTGCGTCTTTGACTACATTTTGATTGGTTTGTTTATTTTTCTTACCATGTAGTTTTAATGAGTCCTCATGTTGGACTTAGTCCACCCATTATTTTTGAAATATTAGTTATTATTTGGTTGCTTCACTTTAGTTTCTTGGGCCATGATGTTGTTAGCTTGATAAGTAGTCATGATGACTTGAGACTATCTTATGAAACCTTGACTAAGTCTAAGCAATGAACACCATGGGGTGGAAATTTGTCGATGGTCAAAGTTTTATTGGTTAAATATATTTTTATATTAGTCATGATTACATGAACACCAATGTTTACACCATCAATTAATTTCTTGGATCATTTCAAATATTAGTTTTGTTTGTTTTCATTCGACGCAACCTTAGGTTGATGTTGCTAGTTTGGTGGTGAAATCCATGGGAACTTGGGAGAATGTTTAATTGGTTTATGGATGTTTGGATAGAAATTTGTAGTTGCATTTCCCCTATAAATTAATGAGATATGGGGATCATGGAGTTAGTATGTCAGTCCATGGATTTAGTCTCTTATGACTAGAATGCATCCCATGGTGGTGTTGATAAGTAAATAATTGCTCATTTTTATCCATGAAAACACATGAGGAAATGTGAAAAAGGTGTTGGAACAAGAAAAATCAACCTCACAGATGATTGTATTATTAAAAATAAAGTAAGTTTAGTGAATGCTTTGATTTTGATATGGGTATTTGTTGGTTGAACTTGAAATATTCTCGAAATCACTATAGACACATTATAAAGTTAATATGAATAAATATTGAACCTACATTGCACTTTGTATGCATTATTCCAACTTAGATCTATTGGGTTTTGTTTGTAAGTACTATGATATTATTTTCCTTAGATCAAGTGGGTTTCGTTATGGAGTGTTTGTTTGTGTAGGTTTAAACTCTAATTTGAGTAAGGTTACTACTCGACTATGTTTTTGGTTGAATGATTTTATATGAACCCTTAATGGGTGAGTATGGTTTTTATGACTATTTAATTTTTATTAAGAGCTATAGACTCTTTTAATTTTAGACTATGTTATTTTTACTAACAGTTTATGTTGGCATTCTTGGATGTGTGTTTCTATGGTTATTTTCTTTTACCCATTTATGTATAACACAAATTTTAGAGTTAACTTATTGAATCACTTTGTAATTCAATTATAGTTTCCTATAAGTTTTTGGACCTTTATCTTGAATTGATTAAGTAGTTTTTAGAGGTATCAATTGATTGTTATTATGCTATGTTATTCATTAGGAATTTTTTGACTGATTGAGTCAATTTGGTTTAAGTGTTTAGATTGTGTTATCTTGATCTTGAAGAATTTTTTTGACCATGTTTTCTTGCATTATGATCATGTCAACTTGATTTTGTTATTGGGATGAGTTTACATTGGCTATATGTTTGAAAATAAGTAACTCTATTAGGGTTGATTGAGTTGTTAGGAATGAGTTTTTTGAAAGCATTCATTGATAACTTCAAATCCTACATTATTCCAAGCTAAGGTATTTAATTTGTTTCCAAGTATTGTAAAATTGGTATTGATGGATTCATATTATAAATTCATTTGTTTTAATGCATATCCAAATGAATGCCAATAGAATTTATGAGAGTTTCTTATGTTATTTATGAATGCATATTTTCTTTGGCTAGAATAAAATCTATTCAGTAAATGTGTGAAGTTATCCCTTTTGTTTTTTGTTCAAAAAATATTTAAATCTTGACTCAAATGTTTGTTGGTTTTATTACTGAATGATTATTGGAATGAAACTCATCAATGGATTAGAATCTAGTTCATACTCTTAACCTTTCCTAATACCTAGCTACTTGAATCCACTATCTAGATAATAGATGGAGTGGCTAGGGCCACCAGTGGAGGGCTCATTGGGATAGAAGGATGGGGATTTCCCTTTCATTTTAGAATGCTTCCTTTTATTGTAACTCAATATTCATGTTGGTGGAATGTTGGATTATCATTTATCTATTGGTTCACAATCCACTTCAGGTGTTTTATATGTAAATTAGTTTTAACAGTATAGATGTTAAATTTAAACTTACACTATATATTCATGCATATTAATCTTTGTATTGTTTAAATATTTAATAAGAGAGTAGTATTAATAATAAATGTTTATTATTTACATAAAGGTTGAAAGGATGCATTTTATAATGATGGCATTGTTCAATGTTATATTCATGAATATATGTTATGTTTATGTAACTCTTATATGGAAGTTGAGGATGAAATAATATATTAGTTAAGTGATTGCATTAGCTAACTAATTTTCTGCTTCATGGCTTCTAGTTGTAAGAAGGATTATTGTAATTTTACATTGACAGTGTTGATAACACTCTTTAGGTTTGATATTTTATTGTATGTTAATACATTAGTTTTTATTCCACTAATTATTGTTAGATATTGTTTAAATATTTAATATGAGAGTAGTATTAATAATAACTGTTTATTATTTACATAAAGGTTGAAAGGATGCAATTAATAATGATGGCATTGTTCAATGTTATATTCATGAATCTATGTTATGTTTATGTAACTCTTATATGGAAGTTGAGAATGAAATAATATATTAGTTAAGTGATTGCGTTAGCTAACTGATTTTATGCATCATGGCTTCTGGTTGTAAGAAGGATTATTGTAATTGTACATTGACAGTGTTGATAAAAATATTTAGGTTTGATCTTTTATTGTATGTTAATACATTAGTTTTTATTCCACTAATTATTGTTAGATATTGTTTAAATATTTAATAGGAGAGTAGTATTAATAATAAATGATTATTATTTACATAAAGGTTGAAAGGATGCAATTAATAATGATGGCATTGTTCAATGTTATATTCATGAATCTATGGTATGTTTATGTAATTCTTATATGGAAGTTGAGAATGAAATAATATATTAGTTAAGTGATTGTGTTAGCTAACTGATTTTATGCTTCATGGCTTCTAGTTGTAAGAAGGATTATTGTAATAGTACATTGACAATGTTGATAACAATCTTTAAGTTTGATATTTTATTGTATGTTAATACATTATTTTTTATTCCACTAATTATTGTTAGAATACTTACAACAGATTATATTCTACCTTCTTAATAATTATATATATATATATATATATATATATATATATATATATATATATATATATTATGGAACTTGTGTTGGCTATAATGCTTAAGGATTTATGTATTATGTATGTTTACTTGATTATAGTTAAATAAATGGAATAGTAAATTTAAAAGGGTGTGTTTGATATCTAAAATTGACTTAACATGTTATAGAAATTAATCTTTAGATGCAAATTTATGGTGGTATATTGGTAACATGTTGTCATACTCAATATTGCATATTGTGCATGCTCAATTGGAATTTATTCTTTGTATGCTATTATTCATTTTCAAAAGGAATAGGGTTGAATTAACTAAATATATAATCCACTCAATTATAGTAATCTTGATCATGGAAACTTAATTTAAGTGATAAGCGTGTTGTTGACTAGTTTTCAATGGTTCAATGTAATTGCTTGATTAGTTGAGGATAAATTAATACGATTTACTATGTTATTCAAAGCAGAAGATGTAGGTTGTATTAAAATCTATGTTAACATATTAATTAATCAATTATATTGTATAATCTTAGAATATTTCTTAATATTCATTTTTTATTGACAATTGGTTGTTGTGGATATGCTAATAATGAATTGTAGCTGACCATGTGCTTGTGAAAATTTGATAGTTATTCAAAATCAAAAAATTAATAAGCATGGTTATTGATTTCAAAATCAAATATTATGATTTATAATTGTATTCAATATTGAATAAAAGTAAGGTAATTCAATTAATCTCTTTTTATAATAATGTAAGTTGCATTTTACTCTTTGACATAATGTTATTATCAACTTCATGACTATTAGATATGAGATAGAGAAAAATTATTTATCTTATATGTACAAGAAATTTGAGAGATGATTAGCATTATATTTATTATGTGGGTTAAAATGTGTTATATATGGCTATAATATCTTATGATGTGATACCCATTTATGTGGAATTATTCATTATAGATATGCATGTTATATTACTCTATCACATGTCAGATTAGATTAAATCATATTAAGATTAGATATAATACAAGTGGTTATCATTATACCTTAAAGTTAAGCATGTAATTAATTCTTTGGTAAAGATGTATGGTGCAATAACCCCAAATCTAGAGATTATGTTTATATGATCTTAGTAGGTATCACTATTTGAGTTACATACACTATTTGTAGTGTGCATTTTTAACTAGAAATGGTTTATTTTCATAGTTAGTATTGATCCCATGAATTTTTGATCAATATGGATAAAAATGATGATGGTCTAGAAATGTTTCTCTTACCTTGTGTTAAAAATTAAAATTGGTGTTTATTATTATTATTTTTAATGTATGAATGTTTCTTATATATGGATGATGTTTTCTTGTACTTGTTTTAGTAGTTGTTAATGGATAATATAAAATTTAGCTCATAGGGTTTACTGCCCTAGTACTCTTGGCTACCTTGTAAGAAGTTGTACAGTAGTTCTAACAAAGAGAAGCTACTTAACTACTTAAACCTATAACCTAGACACTATTATGAGGAATGGGATACTTAAGTAAGGTTAAGGGCCTTCAAATGGTCCTATAGAGAAGACACATGTTGTGTATAATGTTTAGAGTATATGAGTGTGCATATGCACACTAATACACCCCAAACTATATACATTTAAAGGGTAAAATTAT
The DNA here is from genome assembly GCA_037957365.1 of Torreya grandis. Lineage (NCBI taxonomy): Eukaryota > Viridiplantae > Streptophyta > Pinopsida > Cupressales > Taxaceae > Torreya > Torreya grandis. Next base: position 1,539,297 of record JARHVA010001227.1, on the reverse strand, counting down.
TCCTTATAACATATTTTAAGGGTGTTTTAACCTTAGATAATTATCAAAAAATTAACTGAATATGGATTTTATTTAGTAGCATGCTAGTGCATGTTTAAAGATGATGTTAACTCATGTCATAAAGTTGATAAAGGTGCATTGAATGTAATTTTATTCTCAAATTTTAGATTTTTTTTGGATTTTTTCAAATTAATAAAAACCCCTCTCAACATATATATGAACATCTCAAATCCTAAATTTTACACATTACCCTTCAGAAAAAATCAACAAGTATGGGTCAATAATAATGGTCAATCTTGACCCCTATTTCTCGATCTTTTTCTTCACCTTAGCAACCACTAATTTTTAAATTTAGACCCTCACTTATAGGTTGGCTAATATTTTTAAGATAGGTAGCATGAATTTTTCCCCATTTGGATTGTTATAAATACACATATAGATAATCTATTCCATCATTGGGTAATCACTTAAAATTTTCAATATTGAGGCACACTTACATTATTTCACACTAAGCAAAGCTTTCCTATTCTTACTAGAGCTAATTTTAATAATTTGAAGTAGTCCTTAGCCAAGTTAAAGGCCTATTATTACCAAGTCAAATAAAATAATTATCAAGTATTCAATCTATCTCTATATGCATATATGTAGCAAAAAGACCACAATCACACATAGCACTCTAAGTGGGAGAACTGTGTGGGCTTGATTTATCTCTTTATAGTATTAGATATGTAGGCAACTATCAGTCATCATAAAAGTGATTGGGGTTATATTAGGCCATTACACTCCCCCATTTTAGATTTGTAATGTTTTATCTATTGTAATCCCTATTAGGGTTTAAACTTTGAAGAAGTGATTTGCAGCTCATTCATGTGCATCCAAAGGTTATATTTTCACACAAAATCATGTTTCTAGTAGACTCAAGTGACTATGCCTTCAGTTTTCCTAATTTTTAGTAGAGGAAAAGATTAACCCATAAGGATAGTACCAACCAGATGACCTTGACCCCTTCCTAATGATCTTAATCCTTATCAATTATAGTTACATTTTTTTGTGGTGTGCACATAGTTCAATCTAATCTGATATTTTAGTCATGTCTCAATAAAACATAGTTAACTTATAGGCCTAACATAACTAGGTTTTATTGTGTTTTTCATAGCTAGTTTCTTTCATTCATTTATGTTTCATTTATTTCAGTGCTTTTAATTTCATTCTTCTAGTTACAAGTGAATTATAGTGTTTTCTATAATTTATATTCATTTTATATTAGTTAGAGTTAATACATCAATTAATTTTAAATTCTAATAAAATAGACCTAAACTTGCTAAATCAATGTAATTCAACATTAAATAATGTTATAGGACCATTTTTAGGTGTTTAAATAATGACCCACTTTAATGTGGGTGTGATACACATTAAATAAAAACAAAAAAATGTACTTGGTGTTAGTGTATATTAGGGCATACACTTTTATATAGTCTAAGATACATTTGTATTATATATTTATGGATAAGCACCTTTATGTGAACATTATTGTCTATTATTATTTAGAATAAATTACTTGTAAATAATAATATTATAGTGGTTATCCTTAAAATAGGGCTCATCTATTTTGACTAATATACATAATAGATAGATTAATTCTTATATAAAACATCCTTACTTATCTATATAAGGATTTGGAGGTTATGGATGAAGGTTAGATGTTATAACCCATTTACACACTTTTTTATTATATTATTCATGTCAGGAGGTATTTTAGCCCTTCTCCACATTTAAAATTTAATAAATATGGTAGTCAATATACCTTAGTCATATATGTGTATATTGTTTTAATATTTCATAGGTATGCACAAACAACCACAAGTGATAGTATAGATGTTTATTTTACAAATATACTTTAACCTATAATAGATATACACATAAGGGGCCTACCATACATGCATACATACTATGAGAGCTTTCCTAATATTATGGACTTCTTTGCATGGATGATTCCCATCTCTAAAATCATCTTCTCTTTAGGTTTTTCAAGATTTTTCAATAATGTTGCAATGGAGGGACCTTGTTGGGTTTACCATTTTCAAAGATTCCTAAACAAATTTTAACCATTCCATTACATCCAAAATGTTATAAAAAGTCAGCCTTGAATTTTGTTTCATTCGATAGAGAACTACAATGATTATTTATTAAAGGTTATAATTTGTTTTTGTATGCATCACCCATTTTTTATATATATTTTAATTTTTTTATAAAATCTATAAAATTTTAAAAATGACAAAATCATCAAAAAGGGAATTATTTTAAAAATATGTTTAAATTTATTCTTTAAAAAAATTTATTTTTTATTTATACATTATTTTTTCACACTATAACTTTTAGGTTGTAATTCCTTTATTTTTAGCTTTTCTATAATTTTTTTGCAAACTGTTCACCTCTATTGGGTACTCTTCCTCCATGACCCATCTATTTGTATTCACCATTATTTTTTACTTATGAACCACTACCAGTTCTATTTGAACAAGCCCATTCTATGTTCTCATCCAAATAGACTGCTCAAAGGGACCATTTGGTCAATTTTTGTCTTATGTTCTCCTTTACTACATACATAAATAGTTTTAACTACACCCAGATACCCTCTATTTTTTTTACACTGGCCTCTATTTTTAATATATATATACACCAACCTTAAAATTGGCTTATGCTAACTCTAGAAGCCACTTGGACAGTTCCACAACTAAACTTCTAAATGTAATTTTTCATTTGATATCTTTAGGTCTCATAAAAACCTAGCAACCAATAGGTATTTTTCAAGACTTTATTTTGGAACTTAGTGGCCACTAAGTATTTTTTAGTAGTCTATTTTTTCATTATTTGACAAGCCATAATGTTTTCATCCTAAAATATTTTTTAATGAAATATTTTTTAAAAGTGTGTATTTTTTTTTTTGTGATTTTCACATCAATGCACTTTTTTTAGAAATTATATTATTTTAGAACCTAGCAATTTATAGGATTTTATCTTCAACTTGGTTTTAGAATCAAGTGTTTACTAGCCCTTTATTGTCTTTGAGCATGTGTGCACTAGACCCTTGACATGTTGTGACTTTTTCAGCCATATTGTGGTCCAAAAGATCATTATTTTTTGAATTTTTTCTAACTAACCTAGTTTTTAATTATTTTTTTAGACATAAAAATGATAGGGTTTTGACTAGTGAGCATAAAGATTTTTTTTTAAAAAAAATTTAAAGATTATTTAACTTATTTTTCATGAGAAAAAATAGTGATGTAATTAGATTACTATTTTTATATTAGATATAATAGGTTTCAATATTGTACTTATTTTATACACTTTTAAGTCTTTGCTAACTATTATAAGATACCTCACCTATAATGGGTACCCATCATGAAAAAAAAATCATTATGGCTATCAAGACTCATATTGAGGATACTTTGTTCTTTATCACATTCAGTGATGGATCATCTATCTTTACTTCGTGAAACAACTTGGTAGGTGCCTACTTAGAATTTTATATAGTTGATTCATCCCACTAGTGCCTTGATATTTTTAGATATATTATTTAGTGATTAAATGTATACCCTCATCAATATATTAGACACCCTTGATAGTGACATCTTCTTATGGGATTGAGTATTTGACTCTTAACATTATTAGGTTTCAAGTGTTTAAGAGGTGGGACAAAACCACTCATGTAATTATTTATTTGAGGTAGATTGTATATCTACTAGAAATAAATTTTACATTCATTTTTTATAGTTTTATAGGGATCTTGATATTCAAGACCATTTACTTATTTATTTGGTAGTTATAATAGCTTGACACTCATGTATTTTGATAAAGTGTAATGTTGTCCATAAGAACTTCATATTATTCGTATTATTCAACTCATAGTTAATGTTAATTTAGTTAAAACCCATTACGATACAATTGAACACAAGATTTTATTTTTGTAAAATAAATTATCATTTTATGATGAAAATTTAGAAACATCTTTAAAAAAGTTAGCTGCCTATATTAAGAGTTGTGTTCCTATTTGGAAAAAGTCTCATGATAATTTTATTTTATGGACTTGATTGTTATTGGTCATGTTTGGTGTTTTATTTAACTAGGAACCATTTTATGCGTTATGTGTCCTTTCATGGCTAGATCAACACAAAAAATGATTATAATATCTTCCAAATATCTAGTATGATTAGGTCATCTACTTTAGCATATGCATCACAAAAAGTGTTAAGTATTGATATACACTTATTTTTTATTTTGAAATTGTTACAATGCAAATTATATATGTGGTCACCATATTATTAAGAGTTATTCTCTAAGTGAAACTTTAATCTTATTATGTCTCGTACAATTCAACATTATTGGGTGGGGGTGGGGATCAAGATGGTGTATGTTGATATGTATGTGATTCTTTTACTTCTTGGTGGGGAGTTTTTGTACAATTATGCATTGTATTTAGTCACTTTTTCATGAATTTATGTTATTGGCACTTATTTTACATGGGTATCTAACATGGATTAGTTATTTGGACCCATATTTGAGGTTTTCAGTCAATTTATCACTTTCTTTAAGTTGATTTTAAGCAAGAGGTTACCATTGCACCTTTCTTATTTTAAGCTTAATTAGGCTAGTGTAGCTTTATTCACCATCTCTTTTTACAAAGTATATATTAAGAGGGGATGTTAGTGTATATTATGGAATAAACTTATATATATATTATAAGATTAACTTTGTGTTATATTTTTTATGTATAAATACAACTTTCTATGCACATCATTATCCATAATTATTTATGATAAATAATTTATGTTCTACTTATAAATAATAATATCTTTAGTGGTTATCCTAAAAAAATGGTTTGTCTATTTTGAGTTAATATTCCTAATAGTTATATAATCCTTCATATCTTAAACCTCCTTACTTATCTATTAAATAACATTGAGGGTATGGATGAAGTTCAAATTTTAAAATCTATTGTACACATCTTTGCATCATATTCTTCATGTAAGGAGGTCCTTTGGCCCTCATGCACATTTGAAATTAACATATACATTATTCATCCTACCTTAGTCATATCTATGTCTAAATATTTAATATTTCATAGGTATGATCATGAAATCATGGATGATAGTTTTGAGGTTGATTCTTTGAAGATCTTGAAACCTATAATAGATCTACATACCATGGGAATACCATGCATTCTTACACTTGGGATGGCTCAATTAATAAGTTAAAACTAAAATATTAAAGTTAGGATATAAGTTAATACAAAATATGATAATGAACTAAAATTCAAAAGGAGAAGAGAGACTACCTTACATTATAAAAATTGTCTCCTTTATATTTATATGAATGTCTTGATTACCACTAAGGGTCCATGAATGATCATCAATAATCTTGTGTCTAATGTGAAAATAATTGGTGTCCCTACACAAAGTGTATATATATATATATATATATATATATATATATATATATATGTATATATATATATATATATATGTATATATATATATATATATGTATATATATATGTATATATGTATATATATATATATATATATGTATATATATATGTATATATGTATATATATATGTATATATGTATATATATATGTATATATGTATATATATATGTATATATGTATATATATATGTATATATATATATATATGTATATATATATATGTATGTATATATATATATATATATATGTATGTATATATATATATGTATGTATATATATATATATATATGTATGTATATATATATATATATATATATATGTATGTATATATATATATGTATATATATATATGTATATATATATATATATATGTATATATATATATATGTATATATATATATATATAAAATAAACTAACCAATGAAAAATAAAATGAATAGTAGTTATGATTACACCTGGTGTAAACCATTTACAATATCTAAATAATATTTAACTGTCATGGGTGATATTTGACCATATCATGTGGAAAAACATTTGAAACATTGGTCTTAATAAAAAATTTATTGGTAAAATTATAAAAATATCTAATAGGTGCTTCCTAACTAAAGAATAAAATATCTAGTACCTCTTTGTAATGTTTTAACATATTGTAACCTCAAAATCATATAACTTTAAAACATATTAATCTTGTTACCTCTCTAAATTTTTATGTAAGATGTGATTGAAGATAAAATAAATAGATAATATGACCCTAATTTTATATGAGGGATATAATTGCACATCACTCACATAAAAATAAAAGTATTATGTGTACTGTGTGTAAAATATATATGATTTAACATAATTTTTAATGATAATTATAGTGCATTTAGAATAAAATTTAATCTATAAGCTTAGAAATATATCATCGTTAAAGTTTAGTGATAATATGAAACATATTTTTTATTTCACAAAATTTCCTAATTTTAGTGAAATCGAGGTAATACTTTTATTTGGATACTTGTCTCACTTGTTGCAATCTAGTTGAGTTTCACCTTGTTTGTGCATGAATTATTATCTAGTCATGTTTCCAATCATTATTTTGATCATAATTAATTATATGTGAACATTTAAGTTTAAAGTCCCACAATATAATACATTTGATCAAGTGATTCCATGTGATAAAATTTCATATACAACACTTTCCATGAACACAAACTCTGGTTAGTATTTTATCTCACTTTGGTGAAAACCCAAGTCTTGATGGTACTGCCATTACATCAACCATGTCTAAGTGATTAATTTTAATATATATCACTTCTCCCAAAAGTGATCAGTTCACACAATTTTGTCTACTTTTGTAAACTAGCCTAATATTTTGGTTAGGTCTTCACGGTGATTTAATTTTCAAAAATTCAAATCAATTTTCTTATTTTATTGATTTTTTTATAGAAAAATAAATCTTCCCATTGAATAAAAAATTGGTATAGAAAAATTTAGGTTTTGATTGGGTTTGAATATAAGGAAGAGCCATATAAAGCACAAAATGTTTGTAGGCTTTTAGGGTTTCCCCCATCCTCCACACTGCCAATCTGTTAATCAATCTAGGCATGATTTATTCCATTTTGATAGCACATTTAGTATGGTGAGTCAAGTTAACCTTTCTCCCTTTGGGAGGTGCTTCATTCCCTTTATTAAATTTCTTACACCACCATTCATACATCATTTGTTGTAGGGATAGATGGTGGTATTTTAAGAAGCAATGACACCTAAACAACCTCAAAGGTTTGTCCCAAAGGTTTACCATAAGTTATTGACTCTGACCTTGATACTTCTCCATCATATATGGTTCTAGAATGACTATATTTTGATAAAAAATTTAATTATTTTTAAAATTTTACTTTGGTTGCTTATTTTATGGTTTGAGTCCCTCCAAAGAGCTTGTTAAAGTAGTGGGTTCACAACCATTGGTAAGGCCATGGGGTGAAATTGGAAGGAGTCCAAAACCTTACAAAGGGTTTCTTCCTATTTCATTTCATAAACTTATAACATTGTAAATCCATTGTTAAACATAGCCCATGGTTTATACGCAACACTCTGGTTATTTTTATCATTGTACCCAAGACTTTCAAGTCTTTGAACAAGCTAAACTTAAAATCCCAGTGTGGGTAGAATTTATAGGCTTACCTCTTCATCTATGGAACTTTGTTGACTAGTTTATCAAGCCTCTAGGCTGATTTATAAACCATGAACAACATAAGTTATATGTAACATGTATCTAGAGAATAGTCTATATGGAAATAGATCTTGTCAAAGACCTCAAATAGTCCATTGAGATTCAAGTAGGTAATAATTGATTCACATAGTGTGTCTTTACATTAAACTCCTAAACACTTATTTCTGGTGCCAAGATTTAGATAATATGATTAGAGAATTCCCTTTAATGGTCCCCACTCTATCTACCCCTCAATATAAAAGTGGGTCTAATTTGAAACCCCAAAACTTTGATGGGTGGATAATAGTTTCTAATAGGAAGAATAATGCAATCCACAAAAATGCCAAATCCTAACCAGTTATGTATCAGCTCATAGGGGCCAAGTTACTTAGTCTTTATTGGTAAAGTTCCTACACCCATGCAAGTTAAACCCCCACCTCTTATTTATCACTCTCCTCAAGCAGTCACCCATTTTTTTTCTTCCCTATCTCCTGATCTTAAGACTCCTTCCTCATACTCCCTTTTAGGGGAAAATGATTAAGATTCAGAGCGTGGTCTTGTGACCCTAAATCGTAAGGCTATTATACAGTGTTTACATAGTCCCTCATCCTTTATAGAGGAGGATTATGTGCCAAATAAAAGGCAACCTTTTTCACGTAGATAATTTTCTATTCCTGACTCTGGTTTCAATCAGTTTATAACCTTCTTAGGTCTTATAGAGGGAAATGATATGAAACTTGATGATTCCCAATGATAGTTTATTATTAGAGTGTTAGAGGACTCACTGATCCAACAAGTAATTATACGGTCAGGAATAGTTGTCATCATTTTTTCCAAAATGAATTTTATTTGCATGTAATAAGTCAAAATTTATGATTTTATGCTTCATTCTTCTACTCACACCAGCTAGCCTAGGGCCCTTTATTAGGCCACCTATCATGAGTTCAATTGAGGGGGAGTGATCAACTTTTTGGCTCCTGGGCTATCTAAAAATATTATTTCATGGGGTTCTAACCCCACCCATCAGGTGGTCCAGAATCTTTTTGACTTTGATAATTGCATCATTATTAGTGGTTAATGGTAAATGTAAAACCATTTATATGTTCAATAATGTCCTATGGTAATTCCAATTGTATTTTATTTATGAGTTGTTATGATTTTTTACAAGAATCTCCATGTTGGTTAGGATTCCACTAAATATAATATGGAGATCTATTTTCAACATGGTAAATTCAGAAGTTACAACTATAAGAATTAATACATATAAGTATTTTTAATGAATGTAATAGAAGGTTTGGTGATTATGTTGATTTTGACATGTGTGAGTAATATAATGGTAAATGTTATTCTCAAAAATATTTCAAAAAGATTACTAATAGAATTGGACATCGATCTATGAGGTTTTCCATATTGTTAGCTCTGGTATTATATCTTTTAAATATGAATTCTAAGTATTTATATTCTTTATTGGTATAATTTTATAGTTTCCTATGTTATTATTATTGTTTCCTTCATATATTGCTTTGATAAATAAATCCATCTTAATGTAAGTAGTTCCCATCATGCATTAAACCTTTAAACTAGTGTATTTTTCTATGATAAACCTTGATTATGGATTCAAAGTTTTGATTAAATCATTTTGTAAGATATTTATGTCACTTCGCACAACCTATCCCTATAATTAGAATGTTCTAGAAAAACCCAAGAACCTCTGCTAACAATGGTGTGATGAGTGTGGATATGTTACGATGGTTACCGACCCAAAGAGAGGTGGAGAACTGGTTAGACCATAAAATTATTGAATTCATATAGAAATAAGACCAAATTTTTGGGTGTACCTCAAGGGAAATTATATAAGAACATATCTACAGTGAAATTTATGAGATATTTTGGTGCAAATAACCGATCCTATTAGCTAATTAGTTGGATCAAATTGAATATCACTATTTTAGACCATGAAAAAGTGACAACATTATATGGACTAAGGAGAAGATATAATAGTTGAAAAATATAGAGATAAATTGGACTCATGCAATTGATCATTGGATAGCTACCACTATTGATAGATATATCATTGAGTTCATAGTACAAAGATATTTATCCTTTGACATAGTGAAGGATCTATTTTTGAGAAGAGTTAGAGGAAAATTTGTGTGGTAAATTTTGATACTAATCAAAATGTTGGATATAAAAAAGACCATGGTGCCCACTGTTGCTAATATGGAGTAGTCACTTTGGGCATATGGGAGTGTGTGCAGGATATGGGAGAATGAATCAAAGATGAAAAGATAGAGCTTAACTTGAATCTAACATGGAGAATATAGAGGAGAAGGATCAAAAAAAGACTCTAAAGTTAGAAAGAGATTTAAAACAAAAGAAGAGATGGAATAGGTAGAGTGTGCTTTAGGAAAATACAAATATAAGGAGTAGTCTTAGCAGTGATGATTTGGATGAGAAGAGATGACTAGGAGAAGGGTATGGTGAAGAAAAATAGAGTGAAGAGCACGAGACAAGTAGAGATAGAGGGAGAGGAAGTGATGAGGGTTTAACATGAATAAAAGAAGAAGGTATTAGTATAGAATCATAATAGATGAGTAAAAGTTTATAGTTTTCAGAAGGGTTATTCTAGAAATAACATCAAGGATTACCTTATAGTCATAAACATAGTACAGGTTCAAGTTTTGAGAGATATATCTTTGGAGGTAAGGATCGTCTCCCAAGGAAGCACACATCACTCAAGTTCATATTTTTTTTAAATCATAGTAATTCCCATAAAAATTTAGATGACAACACTTGGCAAGGACCAATTATAGAAGAGGTTCATATAAAAAATCTAGAAGTACAAAAGGATGGATATCATGAAGTTGAGTAGAGTTTCTCATACCAACAAAGGAAGAGCATAAAAACATTACTTACTACAAAGATAGATCTTCTAATCTTTGCACAAGCTAAGGATTTCATTACAAAACTTCAAATCTTAGAATAAGAAGAAGGAAATGGTAGAGATATATATGTAACCACCACATCCACATAACCAGAGGAGACATCACAATTTCCACTAGATCATGATCCATCTCTAAATGCACAAAAGTCTCCAAAACAACAACCATATTTGATTCTATTTGAAACACAATCAATTATGATATCTAAAAAAAACCTTTTATGATAGTTAAATTGGGTGATTTTATACACTTGGCTCCCTATGATGGGTCTATGGACGCTACACGGTACTTACTTATAACATGAAATGATAGGCAAAAGCAATCATAGATGAAAATATAAATAAGTTTGAATTGATCAGTGCTTTGGGTGGACATGTAATAGAGATCATATTTAGGAAAAATATAGCCAGATCATCTCTAGATGATGTTAATAACTGGCTCATCACAAAGTTTAAGGTTAAGAAGAGTTCAATCTAAACAATCTAGGATTTGAAGGAGATCCAACAAAGACCCTTGGAGACCATTGGTGACTATGATGGAGTTTTTCAATGTATTCAAAGTGGTAGGGCATTAAACATTATAGTGTCATATTTTAGTGCAGTATATAAAGACTCCATAAAACATGTATCATAAATTATGCAAGTCACCTACACATGATGATAAGGATTGTCATGTACTTCAAGAATTGAAGGAAGATATAACTAAGAACATATTCATGGTTGCTATGTAGAAATTCATAGTTATAGCACATGGTAATCCTAAATTAAGAAGCATCATACCATATCAGAATCCCTCAATAATGCCTTGGGTCCTTGAAGCATAACAACAAACTCAAACATTGGTAGGTCCCTTACCATCTATACAAAACTGAAATATTGCCTTGCATAACTTTCCATAAATAACTATAACCTGCCCATATCAAGTTACATGGAATCTTGTGATTCCTCAAGTATAATAATCAAAATGGGCCCTAAATCCACCACAATCACAAGTGGCCAGATTTAATGAATATCCATAGTATCAAGGATGGAATGTATCCTAGAATACTAAATTTTTTGGGAAATAACAACACCAAGGTGGATGGGGATTTTAGGGGAACAAAGGATTATACATATAAGGATATCGAGGTGTACACAGGGAGGTCAAGGAAACAATGGGCTTAGGCCACCCATTCATCATTATCTCTGTGGAGAGCTAAACTATGTGCAGAGAATTTGTCTTGTAAATACTTAGATACAACCTTATTGTGCATATTGTAGGGTGATAGAGCAACATAATATATAATATTATCCAATCTTAGAAAGACAACAAAGGGAGAGACCTATTAGAAATGTTAATATGATCCATGCATAGCTAAGTGAGGATGCCACATTATAGATAGTAGCTAAACAACATCATGTACAATAGGGGTTACCTCTATTGGAAATGACTAAAGACTTGGGTATTAAAAAGGCATGGCCAAACCAATACACTGAACCCACTACTAAAAAGGGCTTGATGTAGGAATATGTATATTTTTTGAAGACAATCTAGAAGCAAGAGACAAATGAAGGGGATGATGCCACTCTTGATGCATAGATGTATGGGTAGATAGTGTGTATACTAAGATAGGATGGGGTTATCACTATGTTGATGGATTTGATGAAACTCTTTAGTATGTTATATAATGAGGATATCTCTTACAACATCACAGACCTACTCCATAACTTACTAGAATGTGCATACAAAGTCTAGTAGTGGATGGATATGTTGGTTTGGTTTGTAAATACCAATAAACGTTAATAAATTGATGAAAATATGGACATATAACAATTGGGGTATGACATACCCAACATTGTATTCAACTTCAGAATAACTACAAATATGATCCCTAAATCCACTTTAGAATCCTTGGGAAGACTTATGTTGAGCTATAGTCCTATCACGGTTAGCTTTGTAGACTTGGAAGGGTCAAACCTATTGGTTTCCTAGAGGATGTAGAAATAAAAGTCATAGAACTCAACCTATGAGGTGATTTTTAGTGATTGATATTAAGATACATGAGACTCACTACCCTAATTTGATAGGGAATAAGTGGGCCTATGATGGGTACATGACTATTAACAAAGTCATAAGTCAATTAGAGTCTCATTAGGATGATAAAATAATTATCATTCTTTTGAACAAGACTAATTTTAGGCCTTATATCATTCCAAAAGAGCCAGACTCACCTTATTCTAGTGCCAATTCTAGCTAGATGAAGGTCACATTCAAATATAAGTAGAATGCATTGTAAAAAATTGAGTATAGTTTCTTCTACAAGAATACTATTCTATAAACTCAGATTCTCAACACATAATGACTCTTGGATAGGATGGGCTTGAATACCCTAAAGATCCCTTAGAAGGTTGAGGAGGATGTGAAATAAATGACAATAAGATCCCAAACACAATATGATATAGATTTTATATATCAAATAGGTTTTACTAAGTAGGACTACATAGAACCCAATTGAGATGGTGTTCTTCCATAAGATAGAGCTTCTTCAATTAATGGATACTCACACACCCATATACTCAAATGTGTGAGAGGATATCATGAGTTATGACTATTGTGAATGGTCTTTATGATTGAGAAATAAATACTACAATATTTTACCATGGAGGATGTGGGTGAATTCATCATGTGATTTTAACAACATATAATAGATGAGACCTAGAGGGTTAGCACTCTTGACTATGCAATGAAGGGGATTGCTATGAACTGGTAGGCCATCTATACAAATGCACAATTAACATGGTAAAAAGTGTGCAGGCTACTCATATATTGATTCTAGTTTATAGAGGCTATCATAAGAGACTGGACTATCTATCAAGAGGGTAAATACCTAGAATTATAGTATATTAATATATTGAGGTATGGATGTCAAAAGGTATCACTCCTAACTTCTAGCCACATAATTTTATTTATACCTTGGGTGTTTTCCTTACAACAGTATACATCCATCACGAGCGATGAATAGAAATAAAACATTAGGTCCATATCCAAGTTGATTTCATTAAAATATTCATTTTTAAAAGTGTCAATCCTAAGGTATAAGTCACTTTACACAAGATTAAAACTTTTCTATTCTATGATAGATTTGAATATTTACCAACACCACAAGAACCTAGTTCATACAAAATCATAGTGATAAACCCAACTCACCTCTTAAAGATTAAATAAATTGGCCTAAGGAAGGCCCAACCATGGATTTAACCTTGTCATAAGATATAAGAGGGCGATAAGCAATATTCTACAATAGATAATGAGGATTACATGGATATAGGGGATATCTTTGAACCAAAGAGAGAGTTAGAGCCTCTACAAGAACTAGTAATAGAGGAAAGTGAGGAGGAAAAGCTATGCCATATATAATTCCTAGAACATGAAGGGGAATGGACACTCTGCAACTTCATTCCTAAGGAAGAATGCAAGATATACCAAGATCCATTAAAGGAACACATATCAAATATTGGCACAGAATATGGGCCCCAAATGGCACATGTCAGAGACTACTAGATGTAAAAAGATATCTAAGAGGTTTTGTAGTTACTCTAAGCCTATCAAGATGTTTTTCTTACAAATTTCACAGAATTCAAAGGTGTTGATCCTTATTTAGGGGAAATGAACATAGAGTTAAAGGAGTGTGCATGTCCAATCAAGAAGAGACCATATAGGTTGAAATTGAACATGAAGATGAAAGTGAAAGCTGAACTTGATCACATGTTGGAATAAAGTATTGTCTTCCTGATCAAAAAAGTTGACTAGGTTAGTCCCATGGTTGTATAACCAAAAAAACTAGGGAAATACACTTGTATGGAGACTACCACATCCTAAATTATGCTTGTGTCAATGATCCATTTCCCATTCCCTTCACAGATGAATTTTTAGAGGTTGTCATAGGGCTTGAATTTATTTTCATTCATAGATGGATTCACTGGTTACCATCAGATACCCATTGCAAAAGAGAATAGGACCAAGACCACATTATCAACTTAATGGGGTTTATTCATTTACAATGTCATACCATTTAGACTAAATAATACACTTATAGTATTCTTTAGGGTTGTATTGACTATGTTTAAGGATTTGATCTGTGACTTCTTGGAAGTATACTTGGATGACTAGGTAGTGTTCTCTTTATTCAGAGAAATTTTATCAAAACTTAGGTAAATGTTAGAGAGATGTAGAGCACTGTGAATAACACTAAACTTGAATAAATGTCTATTTTTCAAACCTTTTAGTGTTTTATTAGGTCATGTAGTATGTATTAAAGGAATCTTGATAGATTAGGCTAAGATGGTAGTCATTATGAGCATGCCTCCACCTAAGACTTCAATAGAAGTGCGATATTTTCTAAGACACACCAGTTACTACCAAATATTTCAACAAGGAGTACGCTGATGTATCATCCCCCTTAGAGAAACTACTATGAAAAGGAGTCCATTTTTTAATAATAGAGGACTATCAGGTTGCATTTGTTGATTTGAAGTAGTGACTAGTGATTGCTCTAATCCTCATTTTCCTAGATTGGAATAAAAATTTTCATGTGCATGTGTACACTTTAGGGATTGTAGTTGGATTAGTACTCGTACAGCTAAGAAAAGAAGGAATGGATCATCGAATCCACATCACAAACAAAAAAATGTCAGTCATAGAGAAGAATTATATGACAACTAATCGAGAAGCCTTGGTGATAGTGTTTGCACTGTAGAAGTTTAAGCACTAATTATTAGACACACCATTTGAATTTTTCACTGATCATCAAGATCTATGATACCTCATGAATAAGCCATTTTTGGGTAGATGAATATCACATTGGCTAATGCTTTTTCAAGAATTTCAATTTTAGATCAATGTCAAGATAGGATGGGTTAATATCGATCCAGACCATCTCAATCAGTTAACTAATGGTGAGGAACCTGAGGAAATCCAAGATGAGTCACCAGATGCACACCTATTCAGGTGAATGTGATTCTAGAATAACTATAGGAAATTACATAATTTTTTGAATAGGGGATGTTTCCAAAATACTATACAAAAATATATAAGAAATAGTTGATCACCAGAGCTCTTTTGTATAGTCTTGTTAATGCATTTTTGTATTGCTTAGGTGATATGAAGTGCTATGTAGAATGGTACTAGATCATGAGCATGTGTAGATCATGGATGAAGTGAATCAGGGAGTCATAGGAGGCCACTTTGCATGAGATGCAACTATGAGGAAGATTTTACAAAGTGGCATTTGGTGGCGATACCTATTCTAGGATACATAAAGAGTAACACAACAGTGGGATGTATGCCAAATTATGGGGAAACCACACTAATGGGATGAGATGCCTTACATCCCATGTTATAATAACAACCCTTTGAATAGTGGGGTATTAATTTTATAGGTCCAATCAATCCCCCAAGTAAATACAATAAGGAAAGGTACATAATCACTATGACAAATTACTTTACCAAATGAGTAGAAGTTGTTGTAACTCTAAGTTGTGATGTGAGAGACACATCTAAGTTCTTGTATAAGAACATTATTAATATTTTTAGCTATCCTCTTAAATTATTAAGTGATAGAGGAACTCATTTTTTGAATAATACCATCAAGACCCTCATAGACAAGTTCTTGATATTGCTTCATAAAAGCACCACTTATCATCCATAGGCAAATGGCCAAGCCGAAGCTATGAACAAGGTGATAGTTAAGATACTCACTAAAATATGTGGTGTGAAGCATGATGACTGGGAGGATAGACTTCCAATAGTCTTTTGGGCTTATCACATGCATTATAAACACGTGATAAGGTTTACACCATTCTAACTAGTTTATGGTATTGACACTATGATGCCCATAGAATATGTACTTCCTAGTCTATGGGTTGCTAATGTGTTGTGAATGGGTGATAAAAATTTGATGAATCATAGGTTACTAGACTTGAATCACATGGATGAAGCAAGATGTAGAGTAGTATGGGCCTAGGAGATAAACAAGCATAGCAAGAAGGCATGACATGATAAAAACCTACAAATTAAGGAATTCTAGGTAAATCAACTTGTTCTTTTGTATGATAGAAAGTTTAGAACTTTCCTTAGAAAGATTAACATCTAGTGGAAGAGCCCTTACATCATCCATGAACTTTCTTAGCTTGAAATTGTGGTCTTATGAGATTTGTAGGGAAATGTATTACCTGATCGAGTAAATGGTTGTAGGTTAAAGTCCTACCACTATTAATTCAATAAAATATGGAATAAAAGTGTTATATCACACCAAGTGGATAGTAATTAGGCTTGTAAAGTGTTATTTATAGATAGTTTAGGTTTTACATGTTTATTTTAGCACTTGTGGGTAAATGTCAGTGTGTGTATAGCTATAATCAAAAGGATCCATGCAAAAGTCTAAATTTTTATTACTATGGATAAAAATGGAGAAGGTGGCCAAATCAGTACAGTGTATGGACATCAATTAAGTTTGGGAAAGACACCTTCATTTGATTTTAGAGAAGATAGTGTAGTCTAATGGTCAATTCATTGCATTTAATGATTAGGTATGGGGGAATATTAACAAATATCTTATAAAAGTGATGGGTTTGTGTCAAACTTAAAATAAGTAACGTACGGTTGAAGCCCCATTAATGTGACATGTTAAAAAGTATTAACCACTGATGCAATCAAATGTCATGTCAGTGAAATGAATGTCAAATCAGTAGAAAAGATCCACTTCATTCAAAGCTCATGTGTGAAGGATTGAGTGATATCATAGCTCATCAAAATAGTAAAACATCAAAGGTGGTGTGAGATGTTATAAATTAGGCATTCAGGTGACTCAATCCTTATCTATTGCTAAGTACATTGAAATTTTGTCCAATTTTAAAAAGATTTCTAATCTCTAGTCACATTTTCCATGAATTTGTTTTAGAGTGATGTGAATTGGCTAGGTTTGATCACTTCAAACCCATCATAATATTTATAGAAGCATAGAAATATGATATGGGCATCGACGTGGTGTTACACCAAATGTGCTTCACAAACCTAGATGGTTATGAGTTTGCTTGCAATGTAAATCTATGCATCTTTGTCCAAGATGTAGTTTAAGGAATGAAACTATCCGCATTAGTGAAACCACATAGGCTCTATAATATAGATGTGGATCAATTAATCTGATTTGCCCACTTTTGGGAAACCCAATGATGTAATAGAGATTTTGTTGGGCCAATACAATAAGGGAAATATTTGTCTTTCCCAAGACATAACAATCCACATTAATACTACTACGATGGATAGGGAAATAAGACTACTTGTAAGAGGGAAATCAATTGTGAACTACATATCATGAGTGCCACCTATTCTTTTGGAGATATGAGAAAAGTACTCTAATAGTTATAAAGGAATTCCATTAGAAGATATTGAAGATGTGTTAGAGTGAATTCTAGTTGAATGCTTTTATAGCAAATTTTGGTGGACAACCAAGGATGGTAAACAAGATACAAAAGGGGTCATTGACATTGCCCATCGAATGATCCATCACAACAAGGAATTCAATTGGCCAAAATTCTTGGTCAGTGAACTTACTTCAAACTTTGATAAAGTATTCACGACTGAGAAACAAACATTTCAATACCAATTTTTGGTATTATTGTTAGTGTTTATGTAGTAGAAGTCTCCTAAGGGTGAAGTTCATCTCAATGTTGACTATTGGCTGGATGTCTAGTTCCAAAATCTCATATAGACCCATGAGAGCACATACTTTGGCCATCAATCCAAGTTCACCACTTGGTGGGATGAGTTGGTCAAGCTTATTGCAACAAACCCAAACATACCACCTGACATCATGCAGTACTTGGGATAACATGCAGTTATAAAAACACTACCAAAGGGCATTATTATCTACATCCATGAGCTACCCAAGGTTCTAGGTCTGCCTCTCCCATACTTTATCGACATGTAGATGGTGAAAAATAAGGTGGCTAAGTAGAAGCCAATCACAGTGATAAGATCCAACCCATTACAATTAGTACCACCATCTATTTTAAATCTTGTGACTATAACTATGTAATCTTCAAAAATAACTACCCCAATTTAAGATTCTAGGAAGTGCAAGGTGATCAAAGGATAAATATCTTCATCTCCTCCTAGGCAGAAGACTTGTAGCTAGTTCATATGGCTGGATGACCCAAGCATTCCTAAAATCATTTAATTATATGACTTACCACATTTGGACACTAATGAGCAACAAGTATACAGGATGATGATGGCTGATATGGATGGAGACCTCTATGAGGATGAAGAAAAAGAGTATTTCTTTTGGAAAGTAGTGCACACCATCTAGGTGAAAAACAAAGTGCCCAAAAATATTTGGATAGAGTTACCTCCATGCCCAAACTCTTTCATAATTGATATAATGTCTAAAAAAGACAAATTATAGAAAATTTTCCAAATGTTTGAGGCATGAGGATCCACTATGAGTCCATCACAGTCAAGAGCTATCAAAACTAGTCCCCTAGTACCACTATTCTAGCATCGGTGGACTCTATATAACCCTTAAAAATCTAGGGCTAAAACTTCACCTATTCCTATGCAGGTTAGTAGAGAGCCTACAATACAAGAACAACAAGCACTAGAATTGCACCACCAAAACCCACAATATGCCTAGTTCATAATAGGTAGGTTTCTTGAGCAAAATTATAAATGACTATTCTTAGATCTTCCCCAGCCAAATCTGAGGAGGCCTCAAGTGACATAGAAGAAGTTGCACTGGACACTCATACTACCAAGGAATGACAAGTACACATGAGAAGTGTAAATAACAGTTGACTATCGTGTGTGCCAAAAATAAAAGCATAAGGCTAGGGTTGAGGGTAAACAGAAGAAAGAGGTAGAACAACAAGAATGAAAGAAATCCCAATGCCAAGCCAAAAAATTAAAGAGTCACAAGTAAGTCGAGGATGTTGAGGCACTCTGATAAAAATAAGAAGAAGAAGAAAAAACAAAAATGCAGTAGGAAGTCACAGCTACTGAACAAGCTCAACAATAATAGCACGTAGTCGATAAAAAATGTAAGGATACTAAATTTGAAGTAGAGTGATAAAAAAAGGAAGAAACTAAGGAGTTGAAGAAGAACTGGCTTATGTAAGATCAAGTATATAAGTAGGTTGAGGACCAAGAATAACAACATAAGGCATAGGTAGTAGAGGCTGATAAAAAGGCAAAGGAAGATGCACAAAAGAAAATAAAAGAAGAGGAATCCAAGAAGGTGCAAGATGATGTTGCCATGCAGGCACATGAGGACACTAAGAAGAAGAGCACTGAAGAAGCCAAAGAAGTTGTTACAAAGATCCAATATGTGACAACTTTCAAGTTCCACTATAATGCATCCATCTCATGAACCACTCCAACCATAGATGCGAGACACTCTAGTTGCCTCATAGGATGACAATGTTTCCTCAAGCCTATTTAAAATTTGGATATGGGATGTGCCATCTAGTTCTACATGATATACTATTTTTTATCTACCCATCGCTCCATTACACATGACATCTATGAGTACATCTATCACACACCTTGACTTGAATCTTGACACCACTGAAGCATCCTTGGATATTTCTTGACTACCATTGTCAAATCGTATTTAAGGTGCCACTGCATTCCATGAGTCCATTTCATATAAGGTAGTTTCATTGCAGCAATAGGTTAAGAATCGTAAAGAATACCAATTTTATCATCATAGAGTAGCTACGTATTTCATGGAAGACTATCGAGGATGCCTATCTTGACTTGTACACTAAGTTGATTATGAATCCATCTCCCCTAAACAAAGACCAACTTTATATTCTTCTCAACAAACTCACCACTAATTATAAGACCTTTAATGAATTGAGTATCATATGGAAAGGGCAAGCCATCAAATTAGAAATTGAGGTCCTTTATGAGTTACTATCCAAGTACCAGACCACTATAGATACTGCTCACACTCAAGCTATGCACATTACACTTCAATTACCCAACTGGAAGAAGTAGTCGGATATAGTTTGGACCATTGCATAGCTTTAATTTACCAAGGTTTCCTTCACACACGCTGCTATCACAATGTTAAATTCCACTTCTACTATCATGGATGTTGTACTATAGACCTCACTTAGTGTGTTGGATATTGTCATGCAAAATATGTAGACCTGGTAGAACTAGATGTTACGTAGCTCTTTCATCTATGTACAAGCACATTGAAGTGTCAATAAGTTGGTTCAGCTCCATGATGAAATCATCACTAAATTCCACATGGTGAAGTCTACTTTGATTAGGATGGTTGACACCAATATTCACTAGCTAATGGTAAATCAAGTTCCCTTGCATAGTCTTCTACACAGTGTTCATGAATTTATACTTAATTATAAATATTAAAAGGATTATTTATCCCTCATCGATGCAAACATGCACCACTCGTAGATGAGCCTCAGATCATTCCACCTAGTCAGCTATGACAAATTATCCAATGTAAGAAGATGCCTCCACCAGCGAATTGATGCTTGTGTAGGTTCAATAATTTTGAAATTTTGGTCTATTTATTTTGTATTTAAAAGTTTGTTTAGTACTATGTAGAGCTATTCTATTGAAAACTTGCAAGGATAGTAGACTAGTATGATACTTAGTTGAAAACCCAAAAGAGTAGTTAAGTAGTGTGCAAGGGGTGAAAACTAGTTTACCAACACCTTGAGTGAAGTCTGTGAGTCCTATGCACTTCTATATTTTGTCTCCTTTCTTAGTATTCAAAATACTTCCCTCTACAATGTTGTCTTAGGATGAGACAACCTTGTAATTCCAGGAAAGTGTTAGCAATAAATGATAAATGTAAAATTGTTTGTATGTATGAGAATGTCTTATGGTAATTCCAATTATATTCTATTTACAGGTTTTTAGGAGTTGTTACAGTAATCTCCATGTTAGTTAGGATTCCATTGAATGCGATATGGAGATTTATTTTTGGCATCTTAAATTTAGAAGTTATAACTATAGGAGTTAATACCTATCAATATTTTTAATGAATGTAATAGAAGGGTTGACGATTATGCTAATTTTGAAATGTATATGAGTAACATAATGGTAAATGTTATTCTTAGAAAGCCTTCACATAAAGTTCTGACAGAATTGGACATCGATGTATGAGGTTTTCCTTGTTGTCATCCCTAGTATTATATATTTTAAATATAAATTCTAAGTATTTATGTTATTTATTGGTAAATCACAAAGTTTCTTATGTTCTTATGATTGTTTCCTTCATATATTGCTTTGATGCACATATCCCTCTATATGTAAGTAATTCCCATCATTCATTGAACCTTTAAACTAGTGTATTTGTCTATGATAAACCTTACTTATGGATTCAAAGTTTTTATTAAATCATTTTTCAAGATCTTTATGTCACTTTGCACAACCTATCCCCATAACTAGCATATTCTGGTGAAACCCAGGAACCCCTAATAACAGTCATTGGTCTGGTCAACTTATATGCCTCTAATGATGTTGTGGAACATACCTTACTCTAGAGATGGTTGGCAGACTCTCTTATGGATGTGCATTGGATTCTTTGTGGGAAGTTCAACATGATTGAGTCTACTGAAGACAAAGAAAGATGTCTCCCCATGATATGGTGTGTTGGAGAACATGAGGCATGGTTCTATATGTGAAATGAAATTGGGGTTTTTGATCCCAACTATTTTAGGAGGCGAGAATCAAATACTCCCTAGTTCACTTGGTCTAATTTTTGACAAGGAAAAGATTTAGTTCTTAAGCGTCTTGATCATGCCTTGTTTTCAAAACAAGACCTTTTCTTCTTTGTTATGGTACATCATCGACTTGTTTATGTGATCCCATATACTTTCTTATCTTACCATCATCCTATTTAATTTTGTGTTAAGTGGAATACCCCTCAGGTTAAATCCCATAATTCTTAGTTTTACCTCAATATTGGCCATCTCAAACATAAGCAGACTATGGGGCATATCATTAGAATTTGGAACCTGTCTCCTAGACCCATAGGGGACACTAGCTAGATTAAGTGGTGTATTGATGCAATAGCCCATACCACCTCATTTCTCCATATTTATGGAAAACAAGTGGTTCTCTTTAGGTAGTGTATTTGTAATGATAAAAAATGTGAATATCTTAAGGTTTCATGAGAATTGGAAGTCATGCATCTAAGCCCTTATTTATAGACTCAGACTGCCATATGGGGATATAAGCTCCATTTGGCTGAGGCTTACAAGGTCAGAGGAGCTCAGCTTAGAGCACATATACATTGGTTAAAAGTTGGAGATAAACTTACTAAAGAATTTTTTTCTCTTCTCCATTTGAGACAAGCTACAGAAAAAATAAAGTCTATTATATGTGCTTCAGATAGATTGACCAAATTACCTGATATCTTACAAGCTTTTATGCATCACTATCATGGAGTTTTTATTATGCATCCCTCCTCCCCTGCTCATGAAGATGTTCTTTCTAAATGCCTTGAAGTGGTCCCCTTTAATCTCTTGGAAGATCAAAGAGTTTCTTATTATAGGCCCCTAAACTTTAACGATCTTAAATAAGTCATCATGTAGATAGCCACTGACAAGGCCCTAGGAGTTGATGGGTTTCCCTATGAATTCTATCAAACTCTATGGGATATGGTTAGACATGATCTTCACAAAGTCTATTTTAAAGTTTTTTTGCCCAATTCTTTGGGGCATCTCATTAGTCAAGGTAACATCAAGTTCATTCCTAAGGCCAGTGACCCTGAGGTCATTACTAACTGGAGGCCCATCACCTTGCATAATGTTTCTTAAAAAATCATAGCTAAAGCTTTAGCCCTTATAATCAAGCATTTTTTCCCCTTATTTTTGAGAAGTGAACAAACATTATTCATTTAAAATAGATACATATTAAATAATGTTATTATTGTCTGAGAAGGTATGGAATGGGCCAAGATATCTAACCAAAATGCGTTATTCATCAGGATTGAATTTGAGAAAGCTTATGATAAGATTGAATGGCCTTTTATCACAACTATGCTTCAAGATCTTGGGTTTGGTTTCAGGTTTGTTCACACTGTTAATATGTTGTTTCAAAATACGGGTGCTTGCATTACTATTAATGATTCTCAATCCCATCACTTTGAGATTCATAGATCTATTAGATAGGGGTGCCCCCTTGCACCTTGTTATGTTGTGGATCCTATTTATACATTACAATATACTTTAAATATTATAATTTAAAATGTACTATACACTCTTAATATATTCTTGTTGGGGTTTGGGGGTAGTAACCCCTAAATTTTTTTTAGGATCCCCCTTTTTTCTAAGAGTATAAATGTGTGGTTTATCTATACTTGTATATGTGTGGTGTCATCACCCATGATTAATGGGGAGCCATTATGGGTTCACTTGGCCCATGGTTTTGGTACCCATTATTTTGTAAAACCACTATATCAGTTACCTATTGATGTAATTATATATAGATGGATATACAATAGGTAAAACATAGGAAGAATTGAGTTTGAGAAGGTGAATAGAGTGTGTGAATTTGGAAGAGTTTGTTGAGCGTAACTCCAAACAATATTTATGCCATTGTAATTGTGAGAAGACTAATCTGAGAATGGATTGTACTCTTGTTGGATTGTAATAAGATTTGAGCAAGTGTTTCTTGGTGGATGTAGCCCACATTGGGTGAACCACGTTAAATCTTGTCTTATTATTATGCATTTTAATTTTTGTTCTTTATGTATCTCTATTCATAGCTCTTGTTATTGTGATTCTGTGAAATTGTTTTGCATTAATTTCTATTTTATTCCTAACACATCTTCCCTTTATGTTCCAACTATTGAGGGCTTTAGCTATCTTTTGGATAACCATGCTTCCAAGGTTTGGTAAAGGGTATTTCTCTCCCTAACTCAAACCTCTAGTTAATCAATGGGAACTTTACTAATGACTCCTTCCCCACTCTCCAAGAGGATGAGGACTCTGTTATGTATGTTTTGGAATGTCTTGACATTTTCTGACTTGATTTTGGGTCTTCCATTCAATGGTAGAAAATGCAATGTTATTTCCAGTCCCTTTCACCCAAACCTCCATTGTTGGAGGGATATCAGTGCAATGGATACTTCCTAGGGTCCAATTTAAATTCCTAGGCATTCCATTTGCTTTTAGAGCCTTTCCTATAGAGTTTTGGTCATACATGGTTCAAAATATGGAGAAACAAATCTCTTTTTGGATCACCAAACCATTGACCCTGGATGGAAAATTCTAGATTTATTCTAAGGTGCTCACTGTTACTCATGTTTAATACTCATCTTACTAGGCACCTTCTAATGCCTCTTATGCAATGCTAGAAAATATCCTAAGAGACTTTATATGGGTCAATTATGAAGGACACCACAATTTTCATTGAGTCTCTTGGGCTATTTATTGTCGCCCTAAAGAAATTGGTGGGTTTGGGTTCATTGATATTAATCTTCAAGGGCTTACTCTTGGTGTTAAGTGGATCATCATAAACTTGGAAGGGGATGAGGCCTAAAAAATATTATTGAGGCACTGCATCGCTCAAGGTTGCCCACTTGGTAGAAATGCCTAGCAAGAGATTGGTTTGCACAATGTTCTCATCACTCTTGTGCCAGTTAAGGTAGGGGGCACTTTTATCATGCAAAGTATCTGGAAGGCCAGGGGGAAACTCAAACCTTGCCTAATCTAGGTGGGGGAAGGGTTTAGAAATGGGATTTCTCTTAATTCTCAATCCCCACATTGAATTTTCATAATGTCCCATTTTCCATGGTCCCTTGGGTCAAAAGCCTAAGGCTATATAAAAAAGGTATTCACATGATTGGAGACCTCTTCTATAAGGCTACTTAGGATTGGCTTCCTTTCTGAATTTAACTTCAATCTAAATAAAGAAAATGTTGAATCCATTTCTAAATTTTAGAGTTCCATACCTAAAGAGTACTTACATAAAATTAGAGTTTCCTCTCTTATGATATGGTGGAAGGACTAGTCCTAGACAATAGCTACATCATTCTGTCACTACTCCCCTATGTTGGGTTATAATATTTTGGCCAATCAATGTATTGACACTGAATCCCTCAATCATCGATGTTTTCTCAAATCTCTCCATCATGTCTGGGCTTAGAGGTTTGATAATATCTAGGTGACTTGTATTGAACCAAAAAAATCTCACTTCCTTTGGTGTATTATATACAAAGGTCTACCTATCGAGGACCAGATTAAACACATGGGGGTTTTGAATCCTACTTGCCCAGCTTGTCATCACTTAAAATCCATTAAGCATCTCTTTTGGTTTTGCCCTCATGCCCAGTCTACCTTGATATGGATGCATACCCTTTTCAAACCCTTTATCCCTAAAATGTTCACTTAGAAGATAGTTCTCTTGGGGGACTCATCCCTACTTCATGCAAGATATAATAGATTCTAGTAGATTTTTCATACTAATATTATTTTTCATATTTGGAAATCTATAAATAAAGTATATTTTAATAATGAAGTTATGGAAAAAAAATTATGTAACTAACAAAATTGTTGTGATTACTAATGTTACCCTCCAAATTTAGAGTTAAATAGATAAGATTCAGCTCAAGCTCCACCATCTACAATGCCTCTTGGACCATTGAGGGGTTGTTCCTTATGCAATCAATCATGAGCCTCTTGATCCACCTCCCCACCATTCCCCCTAATGGCATGGGCATGGAGGGAAACATCACCGATCTTGTAGTTGGTGGTCCTAAAGCTAGCAAAGCACCTCTTCTCATTCTCATTGGCCATCTCCTCTCTAAATAACTAATAGGGGAAACATAAATAGTGGTGGTGGGAGGGGTGTTGGAGGCCCCCTCCATAGGATAAGCTCTCATGGTTGGTGTTGGCCATTTCTCCATCTAGATAGGATCCCAAACAATAAAATGATACTAAAATTAACTAGTAGACTGATGGTTGGGACTACATCACAGTTGATGAAGACCTCCTAACTTATGGGGGATGGTGGGGAACCCTCAGGGTCCTCTGCCTCTACTTGTTACCATGTTCATTGTTGTTGCGTAATGTTTTTCTTATTGTTTGTGCTCTTATATTTCTCTTTTTTTTAATTAATGTGCACTTGAGTTAACTTAAGTGTAGTTGTTTGATCATTTGGTGGTCAGGTTTGGACTTTGCTCTTACTGAAACTTCTTTAGCTTGATTTAGTTTATTTGGAATGTAAATTTTCCACTCATGTTTTTTTGTATGATTAACGATATATTATATCTTATTATATTAATGAAAATGCACTTTTCAATTAAAAATAATAACATAAGAAATTAGTGCTTCCCATGAATGAATAATACAAAGTATGTTGTGCATGATATGCACTAAACCCATGAATATAGCAAACAAGGGAGAAAGGCTTTATCCTCTAAGTCATGAAGTAGGCAATACAATTGTACACAATAAGCTCAAGAACCATGGTATTGGTGAATTACCTAGTGTTGAATATGCTCAAATAGAGCAAATCTCACAGCGTAATATTTTGCTCAATGCGTGGTGTATATGAAAATAGGAGTATGTGGCTTTAGTCTTGATGTGCACCAAATCCATGGAGTAAATAAGTTTATTTTTCCAAAATGTGCATATTAAGATGCAAAAAGGGGTGAAATAATTTAACTAAATGCCAAGTGAAAATGATGAAAGGCATTGAATTCCACATTTTTTTTACACAAGTTTTTGAACTTAATTGTAATTGTGGGTTATATTCAAACATAAATTAGTGTTGTGCATGTCTTTTTCTCAATTAGAATTTATTTTTTTAATTATTGGAATGCTTCGCATTATATTAACCCAAAAAAATAATCAATATAAATAAAAGGTTGTAAAATAAAATAGTCAGAGACATCACAGCTGAATTTCCTTGTCAGAGGAATAAATTGATTTTGAACACAAGTCAAAACTCAATCGGTCAAGGTATAATTCATAGAACTACAAAAAAGAAACCAAAGAGTAAAGCAAATGTTGCCACCCTAAGAAGTTGAGGTAGAGGATCATCCTTGGGAAGCATCGTCCAAGCAGGGGGCTCCACATTAGGAACCTTTAGAGTTGTCTATCCATCAAGGAGATCATCATGAATAGTGATAGGCCATCCATTAGTCAACTAGGAAGGAATAATAGTGCTAGTCATAGAGCACTAAGAAGGACCAACATCAGACTTGTTATGAGAACTCCAGCTACCCCCTATGGGAGGCCCAAGAGAGAAGTGGCCCCTACTTCTAGACTTACTTTTGCTTTGACACCTTTTGAGAGGAGGAGGTGGTAGACTGTAGGGTGGGTCATCAGTAAACATCTAGTTCACGATGCAAGGGGCAGTCCCCCAGTGGTCAAGGAGCTCCTATAGGTGGTGGACGTCTAGATCCATCTTTTCCACTTGAACTCGAATTTGCATAAAGGTTGAAGAAATAACAACCACATTTTCATTGATAGAAAATGAAATTTCATAGGTCTCATGATTAAATATAGCATTGTTTTTGGCTTTCCATAACTAAAATAGAATAATTATACAAAAGAATTTCCACAAAAAGGAAATAGAGGTTGGCCAATTAGAATAATCCCCTAAGAGCAATTGTCACCAAGAGAAAGCCTCAAGGTGGTAAAGTTGAAATAGTGAATGAATCCATCACTATGTAGATTGGGCTTTTAGATAAAACTAGAATAAATATTTAAAGGACTCTGGATGTTTTCAAGTTGGACAAAAGGGATGGAGAATGTAGATGTGGATCAATCTCTCATCAAGGGGAAGTCCTTGATATATCAAAAACCATAAAAAATGAGCTAGCTTGGGATCTAAACTAGGCTATCACACGCAATTTAGATGACCAAGCCGAGTCCTAGGAGATGATTGGAGACCCTAGTGCTTGTTGATTTTGCCAAAACCCAAGGAGAAGGGACTTATCACCTGATAAAGAAACCTAGGAGAGTAATTATTGAAATGAGTATCATAATTCCACCTCCAATTTTTCTGCCAAGCCCTAGGAAGCTACAAGCCCAATTTATGCAACATAACATCAAGTAACAACACCTGAATGCAAAGAATTGAAGGAAAGTCCACGTTGATTAACTAAAACTTAATTTTTAATTCAGGTCAAGGGATCCTAGAGGTAATCAAATCCCAAATAGTGTGAATCCCTTTATGAAATAACCACAAAGATTTAATACTAGATAATTCAGCTAGGAAAACATATGAACTAGTAAGAATAGGGGATGACCATAAGTTATGGTCATTAAAAGACAACCTTGTTTGAAAACCATCCCTCACCCTCTTTAAGTGGGGCTTGACAGCTTCAAAATCCTTCCAAATTCTATTGGCCACAAAAGAACCAAAGATCTTAATAGGAGCAGTAGTGATGAGAAGGGATAGGAAGCCAATATTTTACCAATCGATTTTACCATAGGGAGACCCTATGGAGATACAATGCCTTAGTAGAACTTAAATTTTTGAAATTTTAGATTTTAAATGAAAATAATTTCTTTTTAAATAATTTTTAAAGGGGAAAATATTATTTAAATTTTCAAAAAGTAAAATTATAACTTTGCCCAAAGCCCAAATTGGTCTTGGAGCCCATTTTTGACCCTTCATCAATATTTTGACCATAATTTTTGAACTAGGGCTCTCTTTCGCATGTCCTCTATGGCATTAGGAAGTTGAATTTGACATGGTTGTAGTGGTATCATATTTTTTTTGAAATTGTGTATGGATAAAAACTTGTTTACATTCTCTTGGAAAGTTATAAAATAGTATATCTACACACATCCCAATATAGAATATCAAATGAAGCAAAGGTCTTATGTAATGCTCTTTCTCTAAGTGGAGAAATAAGATCTATATTAAATATGAATTGAACCTCCAAATCAGAGGGGATATGATTCAAAGAGTATAAAACATCTTTGAATCTAATAACATATTCAGGAATAAGTTCATCCTCATTTTAAGCCAATATTCTTAAATGACCCAATTGTAACTTAGGAAACTTGTGTTTATGGAAATTCATTAAAAATATGTCTTCAAGTTGTTTGAAATTATTCAGAGACCCATTTGGAAGTTTATAAAACTAATCAAGAGCTTCTTTAGTTAAGCTCATATGAAATGTTTTTAGTAACAAACACCCCTCCTTTGCCCAATGGCTAAAGGAGTATATGTATTATTTCAAATTATTTACATGATCTCCTTTGCCATTAAATGTAGAATTTATTTTAAGCCATTATAAAATTTTAATGATACAAATATTCAAAGACATTCTTAGTAAGCAGTTAGTCCTTTCCGATATTGTCATTGAAAGCAACATAATGAGAGGAAATTTGTAATCTAATAGTAACCATTTGTTGATGAAGATATTTTATAGTATTCATCACTGATAAAATTTTTTTTGGATATTTTGGTAAAGTGTCTTAAAACTTGTTCATATGTTGCAAACATCCATCCATTTGGAACATAAGTGTAATTGCACATTTGTTATCATTAAATTTTTGAGCCTATGGCATGTCACATGAGGAGTTTAGTAAATTTGATACTTGCACGGTACTTAAATGTTCATCCACCATTGGTGATGATGCTAAAATTGGAATTTTATTTAAGTTTTTGAAAGGTACATCCTTTGGTATTTGAGGCACTTTTTCCACCTTTTGTTTGTGAGGCACCCTTTTCCTTAGTGCCTTAATGTTATTTAGTAGAAAATCCATTGTCTTTATTTACCTTTCAAAAAATTCCAACTTGAAATGAAGAATGAAGTCATGACCTTTTATAAGGGGGATATTATTTGTAAAGGTGGGAATTATAGGGGTTTGAATCAATTTACTTTAAGGAATATCCCCTTTATGAGTAATTTTTAAATCAGCCATAAGTTCCTTATGTACTTGTCAAAAAGTTTGACAACCATATGAAGGAGCATCTTACTCATATGTATCTTTTTTGGTGGTATAAGATACACAAAGAGAATTATTAAATGGCTTGCCTATAAAATATGAGGGAATAATGGGTTCAAGAGGGTAGATAGGATCACCTTGAATATATTTTGCAAGTTCAAGCATCACATATGCCCACTTGTTTTCATCTGGTATTGTTTGATATATTTGGTTGTCAAGGGGTATAGCTTAAAAAATATGCCTTTATTATCTTTCCAAGAAATCCCTTGGTTGAATATATTTGGCCATGGAGGAATTATTTAGTTTATTTTTTGAAAAATAAGGAAAGAGATAAATTAAGACTAAAATAGGAAACTCTAGAAAATAGGACCCTAGAATATTTTGCATTCGTATAGATCAAGTTCACCAAATCTTTAACCATAAACTATATATTAAGGAATATATGATTAAAAGGGATAGAGATAGTCTAGGGCACAAGGGTGATAAATTATCTCTATAACAATCCAATTAATTACAAACTCAAATAAAAAATATTCTGAAATTAAATACTGAGATATGAAAATAATAGTAAGTACAATTAGTGATTGATATAGAAATGAAATGAAAACAAGAGTACTTAGCCAAATTATTATTCACATTAATATCTGATAAGGAATAGTCTGGGAATAGATTGGATCTAGATTTTGGATCAATCATCAGATTCTAAAAAATTGACTTTTATGTTCTTAGACACTTACATCGATCTCAGACGATTATGTTGACACTTCTGTCTAACCTAGACATTAGATGCAACCACCTAGATTTTTTTGGTTTTATGTTGTCTTCACTCTAGTGTGCTTAGATCTAGACCATAATTTTTCACTCTTTTCAAATCATCAAAAACCTAGCTCTTCATCTTCATAATGAGCTTAGAAAAATGGGTTAGTGGGTTCATGGTCTTGAGCTAACCATAAAGACCCATATTTAATTGGGTACTACCTACATAGCCACTAATTAAAATAGGGCCACAAACTATTTTAGTTCTCCCCTAATGTGTTGGCTTGTGTATGTACAAGGGTACAAGATGTGGAAGGAAACTACAATAGTGACCTATCTTGTAAATTGTCAAATATGACTCATATGGTGATCCTTCAGTATTTCAAAAATATAGATGTGTTGTCCTTATGACTGATATGGAAATAGGATAAAATAGGTAATATTTACTCATTTGAATGATTGATTGAATGTTTTTGGTAAGTTGCCTTATGATTTGTTAGGTCTGTGTTAGGTGAATAATAAACAAGGATTTATCTTGCATATATACTAATATATTTGGATAATATCTCACATTAACTTAGGCTAAACATAGGTGTATGTTTCATTTGAAAATTTGATGACTTAATAGCATTGGAAACTTGCATTAGAATAGGATACTTACATCGACGTAGGCATATGACTAGGACACAAGCGTCTAGGTAGTTAAAAAATGGGCACAGGTCCAGAACTTGTAAATACATAAGATAAGCATGTTTATAACATTTTGAGTATAATAGAAGGTCTTAGTCATTAGAATAACATTGATTGGACTAAGAGATAAGTAATAGGCACAAAAAAATAGCAGATGCAAGACTTTTAACAACAAAAAATGTCTATAACTAAGAGGAATCACCAAGGTCTATATTTTCCAAGTGTACAAGACTATGGTGTTATATAATTTAGATTTAGTGTCTACATTCCCCCCTTTAAACTAGTAATAAAATTGTTATTTTAAAACAAATGTGTACCTATGTACTTGGGTGTGTATAACACACATTTCCTTTGTGGGATCCCAACTTGAGTGATTTATTGGTGCCTAACCTCAACCAAGAGAATGTTATAGTATATAATTAGTGCATATAATCTAAAATTAAAAGTATTAAAATGATAGAAATAGAATGATAAAAGTTTGGGAGTACCCCTATGTATCAATGCAACTACCTTGCCTTTTGGAAACTTGATTTGAAAATGTTTATCATTATAAACTATTTAAACTGAGATTAACACAAATGTAAATTTGGAAGTGAATATATGTTTGTATGTATATGTGTGTAGACATACCTACATATGTTAAGGGACAAAATTTACCCCAACCTTGTAGAAAATGTGAGTTGCCACCCAATAGTTGAGATTGGATCAACTATGTAACTCAATCATACTTATAATTTGGTGAGCATGAGTTGATTCAAGTCAACCCACATGATAAAGTTGATGAGTTTGGATGATATAGTCAAGTCTAGCCTATAAACTTAAAAATATTGAATGATTTAATCACTTGAACCATACAAAAAATGAACCAACTACAGTAGTAGATTGGTTCAATAATAGTCTATAACAGTCCATCCTGGTGTAGCTAAAGTACATAGAAGTATCTAAAATCTAACACTAATTTTCATTTTGTAATTTAGGTTCCCTTTACATAACATATGCACCTCATATATGTATCATGCTAAAACTTGGGTATAATAATGGTACCAATGTATACAATTATGTCACAAATGTATATATGAATCATATAACTGTGAAATTTGGCCAATTTAAAATTGTATAAGTGTGGAAAGCATGTTTCAAAAACATGTCTCCACTGAGATTTAAAACTAAGAGCTATTATAAGTGTCGAGAACATGTTTCCATAAAATTCCCCCACTATATATTTCAATTTTTGAACTATTAAAAATATGGAAGCAATGCTTATATGACATGCCCCCACTGATATACCCCCTTTTGAGGTGATGGGAAGTAGAAACTAGTAGTTACCTTACCTCAAAAGGATAAAATAATAATATAATTTGTGTATGAACCATGTAGAATATAGAAGAAACATGTGTAGGTAGATCTATCATTGAAGCACATAAAATATGATCACATGAAACCTTAAGATGAATGATATAGACCATGAAAACATCTAGATAGTAATGATACAAGATCAACAAGCAATCAAGCACACACACAACTAAACTTAAAAGCAAAAATAAAGGCAATGTTATAAGGATACCTCAAACAAGGGGCATGATCACATGACATACAATCAAAGGGACATGACTTAGTCAAATTTCCACAAAGTGAGGAATGACATATTCAAATGTCCATACAATAAGCAATGACATATTTAAATGTTGAAGTAAACAAAGGTGTGGGGGTTACAAGCAATGGAACATATTCAAATTGTCAACAAGTAAGACAAGACACTCAAAGAAGTGCATAAAGGAAAAGCACAAGCAATAAACATAAACACAACATACTAGCCCCTGGATATATATGTTAGCAAGAAATGTCAAGTACATAACATATCAAGTACACTGTGAAAGATATAATCATAAATAAGGGATGTGTAGGTAAAAAATCTCAAACATGATAGTGTAAAGTGATCATATAACCATATAAAATGCATGTATCAAGATCAAAGAATCAAATGCCCCGAATGTATATATGACATGAGTAGAAAGAAGGCCCAACATCCATATAGGAATGGATCATGTATATGTGTATGCCTATATCATGCTCAAATGATTTGTGAAACACATGTGTATATAGAAAAGTATTGATATGCCATATACCAACATGGAACCAATAACATAAATGTCAAGGATCCAATAGAACATGTAATGCTAAAAATATTTGGTAAGTGAAAAAAGTTGGGGGACAAAAAGGGGCATACCCATGGACATGATTTTCCTAAAATTTTAGAAATATGAACTTCTATAGATAATTTGAGATATTTACACTCTAAATTTGAAGATAGTGTAACAACATGAAATGTAGCATTTCGAGTCTAGTTTTCAAAACACTATTTTTTTTATAAATGGTTAAGTATAACAAGGTCAAACATGTAAAATTTGAAGAGGAACTCCTATTTTTTTTAAAAATAGAGTAGATAGACGGTCGTGCAGTGCACCATTTTTTAAGAAGAGTTTAATATTGTTTGAAACCCTTTGGTGAACATTTAGATAAGATTTTATAGTTTGTGACCTATATATTTTTATATTTTTTAAATTAACATTTTTTATGAATTTTTCAAGTAAATATATCTTAAAAACTGACAAAAATGGATATTCACTTGTGCGACACGCTTAACTACCTAAAAAATAAATGAAAATCATTTTTTTGAATGTGTATAGAATTAGGCCTAATTTCTGACCATATAACTTGTTTTTCACTTGGATAAATGAAAAATAAATTACATGAACAAGTAGAGGCATGTATGTTTGCGGCATGTAGTTGCTTGAAAAAGGTATAGTTAGAAATCAACATAGTTTGAAACCTTAAATTAGGCCAAAAATTATAAAAATCGTATTTTTGGAAATATGAGAGTTTGATCGTCACAATGGTATTAACTTTTTGAATTTTAAAATTGAAATGTGTAGTGTATTTGGTGATCAAAGTTCAATTTTTTTATTTTTTTATCAAAACTCTCAGACTCAACTATAGATTGATAGTTCTAAGCCTTTGGCTCAGGAATCCAAGCCATTCCAAAACCAAAAGGCTTGGTGTTTGAATTTAAATTCAAATAGTGTGATCATCTTAGTAACACGATTGCGTTAGTTAATAATGTGATCATGTTAATAATGAAATCATGTTATATCTTCATAACACCCATAAATTTGCTCTTGAGCTCAAATTTTATATATGTTCTTGGGATCCCTAATAGTGGTGCTATTTCATGTGATATGGGAAAGGTCCCTAGCCTTGGATAGTGAATTAAGTGTTAGTGTAGGCCTTTTTCCCATTGGGTTTTGGCTACATGGTTATATTAGCTTGCTTAGGGATTTAGAGGTCATGTTGATTACTTGGAAATATTAGTACTGCATTCACTAAAATGTGTGGTATATTTCCATATCCAACCTATATATACACCTCTCTTCCTTTGTATTCATAATTTAGTATGTGGATTGTTTGAGCTACTTAGTTGTGAGATATGATAGCTTTGAGAGCTATGAGAGCTATGAAATTCATCCCTTTGTATAAGCAATTCATAATTTAGCATGACATAGATTATTTCATTTTCTCTTATTCCTTTTACAATATTTATCTATGATTGATTTCATTCATTAGAAAATTTATTGTGATATGTACTTGCTCGACTCATGACATCACTCTATCTCTACAATTCATTGATCCGATGATCTTGGCTGTAAATATTTTATGTTATTAGAGCACCAATTCATGTTCATGATTATCTATTTGGTTGGTTATTTGCTATTGTTTTATGAAACCCTGAGATCTGATATTGTATTATCATAGGAATTCTTGAGAGAAATATTCTAGATTATAGATCTAAAGGTTTTGAATCTATTATTTCTTGGCATTAAAATTTAATCTAGTATATTATTTAATTTACCATTAACACTTTTTTTGTGGGCTTTTAAAAATCATAGGTCTAGTCTGATAATCAATTTATCAAATCAACACCATTATAAAGCTTTGGATTCAAAAAATAGGTGTTGAAATTTTGGAGATTTCAGATCTACAAGTTTTTTTTTAAACTCGGCGCTTTGAATCTAGATATTATTTACATTAGTTATATAAGTTTTTTGAAATTTTTTTAATCTATAGATCTAAGAAGGCATACATTAGCATAAACCACTAGATCTCTCCTCATAATTCATTTTCAACCATCTAATAGTGCATGCATCAATTTTGAAGAACATGGTATTTTGACTAGCTCAGGTATTTAGCTCCTGATCTCTCTAATACTTGCCATGCATCCTACATAAGATGTCTATTTGCCTAGTTTTACAGAGGTCTAAGAAAATGTTTTTTTTTATTGCTAATCCTTGGGATGTCTTCTACTTCAACAGGATCCCATGACTTTTTTCTCTCACACAACCTGTATTTATTTAAAGGGATAATTGGTAGATTTGAAGTAAGAAAGAAACATGGATTTATCCCTAGCTCCTTTGGCTCGTCTTACATGGGTACATATATTTCATGGTGTGTTATCAACCTCTCCCCCTTTATGGTGAAATTTATACCACTTCTATGTCAGGGTTTATGATCGAGTGTAGATCATGTGCAGATCACATAACACTTTCTTATGGAGCTCCTGATCTGTATTCATCATGTCAAAAAGATAGAGTATATCATCTATCGATGGATTGAAACCAATATACATTGGGTTTACTTGGATCTGAACTTTCCCACCACTATTCAAACTTGCCTTTCATTCACCATCACCTATTCGGAGTGCATTTTCCTCACTGATTCCTTGTTACCATTTGCCTCTCCTTACCACCCATGCTAGTATTTTTCGCATCATCAAAACTCTCTAATGGTCTACTCAAACCCTTATTTGATCCTTCTCCCTCCACTTACTATGATGCTCAGCCTATTATCTGGTGCCCAAACCCATGCCTCAAACCCCACACCAAATCTTTTATGAAACATAAGGTTTGTGTTTTTAAAGTGGTGATTAAACAAATGGTAGACATATGAGGTAGGGTTTATCCCTGAATGGAAAAGGAGGTGGAGTTTATTTATGTGGTAGACATTTTTTGATGAGTGGGGGACAAATGATCATGTGGGGAGCTGTATTTGACTATGGCACAATGTTTTATTATTTTTGGTTATAAAAACAAAATGGAGATCATTGTATTGTGGATGGGGGCCTTTGTGTTCTCACATAGTGTGGCACATAAATTTTTTTATTTTTTTAATTTAAAAACAATACATTGTAAAGGATAATTTCATTGGTTTTTATCTACCTTGTATTTTCGCTCAATGAAGACAAAGGGTGAGGCTCAGGTTGGTAGGAGGCCAATTCCCCCTTTGCATTCCTTGTTTCGTGTCAGTTCCAATGACTGGTTGGATGGCTAGGTAACCCCTTAGCATCAAACATATTTTAATCATTTAGTGTAATTTTTTATTTAAAAATTGGCTATTGACATGTATTTGTTTTGTTAATATCTTGTAAACGGTAGCTTAAAATTGAGCACCATATTTTTCAAAACTATGTTTTTTATAATTTCCCACATTTCTAACCTATTTTCATTGTAAAAGGTATTGAATTATAAAGTGCCAAAATTTGGGGGGGGAGGGGGGGGTGTTACCTAACTAATTCACACATTTACTTCTCCTCATATGGACACATTATTGGTAGAGTCCAACATCCTCCTACTTGGCCTATTTATAATTTTCATTTGTGCTAATTTAGTGGATATTACACTGATTGCTCATGTTTATGGATGTATTGTCAGTTGAGTCTGACGTCCATTTATTGAGATGCATTTTTTTACTTGTGCACTAATTACTCTTACTTATGTGGATCCATTTTGGTTAATTCCATGTATATCTTCTTATCTAGTTGTTCTCTCTCCTTCATTGTATGCTTCTTCATTTCCATATTCTATAGTTAGTCCTGTAATACTTGATCAGACTTTGACACATTTGAACACTAGTAGGGAGACAGTTTTATATTTTCCAGATACCTACATCATGATTCCAATATGCATTCCACTTGAGTGGGAATCAATATTTTGATAGCTTGGGGTTTCTTTCTTTCAAAAGGAAGAGACAACATTTGTTTTAAGGGGACTTACTACAACATTTGCCATGTGGCATTCTACATTCACATTCTCTCTCTTCTATGTGGAGGCACACTTCTTTCATGTTTTGTAGGATATTAGGGATCATCATTATGTATTCGAAGTGTTTATTACTTAAACATCATCTTCTAGGGGGTATTTTAGTCTCATCTTATTTTATCTCTCTTAGTGGGGAGTTTTTTTTCCACTGGGTTTTCTCCTTTTCTCTACTTTATGAGAGATCAATATATACATGGGTACCTCATCAGGGCTTATTGTTAGGACCCATTTTTTGTATCATTTCCTACCTAATATATTCTCATGGGGGGGGGGGGGGGGGGGCGCTGCTGTTAGTGTAGGCCTTTTTCCCACTGGGTTTGGGCTACACATTAGTTTGCTTAGGGATCTAGAGGTCATGTTGGTTACTTGGAAAAATTAGTACCACATTCACTAGAATGTATGGTATTTTTCTATCTCCAACCTATAAATACACCTCTCTCCTTTTTTATTCATAATTTAGCATGTGGATTATTTGAGATACTTGGTTGTGAGTTGTGATAGCTTTGAGAGCTATAAACTTCATTCCTTTGTATAAACAATTCATAATTTAGCATGATATAAAGTATTTCATTTGCTCTTATTATTTTTTTAGTATTTATCTATGGTTTATTTCATTCATTTTCAACTTCATTATGATATGCACTTGCTCGACTCATGAGATCACTCCATCATCTACAATTCATTGATTTGATGATCCTGGCTGCAACTCTTTAATTAAGGTG
Organism: Torreya grandis; assembly: GCA_037957365.1. Lineage (NCBI taxonomy): Eukaryota > Viridiplantae > Streptophyta > Pinopsida > Cupressales > Taxaceae > Torreya > Torreya grandis. The sequence continues at coordinate 1,500,422 of JARHVA010001227.1, read as the reverse complement.
TTGTGGTATCACATTAGACTTCAAAAAATTTATGAGAATTTTAATATGTTGAGTTGACTTATTATAATTACTTAGTTTTAATGTGTAACTCATTGTACACTTTATGATATAACTTATTTTATCATGAGATATCATAAAATGCATGTTTTAAACCTATGGCCAACACTTAGCCTTTGAAGTACCAATCTAGTTGTGCATTTGAAGTAAATTAGGGCTATTTCAAGCCCCTTCAACCTAATTACATGACTATAAAATGTGATTTATGGGTTGATCAGATCTAATTTTATCAATTTAATTGAAGCAAAGAAACATTATTTATTTATTCAAGTTTTACATGTATAGAATGTGGTTTTGAGCTCAATAAACTTGAATGTCATCAGCTAATGAATGCAAATGTTGTTTAGTTCAATTATGGAGGTAATTAGGGTCAAAATGAGCCACATGAACCTATTTTTAAATCATATATGATGTGATTTATATTGAAATTAACCATAATTTCATGTCATATATAATTAACCAAAGAGTTATTTCATTTGATCGAGGAGACATTTGAGGATAATTTGAGCCCCTTCAAGAGTAAGATATGATTTGGGGCAAAATTAATTTTGATTATATCATGAACTGATCCAATTATTCAATTTGTATAATTAAGGGCATGATTTAGGAAAAATTGAGCCTCTAAACCAAATTTGTGGCTCAATCAATTTTATAATGTATGCAACATGTATGGCTTAATTAACCCTACTTTTATTAAAAAAATGCAAACATGAAGGTAATTGTCATAAATAGGTGAACAAGAAGCTCAAATTTTATTCAATTACCTTAGTGATTGGACCATATATTTGATATTTAAAACCTAAATGTTGTACCATTTACCTTAAACCCTAAGCTATAATCCCTAAACCCCAAACCCTTTAACTTATAGACCCTAAACCAATCAATTTAGACCTAATTAACATCCTTTATATAGTAATAATTAGGTTCACATGGATCAACTTGGTCAAAATCACATCACTCATTATTGAAATTGACTTAATTGGCCCAATTTGTGATGATGTGGGGGTTTATTGAGCCCAAAATCACATTTTTTACTCATATATCTAGGTTTAAGGAGCTCAAATTTTTGATAATTGCCTTCACGATTGTACCTTATATACCCTAAAACCTATACCCTGAGCCCTGATCCATAAATTTCCTAATCCCTAAACTTTAAACCATAAATATAAACTCTTTAAACCCTAAACCAATCATTTTATCCCCAATTAACATCATTTAGATTAATAATTAAGTTCATAAGGCCTATTTTGGACTAAATTGCACAACTTATTACCCCATTTGAATAATTCACTCAATCTTCATGATGACATGGGGTATAATGATAATCAAAAAACATATTCTATAGTCACAAATAGATCTAAGCGATTTGAATTATCCTCAATTATCTTTACGATTAGACCCTATGTACCCTAAACCCTAAAACATATGATCTTAAACTTGAATCCCTAAACCATAAAACCTATACCCTATATTTCTAAACCCTAAACCAATCAATTTTTCACTAACAAACATCATTTAGAGTAATAATTAGGTATATACATTACTTAATTAGGCCCAAATCGCATTACTCGTTGTCTTAATTGACTAATTGGATCAATCTATGATGATATGGGGGTTTATTGAGCCCAAAAATATAGTGGACCCTATGTACATCCTAAACTATATATACAATAAACCCTAAGCCCTAAACCCTAAACCCTAAACACTATACCTTAAATTATAAACCATAAACTTTCCCTATTTAGCAATTGATTTAGCTCCAATTAACATCCTTTGTATTGAGAATTAGGTTCACATGGCATAGAGAAATTTGACCTTGTATACACCCTTAAAGCTAAACCCTATGCCTTAATCCCTAATCCTTAAACCATTAAACATAAAATGTAAGCCATATGCCTTAATTTCATAATCCCTAATCCCTATGCACTAATCCCCTGACCCTTAATCCTTATTAGGGTCAAAATGAGCCACATGAACCTATTTTAAATTGTAAATGATGTGATTTAGAGTGAAATTAGCCCTAGTTTCATGTCATATATAATTAACTAAAGAGTTGATTTATTTAATCAAGGAGGCATTTTGAGGCCAATTTGAACCCCTTCAAGAGCAATATATGATTTGGGGCAAAATTAAGTTTGATGTTGTCATGAATTTATCCAATTAGTAAATTTATGAAATTAGGGGCATGATTTGGGCAAAATTGATCCCATAAACCAGATTTATGGCTTAATCGATTGTATAATGTATGCAACATGTATGGCTTAACCGACCCTACTGTTATCATAAATGCAAACATGAAGGAAATTATCACAAATAGGTTTAAGTAGCTCAAATTTTATTCAATTACCTTAGTGATTAGACCTTATATCCTATAAATTAAACCCTAAACCTTTTACCATTTGTCTTAAACCCTAAACCCCAAAACCCAAACCCTTTAAATTATAGACACTAAACCCTAAATCAATCAATTTAACCCAAAATAACATATTTTATATTAAGAATTAAGTTCACATGGATCAACTTGGTCAAAATTGCATCACTCATTACCATAAATGACTTAATTAGCTTAATATGTGATGATGTGGGAGGATAATTGAGCCCAAAATCACATTATTTACTCATAGATCTAGGTTTAAGGAGTTTAATTTTACCCCAATTACCTTCATGATTGTACCTTATATACCCTAAAACCTATATCATAATTCCTAATCCATAAAGTTCATAATCCTTAAACTCTAAAACATAAATATAAACTATTTAAACACTAAACCAATCATTTTAGCCCAAATTAACATCATTTAGACTAAGAATTAAGTTTATAGGGCTCAATTTGGCCTACATCACATGACTGATTGCCCCATTTGACTAATTCACTTAATCTACATGATTACATGGGGTATAATGACAACCCAAAAACACATTCTATAATCATAAATAGGTCCAAGTTATTCAAATTGTCCTCAATTTTCTTTGTGATTGGACCCTATGTACCTTAAACCCTAAACCTTATAGGTTTTAAACCCCAATCCCTAAACTATAAACCCTATACCCTATTTAGATCATAAAACAATTGGTTTAGTACTAATTAACATCATTTAGAGTAATAATTAGGTATATACATTACTTAATCTGGCCCAAATCACATTACTCATTGTCTTAATTGACTAATTGGCTCAATTTGTGATGATGTGGGGGAAAATTGAGTCCAAAAACATAATGGACCCTATGTACACCCTAAACCATACATACATTAAACCCTAATCCCTAAGCCCTAAGACCTAAACACTATAACCTAAATTTTAAACCATGAGTTCCCTATTTACCAATCAATTTAGCCCCAATTAATATCCATTATAGTAAGAATTAGGTTCACATGGCACAGAGTGATTAGACCTTATATACACCCTTAAACCTAAACCCTATGCCCTAATCCCTAAATCCTAAAACATAAATTGTAAGGCCTATGCTATAATTTCCTAATCCCTAATCCTTAAGCTCTATGCACTAATGCCCTAATCCCTAATATATATTAAGAATAACATGATCACATTATTTTATAATGCGATCACATTATTCGTAATATATAAAAAACTTTATTTTAAAAGTCTATTTTTAACCCAAATCGAGAATTCTATCCCCACAAACATTCATTATGTACTTATGTGGGACCTATAAGAATTGTGTACTTATTTTGACCCCACCTTTGAAAAGCTATCAATTGCCATTGATGGGTGATGGATCATGTTTGAGGAAGAGGAAGATGTTGAAGAATAAAATACCTTAGAAATTAAAAGAGTTGAGAAACAAAAGATATAAATGCAAAAACTTCATTTAAAACAAGGTACAAACCCTAATCCTCATGAACTAAATACTATAGATAATGAGCCAATTGACAATAATGAAATAAACAATGATGAAATCAACCATAATGAATTGAATAATGATTAAAGTAACCATAATGAAATGAATACTAATGAAATTGATAATAATGAATTAGATAATGTTGGAAGACTACATTCAAAGTTCCAAGTTTTTGATTTTATTGATGATGAGTCTATGTATGATGCTTTACCCCCCCATAAATGAAGAATTTTTGATGAAAAAAAATAATGATCATATTAAAAATCAATAAAATTTCATGGAAACATATAATAAATAAATAAACAATGAATAAAATGTCATCCCACCTCTAAACAATGAAAGTAATAACCATTTTGAAACACCCTCTCAACAAATTCCACCATTATCAACACCTCAAAAAATTATGCATAAAAAAGATAAGTACTTAATTGAAGTCGTTGAAAATATTTTAGAACCAATTCATAACAAAATATCTTATCACCATTCAAGAAGACTAGATCAAAAAATTTGGGATTGTTTTTTTCATAATTTGGATTATGATAGTCAAAGATGTAAATTATTTGTATCATTGATAAAATTGATTAAGATGAGACCTATAATGTACACATTAAGACTAAGAACATCTAACATAGATGATAAAAAAAATGAAATTGTTAAAAATTGCCATGATGCATATCATAATGTAGGCCCAAAATCATGCACCCAAGATTGTAATGCTACCCACTGTATACTTATAACTTGTGTAGTAAGTGGCCAAATAGGGAAAAAATGAATGCTTTAAAAAAACAAGTTGAATACTAAATATAAATAGAAAAACATTAATGAAAACAATTGAAATATGTGAAAGACTTAATTAACCTAATACCAATGAGTTATAGGTATTCTCTGGTAGACTTTCATGAAAGGACAAGGCTATAGCCGATGCTCTCAAACAGTTATTTTCTCAATTTTGAAAATACAATACAAGAGTTTCTCCCAATGAAAGAGATGTAGTGAAAAGAAGAGTTGCTTCTCATAACCATTCACTGCATCCAAAACATTTTTTGGATATGACTCAAATATGATTGTACTCTAAATTTTTGGAAAAAATATCCACAAATTTTTATTTGTTAAATATATTTTAAGATGGCCAAACCTTTTTATGTAAAAATAAATCACACATGCACTACTTGTTGTAGGCAACATGTTGAATTTTCAATGCACTATGATGGTTTTTGCCACATTCATTGTAATTTGCATACTAACAACATTTTTCAGGAGTGTGGCATTGAATTTACACCAAAATCAGCTAAATAATTTAATCCAACTATTTTTTGCAAAAGACTAGATGGATAATTATTTTATAACAAATCATGTTTAAAAGGAAATTGTAGACTTTGTGGTGGATTGCCAAAATTAAAAAAATTGTATCCATGAGGAGAGTACAAGTGCAATTGGACATGAATTAATTAGTTTAAGAAAATATAAATTAGTGACTTATCAAGTAAAAGATGGAAAATAATCTAAAAGGTTTGAGCATGTTACAAAAAAGATACCTATTTCTAAATTTTTGGTCAAATTTAGAGAGAAAATTGTTTATGAGTATGTAAGACACACACAGCGATAGATGGTTGGATGAATATTTTAGGATAATAAAGGATACATTCTCATATGGTTTGATTATTTTATTATTTTACTTTGCTGAAAATTACATATTTAAACCACAAATGTAAGTTTAATCATAGTATTACAAGTCATCACAAGTTACCATAGTCATGCATATAGCATTCATGCATGCACCTAATAATACAGAGAAGTAATGAAAAATATTAAGGGAGTACCATTTATATATCAATGATGACTGATCACATTATTCAGAGTATGTACAAGGTTATTTTCAGAACTTATATGACCAATTGAGTCAGAAGAACATTAATTTTAATCAACATTACATTTGGTTAGACAATTACACATCATAATTCAAAAATGCATGAATGTTTTATTGGTTGAGTAGGATGCATTTTACCACTGGTGTAGAACATATTTAGAGTTTAACTGAGATTGACCATGGAAAAGGGGAACAGGATGATGTTGGAGCATGCGTAACAAGAGCCCTTACAATGGAGGAGTTGAAATTTGAAGAGGGTGCTAATTTGACAGATGTAAAAACCATGGTTGAATGGTGTAGTGAGAATATGTGTCATGGTGCTCAACCAAATTCTACAATTCGTAGACATTTATAGTTAATATAGGAAGAACACTTTGAAAAGTATGAGGATTTTATGACTCTAATAGGTTCAAATGAGCTTCACTCATTTCATATCTCCAATGCAAGTTCTTGGACCATTCATATGAGACACTTAGCATGTTTCTATTCTGCATGTGTGGAATCTATTTGGAATGAGTGTGAGTCACAGAGTGGATGGATGACTAGAGTTCCAAACCTCTAATTCAAATCAATACATATCAAGTTTCAATAATATTTTAACTTACATATATGACATTATCAGATGACTTTAACCATGTATCTAATCTAGCACAGCGAGGTATAATATTTTTCATTATGTACAATTTATTCTCATTATATATTTTCATAGTGTCACTAAAAATGATTTTTTTGATACATGTAATGTTTTTATTGTTATTGTAGATGAGGATAATGAAGAGGGCATAAAATACCACTTATGTCGGTGTGTAGAGAGAAAGAAAAAAATTGACTTCCCTAGTTATAGATGGAGAAAACATTGACTATCCCACTGGGTCAGTGGTAGTCATTGAAACTTGGTTTCAATAATATCATATAAAAATTTAGATCAATGGTTGTTTGAAGAGTTTGAAACGCACAAGAAGATATTGTGTTATTCAAATTTGACTCTTGCAATAAATATTCAATTATAGAAATATCATGGAAGACCATTAAACAAGAAAATATGAAAATTTTGGAAGTTAAACCATAAAGCTATTCTTGATACTATCAAGGTTAGAGTAGATCCTAGTGGTTCATTGGACTGAAATACACATGTATGTTCACTTTTCAAATGTAGATGTGATCAATTTTACCAAATGTTTTTTATTTTCTATGTAATACATATGAATTTATTTTTTAATTACTTACTAACAATTTTTTTAGGTTAGTGGTGATAGATAAGCTTCCACTTTCATGTGGTTTGCACTTTTAGTAAAGAATTCTATATTCTTCAAGCTAAGAGAAGCTAACTTTTTATGTACTTAGTGTTTCCATGCTCCCGAATGGTAATGAAAACATAATTTCAGGTGGATTTGAATGTCATGGTAGTGGGAACACATGTAATTTGCCTATTTAGACGTGATTAAAGTGATATATTCTCAAGTGGAGGTCTTGGAGGTTGAAATAGCAGTTAGAGCTCAAGAAGTTGCCTATTTAATGCTAAAAAGTTGCATTTTAGGACCCATCATTGCAACTTGGCCCATGGATTATTATTGAAGGTTCCACCTGAGTGTTCCATAGTGAAATTAGATGGCTTAAATAGGTAGGAGATGGATCTGATAGTTTGTGGAAATGACTTATAGGTTTCATTTTATGTGTGTTTAAACTTAGGCTAAAAGACTGCATTTTTCTTGTATTGGGAAGGGCATTCTTGAGGCCATAATGGGTGGTGGGTTTGTTGATCAGGCATGATGGGAGGCCAAGAACCTAGTCTTGGACATTATTTGCCCTTTGAGTGTGTTAGCAATGCCATTTTGGTCAGAAAGCATCAAAATAAAAAAAAATTAACCATAACTTAAACTTTGACAACATTTGTTGTCAATGTTTTTGTGCTCCTAAATGGTAGTGAAAACACACTTTTATGTGGATTTGAAGGTCATGTCAGTGTGATCACATGTAATTTTTCTATTTAGATATGATCGAAGAGATAGATTCTCAAGTGTAAGTCCTGAAGGCAAAAATGATATTTAGAGCCCAAGAAGTTGCGTATTCAATGCCAAAAAGTTGCATTTTAGGTCTCATCACTGTAACTTGTGCCATATATTACTATCGAAGGTTCCACCTAAGTTCTCTAAAATGATCTTATAAGCTTAAATAAGTAGAATAGGGATCTTAAAGTTCACATAAATAACTTATAGGTTTTATTTTATGCATGTTTAAACTTCGGCTAAAAGCTACATTTTTCTTGTATTGGGAAGGGCATTCTTGAGGTCAGAATGGGTGATGGGTTTGTTATTTAGGCATAGTGGGAGGCCAAGAACCTAGTCTTGGAAGTTATACACTACCTTTAATGTTTTAATTTTGCTAGTTTTCAATCAAGAAGCATCAAAATAAAAGTTTTATAACCACAACTTAAACTTTAACAACATTTATTATTAGTGTTTATGTGCTCTTGAACAGTAGTAAAAATGTAATTTTAGGTGGATTTTAAGGTTATGGAAGTGTGATAACATGTAATTTTCATATTTAAATATGATCAAACTGATAAATTATCAAGTAGAGGTCCCATAGGTAAAAATGGTAGTTGGAGCTCAAAAAGTTGCCTATTTAATGCCAAAAAGTTGCATTTTAAGACCTGTCACTGTAACTTGTGCCATAGATTAACATATAAGGTTACATTTGAGTGTTATAGGGTGTTATTATAGGGATTAAATAAGTAGGTGAAGGATTTGATGTCTCATGAAAATAACTTACATGTTTTATTTTATGCATGTTTGAACTTAGGTTAAAAACTATATTTTTCTTGTATTGGGAAGGGCATTCTTGAGGCCAAAATGGGTGACAAGTTTGTTGATAAGGTATGATAAGAGGAAAATAAACTATTCCTAGACATTATACATCCCACAGATGTGTTGTAAATTCTAGTTTTTGGTCAAGAAGCATTAGAATCAAAGTTTTGCAACCATAACTTAAACTTTGACAACATTTATTATCAGTGTTTTTGTGCTCTTAAATGGTAGTGAAAATTCACTTTCAGGTGGATTTTAAGGTCCTGGATGTGTGATCACATGTAATTTTCCTATCTAGACATGATCAAAGCAATATATTCTCAAGTGGAGGTCTTGGAGGTAGAAATGGTATTTGGAGCTCAGGAAGTTGCCTATTCAATGCCAAAACATTACATTTTAAGACCCATCACTATAATTTATGCCACAAATTTCTCTCTAAGGTTAAAATTTATTGATATAAGGTGATATTAGAGGGATTAAATACATAGGGAAAGGATCTGATGGTTCATGGAAATGAGTTATAGGTTTCATTTTATGCGTGTTTAAACTTAGGCTAAAAAATTGTATTTTTCTTGTATTGGGAAGAATGTTCTTAAGGATGGAATGGGTGGTGGGTTTGTTGATTAGGCATGATGGGAGGAAAATTAATTGATATTGGACATTATCCACCCTTCTAAATGTGTTGGCAGTTCTAGTTTTTATTTAGGAATCATCAAAATCAAAGTTATGCAAACATAACTTAAACTTTAACAACATTTATTGTCAGTGGTTTTGCGCGCTCTGGAATGGTATTCAAAATGTACTTGTGGGAGGATTTTAATGTTGTGGTGGTGTGATTACATGTAATTTGTCCATCTATATGTGATCAAAGTGATATATTCTCAAGTGGAGGTTTTGGAGGTAGAAATGGTAGTTAGAGCTGAAGAAGTAGCTTATTTAATGCCAAAAAGTTGCATTTTAGGACCCATCACTGTAACTTATGCCATGTATTTTTATCAAAGGTTACACATGAGTGATTTGGGTTGTGATTAGAGGGATTAACTATGAAGTTGAGAGATTTGATAGTTCACATAAATGAATTATAGGTTTCACTTTATGCATGTTTTAAATTAGGCTAAAAAATTGCATTTTTATTATATTGGGAAGGGCATTCTTAAGGCAGAATGGGTGGTGGGTTTGTCAATCGGGGATGATGGGAGGATAAGATCCTGATCCTAGACATTATCCTCCACCTTGGACATGTTGGTAGTGTTAGTTTTTGGTCAAGATGAGGTCTTTTCATATTGTTACGTTACTTGGAAGTAATATTTTTGTATTGCACTTATTGTTAATCCTTACATGGTTGAATGGAAATTAATTATTTATTTTCAAATGATGTAGGGAATCTATGGGTATTGGATTTAATTTTATAGTTACAAGTATCTATAAAACTTTTGAATTCTAACAAGTCAATCAAAATCTTTCCATAGGACTGTATTAAACTGTATCTCCATGATTGTTATTCCTCAAACCACCTTTACTTGAGGGTGAAACTAACCTTCTATTTTCATGCAACAAATCAATCCTTCACACAATTTTCCATATTATTGATCCATATGTACCTATTTCCTAAACATCCTACCTACTCTACTAACTCATAATACTTCCCCATACTCTCCTAAACCACACATGCCCATGCAACTCTCTCTCTCCCTTTTCTCACCCACTTTTGCATGAAAGTGTATTTTAAGTGTTCAAGGTGATTTGGAGGTTAGAATAGGTTTTTGATATTTTCAAATATTAGTTGTCAAATATTAGTTATAGGAGGCCTAATACCCTTAAGGGATAGGCATAAAAAGTAATAGAACTATTAATAGGCATTGACTTGGGTCTAGAGACCTCAATGGGGAGTTGAAGTACATTAGGAGTGAGGTGTTGAAGGGTGAGAAAATAATCTAAAAAATGTGCATTCCTATAAGGCCAAATAGCCCTTGAATGGAAAAAGTGAAAGAAAGTGTAAAGGAGTGTGGAGGCATTTGAAAGTAGATTGAGTAGGTTGAATCAAGGTTGGATAGGTGGATATAATAACTAAAGGAAGTGTTCTTGAAAGTATTAAAGAAGAGGAAAGCATATAGGCATAGCCAAGCATAGGGAATGTATAGTGAGAGAGTGTGAAGAGTGAATGAAAAAAGGGGTAGGTTAGAGGATAGTAAAGGAGTTGAGTGAAGAAGAGGTATTGATAGAGATTAATTGAGAGGTGATGGAAAATATAGAGGAACAACAATCATAGAAGGCATACAAGTAATAGGCATAGTTTCAAGAAAATCTAGCCAAAAAGGCATTAAAAGGCAGGTGAAGGTGAAAGAATAAGTTTGCAGGTATACGTATAAGAGTGATAATTTTTTAGGGATTTATGAATGATTTTATGTCTTTACATTATATAAGTATGAAAATGATTGGGTATGGGCCTTAAGTGAAATTAAATTGTTCTAATGATCAATTGAAAAGTTGTAAATGGGTGATGACAAATGCAAAATAGATAAGATTGTCATCAATTATTTCCACTACACACAATCAAATAAAAACTTTAATTTAAAATAATATCAGAGATCAGAGATTTATATCATTGAAAAGAATAATTTTTAATCCTCATTTGTGTGAAACATTAAATATGAGATCTAAAAGATAACAATTTTAAAAACAACACTATACGATAACATTTTAAATTAAAACTAAATATAAATTAGATAAATTAACATAATTTAGATGAAAACTCTAAAAAACATCATATATGCACATGCACAATTTCAATAGTACATATATTTCCGTGATAGGCATATAAAAAGTTACAACATCTAACAACATAGTATCTAATGTTGGGTGAATGTCATATATGAATAGACAATGCCAAAAATGTGTAAATTTCCATATAGCCATACAAAAAATCACTTCTCATGTAAGACATATTAATCATCAAATAGCCTCCCTCTCTTTACCTTCCTCGAATAAGACTCTCCCTAAGATTCTTTGCTGGTTGATGGAGATCCCTTTAATGACTTAGATTGCTCCAAGGTCTGACTGTGGGTCATATGTTCATAACTCACTTATAGTTGAACTTATTCAAATACAATAAGTATTAAAAAATTAACATAAAATATATTCAACCACTTGTTAAGAAAATAATTTTAAACTAGAATAAAAAATAATTTAAAAATGCACTTACTACAAGCTTGCAGTCCTGATCAATCTATTTTTGATGCTCAAAAGAGTCAGTGGTAGGATCAAATATTCAAACAAGCATCTAAAATAGGGAAGAGACATGAAAATTTTCCCTACTAATCATCTGATTGGGACTATTAGATGTCATGGGATAACCCTGTACACATAATACATTCACATAAGTTATATTTACCCCAAGTATGTAGTAAAATTATTAAAACAAGTCCATTTTTACAATTAAAAATTGCAAGTTAATATATATCTTCATCAACACCCATGTAGATGACATTGCATCATCAATGCCTATGTTTGTCTTGGATCATAATGATGAAAGAGTGTCTAATTGAGCGATCAACTAAATGTAAATGGGGTGTCACTTAAATTTCTATAAAGTATCAAAGATATATATGGCAAGTTTTTCTCTTTTATTAAACTAATAGTGTATTTAATAACATTGCACTTGAATTTTTAGATCCTTGATACATAAATTCAACTTAAACTTATAAGGAAAATATACATAGACTAAATGTATATAGAGGATAATATTAACTCAAAATTTTACCTATATATAATTAAAAGGTGTGGTACTAATAGAGACATATGCAATAATGGATGGGTGAGTCACTAGATCTGAAAATGTAAACAATGGCTACATTGAATCAAATGTTATAAATGTCGACTATGATGATGAAGGCATCGTCACCTCTTGAGACATAAAAAATTACATATATATTATTCAATTTCTATGTAAATTAATTTTTATCTAAATTAAATTTGTAAATATAACTTAAATTTAACATGACATTTTTATAAAATATACTTGCATCTGTGTAGTGGCTGATGTCTACACACCAAATGTGTGTGCCAAAAACTCATCACTCATAAGTATATTATCCAATCCCTATGAACCACTAGTGCTATCATTATCAAAAGGTCCAATACATATATCTCTACAAGATCTACAAGAGTGGGGTCATGTATGCACATTAGGTGGCGTATATCTAGTATTGGTCTTTGAGAGCCTACTCATATGTTGAAAAAGTGTATCAATGAATGAACTAAGTACATGCAGAGTGTCGATCTCCATGACCTATTGAATCGTATAGGGGTTCTTAGGTTCAAGTGGATTTTGGATACAGATCCTTGTAGGTTGATTAAGTGCATGACATGTACCTGGTTGATCCTATATAAAGCCTTTCCCTTAGCCTTGAAACTCATTATGATAGAAATAGTTTGGAATCTCATTGAGGACAAACTCACAGTAGAGTTTCTTCAAAAATATAATGGGACCTCATGGTTGTTACATGGTGGATAATCAAACACCATCCACCATCGATTAGGTTGAGGAACAAGAGGGTTAAGTGGAGTGTTAGATTGAGGAACAAGAGGGTTAGCAAGACGGTCTATTCAAAACAAATAAATTACCAATTAAATAATGAAAATAAAAAAAATTACAAAAATTTAGGGTTAGTAGGTGTAGATTTTTAGCACTTACCTCTTCTATATGGAAACATCATCAATTAGTAGATGTGTTGAGCTTCTTCGAATAAATTCCAGCAAGGTTAGGCCTCACTAAGGCAAAATGAGATCGTAGAGTGGAGGAGAGTGATGGGAATAAAGAAGTCAAATGAAAAATGAGGAAATTTTACATTCAAGTTCACTTTTTTTTTTTGTTAACACAAAGAACGCTATCACATTATTAACTTGATCACGTTATTAGTTTTAAATAATGTGATCACATTATTAATGCAATCACATTATGGATCGGTAATTATCGAGCCATAATTTCAATAATGCAATCACGTTGTTTCAATAATGCAATAATGTTATTTAATAATGTAATCATGTTACAAGAAATGTCCATGAAATTTTCCCCAACTCTGTGCACTTACTCATTTTTAATTTTTTAATTTATTTTTAATTTTTAATTTTTTGGAATACAAAACCTTGAAAGTTCAAGTTGGATCCTTTATATTATTTGAATCAGGGTTGGATAAATGGAAATGGTGCATAACATATTCCTCCTCATGATTGACATGTGTAGTAAATTATCCAATTCTATCATTTATAATATGGATCGATTTGCCTTCATGAGAAAAATATATACCTTACTGATTTTGGTCAATTTTAACTTCCTTTTTATATAACCAAAGAGTTCCAAACACAAATGCATATGGATATTTTTGTGGTATAACCCAAACCCTTGCTTGAATTAGTTTAGGCCCATAAGAAATTGGTATGATGGTGTTACCCACAGAGTCTTTCCAACCTCCTTTGTTTTGTAAGTCTTTTATATCAAAGCTAAGTTGTTGAAAATGTCTTACATTGCAAATAGTTTTTTTTTGTGTAGGATCAATATGGTTACATCAAAAATAAGCACCACCTATGAATAATGTGACTGTTAAATGCTACTAGCGTGGATGGTTTTTATGTTGGTCAACTTGGAGTGTTACCCTCTTCTTAAAAATATTAGTATCATGGTTATTTGTAGCTAGGTAAATATGTGGTTCTTGATTTATGCTTGATGAGTATCATGAATATTTATACACATCCCAATATATTATATCAAATGAAGTAAAGGGCTTATTTAATGCTCTTTATCTAAGTGGAGAAATAAGATCTCAAGTAAATATGAATTGAACCTCCAAATCTAAGAAGATATGGTTCAAAGAGTATAGAACATCTTTGAATCTAATAACATATTTATGAATAGGCTTATCCTCATTTTGGGCTAAGCTTTGTAAATGATTCAATTATAATTAAGGAAACTTGTGTTTATGAAAATGCATTTAAAAAGGTGAAGTAATCTGAAAACATAAAGAGTAAGTTGGATAGCGAAACTAAATGTGAGAAAAGATAAGACAATCAAAAGATAAACATCTTAATGAATTTATCAAAAAGTAGGTATTATATAAATAATAAGGCATGATGATTCTTCATTGGGATAGATCGAGACAAACTTAAGTTAGATCGACTTATGAACATAAGCCCTTCGAATGCTTTACATTAGCATTCATTAGTTAGTTAAAAAGTTTTTTGACCACTTAGTGTCAAGTAAGCTCAAATATCCTTTCATTATAGAGGTTATAAAGGTAAGATCAATGATAATGGAACCTGATTATGATACTAACATACCTCTTCTATAAGTCACCAAAGAGCTAGTCTAAATAAGTTCATGTCATATAAGCTATAAACTAATCAATGCAAGAAGTCTACTTATGAAAGCTGATTAGATCTTCCAAAAGTGTCTTTACTTTTTATGATTTTGATATCAGTTCTTTTGATATTTTAATAATTCTTAGAGGGATTGGGGAAGCTGATCGATGTGGGAAGCTTCCAAGAAATTTCTATCCTTTGACAAATATTTTACTTAGCCATCCTTCAAGAGAGTAGTCCAGTTTTATGAGATTTGTTTAAGGGTTTTTTATAAATGTCTTTCAAGGGAGTAGTCTACCTTACATTGAGAAATTTTGATTGGTTTTGGTAGCTCTCCTTCAAGGTAGTAGTTTGTGAATGCTTAGAATGACCTACATAATATGAGTTGTTTTTTTTGTGATTTATTTATCAATTTTATTTTTTCTATTGAAATGGATTTTCTTATATAGGCTCAAAATTTCACATTCACGAAGGAAAAGTTAGAGCACAAAAAGGTTGATGATGGTTAAAAGAGGTTTAAGTGATAATGACCATGGGAATCTATCCTATAAAGAGAAGAAAGCACCATAAGAATCATGCCATGGGTAGAGTTATGGTACCTATGTTCAAGATTAGGCTATAGCTGTGATAGAAAATCATATGATCCCACTTAATCGATTGCCCTTAAAATAAGGAGATAAATGTGGGTGAAAACAAAGTATGATCTTAAGTTAAACAAAAGGTGAGGTTGATCTTGTTTAACAAAAGAAAGGATGTAGATGTGAAGCATTGAGGGGCTCAGGTTCTATTTTCCCTTCAAGAGAGTATAACTAATAAGCTCTCGATACATACTTATATATTATGATATAAGGTCCAAGCCAATTGAAAGCAAACTTTCCCCACTTTTTTTTCTCCATATTGGTGACATGTTGATTTTCCTTTAATATGAGATCTTTGATATTGAATTTTTGCACTTTGAAGTGTTTTTAATAAGTGTGCTTTATGCATTCTTGATAGATATGAAGATGGGTAAGCATAGCCAAATGACTTTCTTCAAGTAACTCAAGTTAGGCTAAACATTTTTGATGATAATCACCCTCAGAAATGAGATCTCATAGGGATATGCAAAGAAAGGAAATTTGGACTTCGAGAGGTAAGACAACCTATACTCTAAACACAAGAGAGAAAGGGGTAGAACCCAGAGGGTTAGAATGCTTATAGGATATGCCCATAAGGAAAAGGGGATGTGTAAATGATAATCCCAACTAGATGTATTAACCATTTTAGTTAGCATGTTGTTGAGAGTTTTATTAGAAGCTTCAGCTTGTCTATTTGCTTATGGATGATAAGGCGACGAGAAACTTAACTTGATACCGATTGTGTCATAAAGACCTTAGACTTATTTGTTGTTGAAATATTTACCATTATCAATGATAATTTTATGATAAACATTAAAATGATAGATAATGTGATGGTTGGTAAAATCAAAAATCTTGTCAGCTTTGGTGGAGATGAGAGGAATAGCCTCTATCCATTTGGTGAAATATTTTTTTGTGGTGATGATAGAATGATGTCATTACAAATAATGAGGGTTAATTTCAATAGTAAGATCTAAACCCTAGAGATCCTTGGATACTTGGAGACTATGGCTAGGTGCATGATGTAAATTAGCATGTTATTAAAATTTAACACACTTTTTCACATAATCACAACAATATTGGTTGAGAGTAGGCTAGTAGTATCCAAGGTGGAGGATACATTTAGCGATAACTAGACCACTAAAGTGTCTCCATAAATCCCATCATATGTTTCACTAATAGCATGAGAGGCTTTATGATTGCATAGGTAATAGAAGAGGAGACCATCAAATTCATGTTTATAGATAATTCCCCCTGGTATGGTATAATGTGAAGTGCTCCAAATAAATTCTCTTCGAGCATTCCTAAAAAGGTCAAAAGGGATGATGGCAAGGTTGAGATAGTCAAAGGTATATTGATACCAAAGGTCAGGTTGGGTCTCCTCCACATTGAAGAAGGTAGGAGAGTCTAATTTAATAAAATAAGGCTTGATAAGTTGATGAATAATGATATATATATCTTAGAGTTAGAGGGTGCATATGAGATTTAGGAAGTGAGAGAATCCATCGTATTGACAAACTTGTTCTTAGATCACAAAGTAGTTTAGATATGGTAGTGTTCAAATGATGTTAAGAGTACATCGGCTAGTTATTTTTACTATTGTAAAATATCATTATTACATTGATAAAAGATATTGATTTAATTGAACATGAGTTAGGAGTCACCAAAGATGTTGATTGATTTGACTCCTAAGGCTAAATCAGTCTGGAGACCTATCACTAGGGCTTCATACTCAACCATATTATTTGTACATTTGAAATCCAGCTTGAAGGATAAAGGAAGAGGTTCATCATGAAGGGGGATAAGGATGGTGTTAGATCCCCTACCATGTTGACACTTTGATCCATCTAAGAACATGGTCACTTGATAGGTGAAGTCTACTCAAGAAAGGGTCATGATAGACTCATCAGGTAACTCGAGAGGAGAAGGTTGATTGTTTGCTAAAGGTGTTATAGCCAATTGGTCAGTAATGACTTGTCATTTAATTGACTTATGATGGATGAATTCAAGGTCAAACTCAACTAAGAGCATGAGCCACTTAGATATACACTAGTTTTGGTATGGCTTGGAGTGTATTTACTTGAGTGGGTCGGTATTGGTTATGACATAGGTCTTGTGGTTGAGAAGGTAATGGCAAAGTTTTGTAGCCATGAAGACCAAGAAAAGGCAAAGTTTTTTGGTATGGGTGTATCACGTATAATAATCTATAAGTATACAACTTATGTAGTATACAAAATTCTCTGTATGCTACTCATCTCGATGGGCCAACATTTCCCCTAAGGAATGGTCATTGGTCAAAATATAAAGATAAAAAGGTTGATTTTCCTTGGGAGTAATGAGGATGGGTAGAGATCGAAGGTAATATTTAAGTAAATCAAAGGCCTTTTGAAATTTTGTGTTCCACTTAAAAGATACATCCTTCTTCATAAGGTGGTGGAATGGTTGGCATCGATCTAAGAGCTAAGAGATAAATCAATGAATGGATTGGAGCTTACCCTTAAAGCTATGGAGTTACTTAAGGTGGATGGCAGGATGCATGTCAATTATTGTTTTGATTTTGGTAGGGTCAACTTCAATTCTTCAAAGGGAGACGATAAATCCAAGGAGTTTTCCTAACAAGACCCCAAAGATACACTTCTTGGGATTAAGGTGGACATGGTAATGGATGAGGCATTTGAAAATAATCTTAAGAATGGCAAAATGATCTTTACAACATTTGGATTTCCCAAGGAGGTTATTGACATAGTCTTCTATAATTTTTTTAATAAATTCATGGAAGATGTAGGTCATAGCATGCTGGTAGGTTGCCCCAGTGTTCTTAAGACCAAAAGGCATGAACCTATAGTATAAATTTCCCTAGGGGGTAATAAAGATAGTTTTGTGTTAATATTTAGGAGTAATTAAGATTTGATTATAACCCAAGAACCCATTTATAAGAGATAACATCTCATAGTCAATTATAAGATCAATAAGTTGGTCAATGCTTGGTAATAGAAGTCATCTTTTAGGCAAGCATAGTTAAGGTCATAAAAGTCTACACAAATACAAATCCCCCCTATGGCTTTGGTGATAAGGATGACATTCAAGACTCATTGTGGATAATCAATGGGTTGAATGAAATTTATGGATAGGAAGCATTAAAGTTCTTATTTGATGAGAAGGGATACGCAAGGGTACATCCAATGAATTTTTTACCTAACTAACTTAACATCATGATTGGTGACAATATTATGGGTGGTGATGGAGGGTTCAATTCCTAACATATCACTATAATACCAAGAAAATGATATGTTGTGGTCTTGTAGGAAGGAGGGGAAATCATAAAGCTCTTTAAAATTTAGTGATTGGATGATTTTGATAATGTGTGGGTTATCTAAAGTACCCAAGTTGATATTGATGGTGGATCCTATAGATAGAAGAATCTTTAGCACCTAGATAGGCCATAATTGAATCATCATCCTAATATCAAATGGTATTAATGGTAGGAGAGTCATCTCCAACCATCTCTAGATTAGTCAAAGGAATGGTTACGATATCCCCCTCCTTTTGATAACTTAGGGGTCTAAGGCTGCTCATGTTGATGAAAAAAAAGTTAGGGGGGATGATGTGGAAATATTCAAATGTTTATGGTGGAGTGGATGGTGAGGATGGGATTTCCTTGTCAATAATGGTAATGGGAGGTGAGTCTATTGGTTCTTTAGGTGGATTGAAATTGATACCAAATCTTTCAAGAGGATTTTGAATCTTACATGGAGGCAACTCATGTGGTCCATGTTCATACCAACCTAGACCAAATCTATTCCAAGTACACCTATGGAGGTATGTCATGGTGAACTCTAGTTTATCCAGGTAGGAGAAATCAAAGGTGAATGGTTGAGGAGAAGAGGAGGTCAAGGATGTGGCAAGTGGTTGATCAATTCCCCCATAGATAAGATTTGTTTGGAGATTGGGAGGTCTAAAATAAATAGTGGTTCTGGTATTGGGGTCATACTAGGGTTTTATTCAAGGTTATCATACTCCTAGGGAGTAGGGAAGGAATCCAAGTCTAAGAGGCAATATTCCACTAGTGAGAGACATTATAATGTGGATTCTAAGGGGTCCTTTATAGGGATTTAGGTAGAAGGAATGGATGAGCTAGTCGAGGATTGGTTGGTAGAAGAAGTAGATTCATCATTGGTTGATGAAGACTTGATAGTGGGAAGGAGGAGAAAATCATTGGGGAGGTACATCATGTTGCATGATGTAAAAGGACTTGGGTCAACTTGTATGGTAACTACAAGGCCCTCATGCTCAAATTTGATGCACTGATGTAGGGTGGATGGTACACAATTCATGGAATGAATCCAAGGTCATCCAAGTAGAACATTGTACTAGAAATCACCTTCTATAAAGTAGAAGAGCTCAAAAAGCATGTGAGGTCATAAACGAATATGGAAGATGATATTTCCTAAAGTTATTTCCATAGTGTCATTGAAGGAATAAATTACTACTTTGGTTTCCAACATAATGTTCTCTGGTAGTTTTAGTTTGTCATATGCATAGGAGGAGATAATGTTGATGTTATCCCCCCATCAATCATAACCCTTTTGGTGTGGGTTAGGTTGATGTATGTGGTAATGAAGAGAGGAGGATCTAGATCCTAGGGATGAATGGAGGGTATTTTTGAATCTTTGAAGGTAATAAGGGTGGAAAGGTGAAGGGCTCTGATAAAGGCTACTAGAGGTTGTGGATCTTTAGGTTGGAATTCTATAAACTATAAAGCTTCTATCATTGCCTGGCGGTGATGGGGTGAGGTATTGATTAATTCATATAAACTCACCTTCACTAGTGTTTGGTGAAGTTGTTTGAGAACTACTCTTTAGATTGACTTAGAAGGATTGGATTGAGAGGTACCCAAGATGGATATCTTGGGTTTAGGAGAAGGTGTAGATGGATGGATGGATGGATGGATGGATGGATGGATGGATATCTTAAGTTGAGTGTTAAAATAAGGTGATGTCCATGAAATGGACACCTTTGCCTTCCCATTATCCTTTTTTTGGGCTTGTGATTGTGTGACCACATAGATGGTATGGATTTGGGGAAGAATTGGGCTAGAGAACTATTTTAGTTCCTCCTCACTCTTGAATGAGAGTGTAGGAGTAGGTAGGTTTGGGGTGATAGGGTGTAGTTCCTAGAGTGGCTATGGGGTTATGGGTGGCTCTTCTGATAATAGGTCATCATCATCATATATCTAATGGAATAATACTTGGAGAGATTTACAATTCTCTATATCATGTCCCAGCATTCTATGGAATGAGCAAACTAGGTTGTCATCAAACTAGGATGGCTTAAGACTATGGGAGTCAAATGGTTTGATGGGAGATAAGGTCAAGTATGAATCTTGTAATTACCTCTATAGGATGGTTAAATAAGACTCGAGTAAAGGTGGCAAGGATGTTGGAGTGGAAGCCTTATTAGGAGTAGGCTTAGTGGAAGGATTTTTAGGTGGGGGATTATTCTTGGTGGTTGGTGGTTTGAAGGCCAAATTTTTATAAATAGTAAGCTTGGTAGTGGGTGGTTTGAAAATAGAAGGGTTAAAAGTAGGATATTTGGTGGTGTAAGGTTTGAAGGTTAAGGGCATGGAAAGAGTAGGTAGAAGCATAGATAGAAGAAAAGGGTTGTTTTGGGTTATCTTTGGGGGATGTGTTTTCTTAATCAAAGGACGTGGTCTTAGGAGGGAAGAAGGATGTGGTCCCAAGATGGAAGGCAAAGTAGAAATAAGTGACAATGTTCTAGATTTTGGGATCTTGGGTGGATTCTCCTTCTTGGTCAGCTTAATTTAGGGTTCCTTGTATGGGAGATGTGTTAAATCCATATTTAGTGGAGGGTGAGTAAGGCTCTGAGTGTTGAACCTACCTAGGTTTTTTATGGGCTTGGTTGTGATGGGGCAAGCTACTTGGCCTATTTTTGGTGGAAGTAGTTTGGTCAATTCAACTACGGCTTGAGGGGTAGAGGTTTCTAAAGTTTTGGCTAGAGTGATGGTGGGTTCAATGTGGAAATAAAAGGTTGAGATAATAATGACATGGTTGGAGGCTCTTACTTAGTTGGGTAAGGAAGCCCGAGATGGTGCCAAAATGTGGCATGATTTGTGTTGGGTTGGGATAGGTACTCCAAGTTTTAAACTAGTCTAGAGAAAGGATTATAGACAGGTTTGATCCCTTTAGTATTGATCTCAAAGTAAAAACCCATAGTTGGAGAGAGAGGAGTGGTTACCTCATCCTTTTCCTTAATCAAAGGGTCTAAGGTTTGGGAAGATGAGTCTTCTATAGGAGAGGTAGGTACAGTGACTTCATCCTTAGGGATATTTTTTAAAAGAAGAGTGGATTGTTGTATGGTAGAAGAGAAGGATATGGTGGTAATGTCTACTTATTTTGGTATGTCTTCCAAAGGAGAGGTTGGTAGCTCCACTACCTCAATAAATGGATAAAGGGGGTTGTTTCTTTGGTCTCATTTTCCAAAGGAATAAAAAGAAACTCCACTACCTCAAAAATTGGAGGGGAAGGAAAGGTGGTTTGGGCAATGGTTTCCTCAATAATGAATTCAATAAGAACCACATAAATGGTATGGACCTCATGATTATGATAGGATTCTAATCTATTATTTTCATTGTTCATAAAAGGGGCATGGTTGGGGAATGGCTATCTAAATATGTCTAGTGATTGATTTAGGGGTGCATTGGGGTTATCCAACGCAAGTTCCCCCTTGTCAGTTAGATTATGAATAAAGGTTTTTAAATTTTTTCACCTACTAACATCATGCCCAATGAAATGATGGAAGGCACACAATTCATTCTCCTTATACCAACTAGGTATAGGATGAGAGGAATCAAATTTCTATGGAGGTTTGATTAGTGGGAGTTGTATGATATTTGCTTTTAATAAATTTTTCAAGATTGAAGCATATGACTCCCCTAGTGGAGTAAATTTATTTTGGTTGTTATAGTTTTGGTTTTTAGTGTTTTTATTAGAGGAATTGGAAGAGTTAGGTTGGTTAACAACTGGTGGAAGAGTGGTTTTAAGGACAACCACATTCTTGGTCCCGTTATTTTTGGTGCTAGTGTTGGTTTGATAGTTAGGTTTGGAGGAGGGAACCTCATTTGATTTGAAGGTGTAATTATTATTTCTCAATTTTAAATTCCCCTCATCAATGGCTCTATTTTCTAACTTATGTGCCATGGTGAAAGCTTTATCAAATGTCTTTAAAGTCTAAACATGCAAAGAGGAGGAAATGTGTTTGGCACAAACTTGAGAAAATATCTTAATCAACTCAGGTTGGGGAAAAGAGAAAGAGTTTTGATTTATCAAGCTTCTCCAATGGGCTATGAAGTTAGCAATGGACTTATCATAAAATTACCAGATAGAATAAAGATCAGTGATGGAAAATTTCTTAGAGATGTTTATGGAAAAGTGATCCAAGAAAGTTTGTGCTAGTTGGGCAAAAGAAAAGAGGGAGTGCTTGGTAATGGCATTGTACCAATCTAGTGTCAGACTAGATAGAGATATGGGAAAGGTGCAAAGAAAGAGAGCATCATCATAAGCAATCAAATAGAAAGAATGCCTAAATGCTCTTAGATGTTGTTGAGGGTCTTCCTTACTATAAAATTTTAAAAAAATTAGAATTTCCCATTGAGGAAGATAATGTTGAAGGGGGATGGATGGATGAATTGGTTTATTGTAGATTTGGTCATATGATAAGAGGTTATGGTCACTAGAAATAGATGACTCCAAATTAGTCATTTTGTCCATCAACATCTTTACTAGATCCATTTGTGGTTGTTCATTTATTAGATTATGTTGGGTTTGGATAGGTGTGGCATATGGATAGCTAGTGGAAGATTAGGAGGTTGTCACATATTGATGTGTGGACATCAGTGGTTAGGAGGACATCGTGAACAGGTAGGTGGATATAGGAGGTTGGGTAGAGGATGGAGCCATATACCCCTATGGGTTTGGAATATATCTTAGGTTGGGTGTAATAAGAACTTGTTAAATATTTGGCATGGGTTGGGTCATAGGTATAGTTAGGTTGGTAGGTTGAGGATGGGTAGTAATCTTGGTACTAATGGGTGGAGGGGTAGAAGGTATGAGAACCACCAAAATTTAGAATGGAGTGGAGGTCAGTGGGTTAGAAGTAAGAGGAAGGGTGGAAATACTAGTAGAGGTTATGATAATGTTAAACAGGGTATGGGTGGCCAAAGGTTGGGTTGTTCCTATGTTAGAAGAGTTATGGATTATGGTGGAAGGTATTTGGGTGTTGGTTGGTTTTGGTTAGTGGTGTTAGATGAATTATTGGTAGAAGAGGTTGATTGGGTGACCAAGGGTTGGGTGGAGGTAGTAGAGGTATTACCCATAAGGTGGGATGGCATACCATAGGGTGGGTTAATAGGCAAAATCTAAGTAGGGGTATGTTGGGATATGGTGTTAAGGTAATGTTAGAGGTCTATGGGGTTATCATCCAAAAAGGTGGAAAAATCCACATCACCTTAGGCAATTATCTAAGGGATACTAGGACTTCCAAAAGGATGGGGAGAACTCTCTACATCCAAGATGTACTCCATGGATGAAGGAGAAGAGGAAGATGGATGATTAGGAGGTGGATCCTAATTTTCTTGGTTTCTTATTTGTTGCCCAATTAAAACCATGCAAATAAGGAAATGAGGAAGATATAAGTAATCTCAAAACTCAGAAGAGAATCAATCAAAATAAAAATGTCTCAAGGAAATCAATGCATACACTAATGTGAGTTAAAATCCTAGGATACTTTATTATCTCTCTTTAGGCTTATGCCTCAATTTTAAAGAAGTTATGAAGACCAACTTGGGCTTGTAGAGCAGGTACTACAAGAAGATATCTAAGGATGGTTTCAGGTAGTTAAAGGTTTTCAAGATATATACTAGAGCTTTGTATGTGGCTTGATATTGGGGCCTACCCCCTCATTTCACACACATCAGTGATAAGGGTGTCAAGTGCTTAGCCAAAATATATTGAGTTAATAAATATTAGACTCAGCTAGCATACTGAGTTGGTTCTCCCCTTGGTGATGAAATCCAAGTAGGATCGTCAAGGAAAGGTGACTGCTAGGTGATGAAATCTCAGTTGGGACTTATGTAAATGTTTTGATGTTTAATTGAATATGTGGTTTGGTCTTATGTGTGTGGAGAGAAGTGAGACTATGATTAATTTACTTGATTTAATTTAAGCTACATGAGCTAATCAATTTAAACAAATAATGTATGCAGTTAATTTTTATCCCAAAATGAAATATTGATTTCATTGTATGAGTAGAAAACAAGAAGAAGAGGCACCTAGATGCAACTATGAACCCAAGAAAAGACTCAAGGGTCCCACTAGGCATGCCAGAATGTTTCAAATAAATTTTGCTTATTTTCTTTAAAAATAAAGTTGTAAAACTTGAAAGAATGGTGAGGTTAGTAGAACCTGATATGTTGTACACGCATTGATCTAGATGATTGTGGAAACTCTTCTTTGTCTAGGGAGGATGACCTATAGATAATAAATCACTAAAAAAGTGGTTGATTAGTTGGATAGTAGGGTGGATTGTATAGTATGAGCTAGATCTAAGAAGCATAGGCTTCCTAGGAGGTTGTCAATCCACACTTTTAAATAGTTAAGTTCTAAAAGTGAAAGATAAATTACTTACATAAATAACAAAAGATACTGAAATAAAATACAAGAAGTGATTAAAAAGAGATGAATTTGACTAATTATAGTAATAAATGATTAGATATTAATGCTAAATATATCATACATGGTTCAAATAGTAGAGTGATGTTTTATGATAAGACAAGAAATTAGAAAGTGGAATTTGATTAGGGTCTAATAGGTCAATCAAATAAACTTGTTATTGGAAATTGACACACAATGATCATTGACATTTAGGTGACCATCGGTGGTTAGGTGGATGTCAGCGGTTAGGGTTAAAACATCGGTATTTATGTGATTGTCGATGGTTACTATCAGATTTGGCTTGGATAAAGATAAGTTTAGTTGGGAAGGATGGAGAGAAATTCTAGAGGGTGGATTGGGAGAGAAACAAAGGAACTAATTATGGAAAATAGATACTTATATTTTTTGTTGGTATGAAGAACATTGAGGTGAGTGGCTGAAAACTTGGTGTGGACTATGGAGCAATTTTGGTAGAGTGATGATGCCTTGGTTGTTGATTGATGAGAAACATTACTTTTGATCTCTGTCTTGGTTTTTGGTTTGTTGGAAGCCTTCTTGCATTCACCAAGAGTGAGAAGGACACCTGCACAAGAAGCTCTAATGCACAAGACTCTGATGATTTTTTATTTCTCCTCCTTTTCTCACCTCCTCCTCTTCTCTTTATATAGGTAAAAGGGAGTGGTAAAACAAGAGGTTCAACATCAGGTTAAATAAGTTGTCTAATTTTAGCATTAATATGCATTGATTATGCACACAGATAAAATAGCTAAAAATAAAAAACAAGTTATATTTGAGTGGTAGTTAACCCTTAAGGTAGTTAAAGGTTAACCATTAATGGTCAATACTAACTATCGATGGTTAGGGATCGACTGTCAATAGTCAAGGTTATAGTAACAAATGGCTAAATTTAGCCATTTCTTCTAATGATTGGTAGGGTAATGGTCAGGAAGTGGTTCCTAGGGGGTCAAGGGGTGGTGTAAAGGTTAGTGTGACATATAAAACCTAA
This sequence comes from Torreya grandis, assembly GCA_037957365.1. NCBI lineage: Eukaryota > Viridiplantae > Streptophyta > Pinopsida > Cupressales > Taxaceae > Torreya > Torreya grandis. Next base: position 1,474,125 of record JARHVA010001227.1, on the reverse strand, counting down.
GTGTATGGCTTTTTAATGTCTACAATGGTAATGGTATTTAAATCCAACATTCTTTTATAATAGCCTATATGTTTGACCAATTTCAATGTGAATATATTCAAATATGAGCCATTTTATAAAAGTACCCACTTGACCTTGTGTTTAGTGATGATGGATTCAATGTATAAGGGAATATTATGTGATGGGCTCACCAGAGGATTTTGTGTTGGTCAAAGACAAGTTGGTGGTGATTTGAGGATAAATGTTTAATGAGGGCTTGGAGTTATGATGGGGCATTATCATTTGGGACTCTTAACTCTTGAAGGACTTTATTCAAGATGTCCTTGTGAATAGTAGATGTCTCAAGAAGATCCAAGATATAAATCTAAGTTGGGGTTTTCTCAAGATATTTAATGAGGTCATATCATCATTTAGGAATGAGCAGAGGATCCATTGGGATAGTTATCTTATTACTTCTAGTAATAATTGTGTAGTCACAAGATTGTATCTTGATGGTGGATACATGCTAGTCTATGGATATGTCCAATTACCAGATCATAGGAATGGTTGGCTTTATTTTAGTTGACATGGTTGGTTTGGGAGTTATGACATTAATCTCATGGAGGTTTATTTTTATCATGCTTATGGAATGGATCTTTATATATCCCCAATTGTTATTTCTTTGATGCAAGTGCATTATTTCCAATTAAATATCCTTGAGGTCAATAAATTCTTGGAAATAATTCTTGAGTTTCATGCACCTATTGGTGGAATGGCCATTGATCTTCTGAAAATCCCAATTCTCATTTTCCTTGTACTGTGTGATCTTTGGTTGATTATCATCGAAAGGTATGGTTTTTATCTATAAAATCATTACAAAGACCATTATATGAAATATGATTACCATGAATTCCCTAGAGTGTATTATCTTCTCTTGAGCTCTTTTTTGGGTTGGCCTTGAGGGACAATGATTTTGGAAGTGTTTTAAATATATTTAATGTGTTTAGAATTTATAAAATCATCACCAACCATGTTTTTTTTCTTTTCAAACAACTTGAGTTTTTTAGTTGTGGTTGGTTTTTTTTTATTTTTTTAGTCTCTATAAAATAAGTTCACCAACGCTTTAGTGATGAGTGACTTCTCAAGGTGGAATTCTATTTTTTTGATTTAGATTGGTCGAAAATATGTTTATTGTCTATTTATTGGGGATTGAATATGGCAATATAATTTCCAATTCCCTCTATCTCTATAAGAATGAATAAAAACTCTCCCCATTTCTTTATTTTTGTTGCAAGGATCCATCATGGTCAGTTCATGCTCAACATCATAGGAGAAGTGTTGAAAAAACATTTCATATAAGTCTACAAGTATGGTTATGGATATTTTTAGAAAGTGTGAAAACCATTCTAGATCTTGTCCTCATAATCTCCTAGGAAACAATTTGAGTAGATAGATGTCATTATATGCGACCTCCTAACAAGACAATAAAAAATCTTTGACATGTTCCTTGGGGTCACCCTTTCCTTTGTGTTTTTCAAATTTAAGTGGCTCAAAATATGATGGAAAGGGGATCTTCAATGTGTTTTGGTTAAATGGATAGGTTCATATCTATTAAAATTTATATTTTCTATTTTTATTTCTAACTTATAGTCCTTGGATAGTGTCTATCATGGCTTGCCATTTTTAAGAAAATGGAGTGCCCTCAAGTGACATTTGTGGGTTTTTATTGAATTAGGGCGGTGTAAAATCTTGATTATTATTGGATTTTGTTGAATTTTTTATGGGGGATTATATTTTGAGGATCAGATGATGTAGGGTTGATGTGGGAGGCCAAATTTTGGCTAAGCTATTGGATTTCATCAAGCATGACATGGTTTTGGTCTTGGTGAATTTGATCCATTAGAGTATATTTTCCTTTTCTAAGAGTGACATGGATAAAATTGGGATTTATATCTTGATGAGTGGATTCAACATTTGATTGATTCTAATTTACCTGGTGGCTAAAGGTATCCTATTTTTTATCATGGATTTTTTTATTATTCTTGCTTAGGATGTGAGCTATATTTTCAAGATTTTAATCAGAAGGAAGTCATGAACTTATCTATACAATGTGTATGATATGTTCATCTTTGATTTCATATAAGTAATTGTCAATTTTAGCTTTACCTCGATTAGTATTAATCAAATAATTATCTTTATCATTTTATTAACTTTGATTGGATATGTTATTGGTAGCATCATTGTGGATGTGTTCTTGATGAAATTAGAATGGGTTATGACTAAAAATATTTTCTATATCTATATTTAAATTTCATTTTGATTAGTACCTAATTGTAGGTGTCATGATTTGATTTGATTTGACTGGTGTAGGATTTGATTTTGATCTAAAAATATTGTCTTGTTTTAGATTCCTTCTTGACTTGACTTGATTTGGATGAGTTTCATTTGTTTGATTATGATTTGTTTTATATTTGACTTATTTGGATTAGATTTTGGTTTTAAAATGAATATTTTAGGTAAAACATTGGTTTATCATAAGAAAGACAAATAAGACATGCAAATAAGATATCCTATGTTAGTCAAGTAGATTACAATTGACTAATGGCCCACTAATAATACCCCAAAATTCACATGGTGTGTTATCCCTATCAATTTCATGTTTTAAGCACCATTATCTATCTACAATAAATAGGCTCATAAACTATGTTAAACAAGACTAAATAGGGGTATCATTTATATAATGTGTAGTATGTTGAGGCCCAAATATGTATAAGGGTGTTGTTTGTGGCTTGGGTATTGGTCGATGAAACTACCTCACTTCATAATGCCGATAAAATAGGAGACCACTTAGATATGAATGATATCTCCTCTTTAATTTTTATAGCCTACAAGAACATAATCTTTATCTATATAATGGGTGATAAAATATTAGCTGAAAGACCCTATGAAATAAAAATAAATAAGGTGTGCACTATTTTTGGTTTCCAAAATATCATTTTGGTATGATGAAATAGCATACATAACATGTCCTTAGGAGACACGATGACCTAAACTATTTCTAATTCCCAAGTTCACCTTGTGGCTTGAGGGAAAAGCATACATGATACGTAAGTCAGACAAACACTCACAAAAATACTAATAAGTGATATAAAAAACAAATTATTAATCAATATTAAATAGTTTAGATGTGTATCTCAATTTTATTGTATGTCTGACCAGCAAACCTACAAGGATATTTTTAGTAGTTTTGGATAGTTGAATTTCTTGACAAGCATGAAACTTGTAATCAAGACTATCAAAATATGCACATGCTATAACATAGAGTACAAATACTACAAATAATTAAAATAATGTGACATATATGTAAATAGACAAAACTGAATTGACAAATGCAAACACTAATTAAAAGCACATACATGTTACTTAACATATTACAAACATTACTAGTGGCATAAATGATGTGACATTTATGTTAATAAGAATCAAAGTATTAAAATTGTATAAAAACCCACCTAGACATTGTTTAATAAATGTAGATGCTAAAAATGACACAAACATCATGACATCTTCATGGACTCTAAAATATATAGAATATAACTTCACAAAATGTAGACACAATTCTATCTACACACACTAATGTCAAAGGTAGAGACATTATTTCATTAAACGGATATGTTATAACATATAAAAGGTGATTTAAAAGCTAAAAATTCCAAATTTGATTTAAATTAACCCTAATTATACCTCAAAATAGACCAACTAAGAAAACAACTCCTAGTAAGAAAAAAATCTACAAATATTATGGACAAAGTGTCCCACCTGGCATGCTAAGAATGTGCACACACAATCTAGAGGAAATATGTTATAAATCCCAAAAAAAAATTAAATGTATACTCTAGTAGTTGAAGACATGCAAGAACTTCAACAACATATCCCCATGGTTGTTCAATGATTGTCTTGATGAAGATGTTAATGGCTTGCATAGCTTAATCCCTCAATTTAACATTTTTTGTTAGGATATGGGAATTTATAATAAATGGAGGGACCTCCAATTTATAATTTTTTGTAAATGATAAGGACTATTGGATCTAATTCAAGATGAAGGGATATATTTTAGTCAAAATCCACATTGAATAAGAGGAGTTGGGAATTAAATGGGAGGATTTGAAGATGTAAGGATTTTTTATTATGAGGAGTGACTTGATTTTCACTTTGTCCCTTGTCATTTGGATTTGTTAATTTCATTGGATATTGGGTGATTGACTTGGGTATTTAGGATGATTTGATGATTTAATTGATGTTCTTGATTTTTGATATTTAGAATTTTAGATTTTTTGTGGATTTTATTATTAACATTAATCAAATACAAAATATGATTAGTTAGTTCATTAATACATGTTTTCATTTTTCAGATTGGACAAGGTTTAATTGCAATATGATTAATTTATTAGGGGGTGATGGTCAAATAGTGATGAGTTAGGATATGGATGTTAATGATGGGATTAAGGTTGATTAGTGATGCAATGATGTGTCAGATTAGGGTTATGTGATGAAATGAGATAAAATAGGGATGTGATAGTAGAATTAGGGTTATGATAGTTTGATAGTGTGGATGATCAATTATGACACCAGGGTGGGAGAATTGGGATGTCTACATTTCTTCATATTTTAAAGGACATTATGACTAGAATAAGTGGAGATGTTTCAAAGAATGTAGAAGAATAAAATGGTGCAAAGGGATGCCCCAAGAAATATAGTGAATATTAAATTAGGATGTGATAAATAATGTGCACACCCACAAGCTATATTAAATATGTTATAAATCCCAAAAAAATGAAATTATACTATAATAAGATAATTTACTTTAGATTGAGCATAAAAGAGAATAAATTATACATTCACTACCAATGAAGCTCATATTTTGTTGTGTGGATTTTGTTTAGATTTTGGTTGATTGGTTGGATATGTGAGAGAACTTAGACAACATATCCCCTTGGTTGATAAATTATTAGATTGATGAAGATGTTGGTGGCTTGGATGGATTTATCTCTAAATTGAAAAAGTTTTATTAGGCTATAATAGATTGTTATAAATGGAGGAAGAACCTCAAATTTATATATTTTTTCAAATGATATGGACGATTGGATCTAATTCAAGATAAAGGGCTAGATTTTAATCAAAATCCTCATTGAATGAGAGGAGTTATGAATTAAATGGGAAGAGTTGACAATGTAAGGCTTTGTGATTATGAGGAGTGGTTTGATTTTCACCTTATCTCTTGTCATTGGGATTTGTTGATTTCATTGGATTTTAGGTGATTGACTTGGGGATTTGGGATGATTTGATGATTTAATTGCTTTTATTTATTTTTGATATTTAGGATTTTGGGTTTTACATGGATTTTATTATTAACATTAATTGAATACCTAATATTATTAATTAGTTTATTAATCCAGATTTGCATTTTTTGGTATTGGATAATTTTCAGGTGCAATATGATTAATTGATTAGGAGGTGATGGTAAAATAGTGACGGGTTAGGATAGGGATGTTAATGAAAATATTATGTTTATTAGTGATATGATGACATGTTGGAATAGGGTTATATGATTAATTGGGATAAAAAAGGGATATGATAATAGAACTAGGGTTGTGATAGTGTGATAATGCAGATGATAAATTACAACACTAGGGTGGTAGAAATGGATGTCTAAACTTCCCACAAATTAGATTATTTTTTGGGAATGATATTTTCTCCTATTTTGGTTTTGTTGATTGCTCTTCTTCATAAATTATTTTGAAGAATTCATGAGCTTATTCCCCTTATGATTCTATGCAAGATAATGTTCTTCATCACCCTCTTCTTCTTTTAGCATGGATTATTTCTATTGCAACATGTTAACCAATGTTTAAAATTTTGGATTAATATTAGTAAATTTAATGAAGTCATGAAGAGCTTTTAGGTAGGTGGGATTGCACTCAAGTCAATTGTAATTAAGGAGTCTTTTATCACTATCTTGCCCAATGATAGGAGTAAGGCCCATATATTTGTAACACAATTTAAGAAGGCTTAAAAATTTTCACCTCACTTCATCTTGAGATAATGAATCTAGATCTGAAGATTTAGAATTGTATTCTTGTTTTTGGCTTCATATACAGCATTGAGTTTGTCCTAGGCATATTTGACTATAGTGGTATTCCTGATATGAGGTTTTAACTCATCTGACACCCTAAACATGGTTATCAACTTTTTTTTTTATTGGCTTTGCCAAACCTTCAATATTGATCAATGTCTATAATAGGTCAGGTGAAGGAACCATCAAAATTTTTTAAAATATCTTCAAGTTTCATGTGTGTTTTTACCCTAGTTTTATGTGTATAATAATTATCACCACAAAGAAGTTGTGTCTGGTAGAATAAAACTTGGTCCATTTTTGGCCATCTAAATAAATTATATGTGGGATATGGCTTAGTTCCTTATCATTCCAAAAAAATTATCCTTATATATACTTTAATCCCAATATACCAAACCTATCAATAGATCCCTTCCTATATATCTATCGATATATGGAAGAGGTTCATCCTTTTTGTATACTCGACAATACATGAAAGAGACATTAATGTACATGAGAGTGAGTGTTATGTGGTACTTAGATAGTATGTGAAATTGATTCATATTATAAATGTTACCTTATTATAATTAAATCCTTGTACATGGGCATAAATTCCCTATATACTCAAATTTTCCAACTTTCAGGATTTACATCGAATGATAGTGGTGAATGGGTATTGGAGGGAATGGTGAATGAAAAAAGTTTTGAACCTTATTTATCCATAAGTATTTATATGTATTATACCATAGACATTATTTTCATGATTATGTTATGTAATAAATTCATTAGTTCAAAGTGGGATGTATTTTCTCATAAACTGAATAGAGGCATCGTTAATACTGAACACTATGATTATGCAAGATGCATTATTTTTAAGATTATAAAATTACTTGATTTTATTACATTATGCATTTAAAAAACACAAAAACAATTAAATCTCAAAAAATATAAGGTCTATAATAAAATTATTTTAGGGAGTTTTTTCATAGACAATTTCACACGATCATGGCAATTTTTGGCTTCTAGGTAAGCACCATTTTTTATTTTAGGGGCTCCTAAAGGTAAACATCAATTTTTTTATAAAGTTTAATGTTTTCAAAAGTATAGGAGCTATATAAAAATACTTAAATGAGGTTTTTTATATGGAATTTTATGCATTCTTGAAAAAATTTAGGTAACAATTTAACCTGGAGCTCTAGATATCGCGTTATTAATATTCTAGGCAAGTTTATCAAAAAAACATTAAATTGAAATATATATAATAGTTGTATAAAATTAATTTAAATATTTTTCCAAGATTGACAATATAGACATATAATAAAACTTTTAGGTTTTGGGTCTTCATGGATTTATAGATATTGGGTTTTTAATTAATTTGCTTCGTAGGCTCTCTTAAGAATTATTTTTTAATTTTTAAAAGTTAAAAATAGTAAAATTTAAAAACTATATATATATATATATATATATAATCTTCCCTAGTTTTTAATAAATTATTTTGGCTAAAAATTTTCATAAATTTATTAGCCAATAGGATTTCCCCTGTGCATACTAGCTTTGCACGGCACTCCAAGGCAATAAATGGTGTCATACAGACTAGTATGACATTATTTGTGTGAATATTTTTTTGATTTTGTTTCTTCTAAAAATTTGAAATAAACAAAAAAATTCTTCTACCTATATTATTTCTTATTTACTTTGATGAAAATTCACTTGCTTAAATGTGGTATGAAGCTTCTTCTTTGACTTCTACCTCTGTTGTTTCTCCTTTATTTTGATAAATATTTAAATTTTAGATCTATACCTTATAGAATAAGAATAATATTATTAAAAATTAATGAATGTTTCACTTATTGGGAATAGAAAATAAATAAATATTTCTTGTGTCGTGTTGAAGCTTGCACACTGAGTGCTCGAGGGTCCTCTCAATTTATTCTTTTATTTCTTCTTTCTTCTCCTCTCCACACTTGTTTAAAGTAAGTTATCTCTGATACCAAATTTTGATATTAAAAAAATGATTTTATTTACATTATGAAATATAATGGTGAAATCCATTATTTATACAATCATTAGACAAACAATCACTCATATGCTTAAGGAGACAAAATAAAAAGAACTTACTAAAAAATGTTCTGAATAATCTTGTTCTATGGGAATTTGTTAATATCTTAATAAACCAATAATAATATTATAAAAATAGGGTAAGTGTAAAAGGTTGGGGGTAAGTTTCATGAACATTTTCATAGATTTTTTCAAAACACGTATGCATTATTTCAATAATGCATACATCTTATTGAAACTTATCTTTGTAAATATCAAGCCAAAACACACATGTATTTTAGAGTATGAAAAACATATACACATTTTAAATACAATAAAACATGTAGTGTTATAATGCATGTGTTATGTTGTATATACATAAAACTAAAAAAGGGACTTCCAAACCCTCATTTTTTCTTTGATTCTATGCTTCCTCTATGCCTCATGTCTAACTAAGTTCATGTTCTCTTGACAAGAGGAGAAAACACACCACACTTGCTTCAATTTTCCAATTAGGTCAACAAATCAACAATTTTGTAGTGTAGGTAAGGTAAGTAAGTAAAATTCATACCAATTAACATAAAATTTTAAAAATTATTTTAGATTTACATTATTTTTTTGTTGAAACTAATTTGTTTTGTTTGAACAACATATTAAAGTGCAAAACAAGACCCTCATAACCCTCCTAAACCTCCTTAACCACCTAAAATTCCATAAGACCCCCCAGGTAGTCAATAAAATTTGATTGTACATATAGTTAAAAATAAAATACAAATTGAAGAGATAATTAAGAGAATGAGGGACCCCCATTGACCAATACCCACCGTAGTTATTTGGTAGATACCTTAAAGTTAGTAGTAGGCCAAGTTGACTCGATAATTATTCAAATTTACATATGGGAATATTATAGAGAGAGATGTAGATCTTATCATGTTGATAAATTATTAGCATGTGGTGTTAAGGATAATCAAGTAATAAAATACTAAATTTCCACATT